>JAWNZC010000091.1:332500-932500 GCA_035771165.1 Paragorgia papillata
TTCAATCTACAGACACGGTGTTTCGCTGTACAACAGCTCATCAGTGCAGCTTGGAACAATCTGAATGAATTTCATCAATTACTTATACACATGCGATCGTCGGTGACAACCGCATGTGGGACAGCATCGGTGAAGTACATTCAGATAGCGTGAAGTGCGCATGGGCCCAGAGTGCTCAAACTTCCACAAGGGTAGTGAGCGTTGCGTTATCGCTAATAGGTACCCATGGCAACTTCACAGAGTGCTCAACAACACCGAAGTGAAGGAGCCTACATAGTTAATCTACAGACACGGTGTTTCGCTGTACAACAGCTCATCAGTGCAGCTTGGAACAATCTGAATGAATTTCATCAATTACTTATACACATGCGATCGTCGGTGACAACCGCATGTGGGACAGCATCGGTGAAGTACATTCAGATAGCGTGAAGTGCGCATGGGCCCAGAGTGCTCAAACTTCCACAAGGGTAGTGAGCGTTGCGTTATCGCTAATAGGTACCCATGGCAACTTCACAGAGTGCTCAACAACACCAGGGGCGGATTTAGCATACATCACACCGGTCACGCGACTGACGTAAAAAATCACCAGAATAATTGCGCAATCACACAATATTTTAATCTCGACAGTCTTCTAGAAAATGTTATGCCGTGACTCCAAAGCTTGGCAGACTGATTAGGTTTCAAATTCGCTTTTATTGTAATTTGCGACTCAGCAAACAGCGGGCAGGGATGACCGGTGGTCAGCGTTCGCTTTGAGAGTTTTGACCGGTTTGCGGAGAGATCTGATTGGTGTTTGATCAATTTGACCGATCTGCACCATGGCAACCACTTTTTTTGACCGATTTGCCTCAAACCTGATTGGATGTCGCGTTGATTTTGGGCTTTTTGACCGATCTGCACCATGGCAACCATCGATTGCTGACTCAGCTGAGATACCGAGTAATTTATTCATTGAAGCCTGAAGGCTTCTCACTGTGTTCGTGGTTTCAGTCATACGAGTTCTGTATAAGCGTTTTCGAATGGGTTTTAGCTGCTTTAACAGCAATGATGAAGAAATACTGTCATACTGTGAACAATCTACGATGATTTGTCATCTAGATTACACAGTCATCGGTTTATTTCAAGCGAGGAACATTTTAATAGATGCGATTGAAAGCGTCTGAATTTTGGCGCCGCGCGGAGTCATTTATTCCCCTACTGCTGTAAGGTAAGACTGGTAAGTTAAGGTCGTCTTAGTTTCATTTCAAATATACAAACAGTCTAGTGTCGAATATATGTGTTTTTGTCCAGTCTCAATATCGTATTATTTATCATTTTGCGTCCTAGTGAAGTCTGAGTTCAGACATATTTATTCAGCAAGGCGGCATTAGCATATTTCACGCTTGCCAGGAGCTCTTATATATGAATTTGAAAGGATCAAATTGATCTTTAAGCCAAGGTTTAGTTCAACGTTAAATTGGATCTTTCTTTTCATGATTTTGAAATGAATAACTGTTTTCAAATTATGGTTAGTCTCGCTATCTTGCTTTGATAAGATATATTTTAACGGCGCGTTCGAGAAATTTGACCCCAGGTTTATCTAATTAGCATATATCAATGTTACGGTAGTCGGTAGATAACATATAATTTATTAAATTAGAGAAAATTACACACTACAAGGTCTTTGAGACAATGAATATTTAGTTAATTTTAGAAGGCATGCATTTTTGGGTGTTTGCGCCTTTCTCGTTTGGCAAATATTTTAGTTAGCTTTGTAAAAATATAAATGCTGAACATCCAATTTGGACAAATGTTTTGTAAACATAATAAAATGTGCCTTTAAAAATGTTTTAAAAGTTTCAAAATTTTGCTCAAATGTGCTGTCAAATCATAGGAAATGCCGTTTTAGAGACCCCAATTTCAAAAAATTTCAGGGGGGCCATGCCCCCGGACCCCCCTAGAACCGTGGACCACAACTTTGACTGACGTTTTCAAAATCCTAAATCCGCCCCTGAACACCGAAGTGAAGGAGCCTACATAGTTCAATCTACAGACACGGTGTTTCGCTGTACAACAGCTCATCAGTGCAGCTTGGAACAATCTGAATGAATTTCATCAATTACTTATACACATGCGATCGTCGGTGACAACCGCATGTGGGACAGCATCGGTGAAGTACATTCAGATAGCGAAGTACATTCAGATATATATATATGTATACATATACACATACATATACGCTTATATAGCCTGATGCAAGTAGGGGAATGAGTTGGGAGAATTTGAAAGTTTATGCAAATTCGAGCTGTAGGCAACCTTGCCTCAATTTCTCCTATTAACTCACTGATGCGCATCAGGTTGTATAAACACATGGGCATCCATTTTTAAATCCTTTTATGCTAAATTAAAACTAAAAAAATTTGAACAAACACGGATTTATAATGTCAGGATTACTTTGAGAAATTTATTGCCAGCATGCCAATCAGCAATCTCCAGGTGAAGCCCTTCTAACCTCTCCTCTGCTGTAAATCCATTAGAAACCTCCATGATAGCATTGATTCCACGTTCCACAGACAATTGGTCTGCAACTAATCCTTGTGATGAACTGATTACCTTCTCACCATTTGCCTCATAGGAAGGTACATATTTGTGCAAACTTTTGAGCACACTCAGGATACCTTCTGCATCATTCTCATTATGAAACAGCATTCCAAGGAATGTCTTAAGAAGAAATTCAAGGAGAATAGCAAAGTAACCTAACTATTACTATGGGTCATTTCAGAAAAAGATCTCTCTCTCTTTCACAGGGGGTAAAATTAACTTCAGACTTTAATAGTTAATTTATTGTAGGATGTCAGAAGACCCATTTTCCATTTCCTCTAGGAAGGGGGTGGATATTTTATGGAATGACCCTATTGACATAAACCTATTATTATATATAATGTACTATAAAGAAATCACATAATGGTCACTATAGTCCAGCAATTTGGTGAAATAATTGTGCACTTTCTGTGAAAAGAACCAAATTTGGCACACTTGTAGTTCTGAAGCTGCTGATCAATTCTACAATCCTGGCCAAAATTATGTGGACAGTCCACTCTAAACAAACAAATTAATGTTCATACATATTCTTTCCCCCCATTCCGCCCCCCGGCCCTCTTTTCAATGTTGCATCTCACAATACATTTTTATCAAGTCCAGTTCATTCATTTATCAACATTGAAAGGGGGAACGGGGGCCACGGGGCCTATTTTTTCAAGATAACAAGGGAAATACCAGACACAGAGATTTATGCACGCACTGTCCTCACTAATTTTTGCCAGGATTGTAGCTATGGACCCCCTCGGATCCATGACGGGGGGAGGCAAAATTGGCCACCAGGGGGGAGGGGTGGTGTCATTTTTTGTATTTATCCTTATAAGGCACAAAACGTTATCTCAAGTGCCCTAAATTAGGCCAAACTGCTAAACTTGGCTTACTGAACAATTTAAACTCTAAACAAAGTCAAGGGGGTGCAAAGGTTGTACCCGAGGGGGGAGGGGTGGGTACAATTTTGATATTTCTCCTTAAAAGGCTAAAAACGTGGCCACAAGTGCTCCAAACTATGCCAAATTGCTAAACTTGATTCACTGTACAATGTAAACCGTGGATAAACTCAAGAAGTTGGAGGGGGGGGGTTGTTGTACCTGGGGGGGGGGGTAAAATTTTTGTTATTTCTCCTTTCAAGCCACAGAACATAATCCCAAGTGCTACAAACTAGGCCAAGTTGCTAAACATTGTTCAATGAACTAGAATTTAAACTATGGAATTGCTCTAAGGGGGGACAAAAGTTGTACCCGAGGGGATGGGGGGTGTATATTGTTTGGCATTACTCCCCATAACCCATCAAAATCGAAGGCAGGCCCCATTGCTAGATATGTTTATAATTGCTTCGAAAGCGCCAAGCAATGTCAAAGCCTTGACTTTTGTCTGTCAAAAAATAAAATAATTATAATAATAACAATAATAATTAAAATTCAAAACACAAAATGTCAAATACAAAACAAACAACAATACTTTATTATAATACTAATGCAGATGTGCCCTCGCGGCGTAATGTTTCTAATAAAGATTATCTGTGTGTGGCTGTGTCTGTAAGCCACAAAAACGTGGGTTTAGATAATGGAAAATCCTCGGGGAGTTCAACTAACATATTATAGCCCTTTTACACTGTACAACTTGCATTCGCCATCTAGCCTCTTGAAAGATGTCCCTGCTTCGAGGTACTTCACTTGCACTTTCCACCACATTTACAAAGGGCAGTGCATGGCATATCCGCATTGACACACTTGCATCGTCCCGTGCAGCCATTCTTCGACTTACACCCACAACGCAAGAGCTCTTGGCAAACCTTTGATGCCTCTGGAATGGTGGTCCAAAGTGGTGTCCATCCAGTGTCGCATTTGCTCCATCCCCAGTCTCCAGGAGATGGCATTTCGGGGAGAGATACCAAAGACTGGCCCCAACAGTGTCCAGCTGTAAGAGCCACTCGTCTCGTGTGTTGAAGCAGTGCATCGAAAGTCGGCGGGATGTTTTCAAGAGATCGTCCCTTCTGCGAAAAAAGGACTTGCCTGGCGTCGTTTACATTGTCGCACTGGCTTGTCCGGTCATACATCAGAACCACAAACCTCTCTATCACTTGCATGGCCTCGAGGACATCATTCTCAGAGGGACACTTGCTCAACCTTGAAAACGCAGCAGTAGCGTCTCTGAAAGATGCCCACGTTGCCCAAGCTGTGCCTTTACCCCGTCCCAAGAAAGCAGAAGTTTGATCGCATCCTGTCATAGCATGAAAGACGTGCAGGACCTGAGACTTCTCATCTCCTAGCACCTTGACAATGTCATGCACGGCTATGTATCTGTAATGCTTCCCTACTCCAAACGCTATCCATATCTCATCGACATCAAGGGAGGGGAATGTAGAGATGGCCAGAACAACGACGTCTGTATCTACCGTGCGCACCATCACCTTCTTGTGTCCTTCTCGGGCGCAGTCAGATGCATGAAGGAAAAGTCTGGTGTCCGCCTCTTCGTGGGTACAGGATGAAATGAGAGCTGTGTCTGTGGTCGTGTTTGAAAGCACACATTTGTCGCTTGTAGAGAGAACGGTCTTGTCTTCAGACTGAAGAGATACGGTTTGGTCGGCGAGGAATAGAAAGAGCTCTGTCTTATTGGCATCGACCCTCAGGAATTCACTCCAGTTGCCTGGTAGCCGTACATCAGGCTTGACTCGACGGCGGATCCCCTGACCTCGCTTACTGCGCGTGTGAGCTTTCAAACTGTCATCTATGTATCGGTCCCAGATGACATCTAGACGCTTAACCTTCTGCAACTGGCTCTTTATGTGGGGCAGATAAACCAACTCAGCATAATCGAGAAAGTTTTACATGCGCCCGATGGTTTCAGCATGTTAACCAACGCCGCGCCATCAATCAGCAACGCATCTACTACAGGACTTGCTGTTGCTGTCGGGACCGTTGACAGATTCTCTAGAGATTTCAACAACTCTGATTTAACTCCAAGTCGCAGTTCTCCATATTTACAGATCGACGGGGGATGGGCTTGGTTTTCATGGGCGAAGAACTCCTCGATATTACCTTGACGCACTTGGCAGGAAATGTATAACTGAGAAAACAGGGAACAGTTCTCCTTTAATGTGTTAACAGCCTGGTTTCCCCTAATGGGCGACTTTCTTGGACTTCTAAAAAGTGCTAACTTATTCAGCTTAATGACGTCTGAAATTGATTTCGTTCGCTTAACGATGCGCTCTTCGACGAATGCTTCGAATTGCTCTCTGCCGGCTTGTTGTATTCTGTTAACAGTATCTACCACCTTCTCGCTTGCAAGCTCTTTGGTGTCGAGTACCAGAAGGTCGTCTCCGGATTCAAGAAACGGATTCCCCATTGTTTCAATGGTATCTACAAGGGATTGGACATGTTTCTGGAACGTTTTCTGTACGCTCAAGACTTGCTCGTGATGCTGATGAGCACGGTCGCTGCGGTGGCTTCTTCTGGTGGAAGGCTGTTTAGCTTCAAACTCTGTGATGGCTCTCGCAATTTCCGGGCCGCAGATCATCCATCGTAACAGTTGAGAAGAATCTTCTGTGAGTCCTACTGCACCACCATCTCCTTTAAAAAAAAGAAGCAGTGGTAAATAACACAAATGTAATTTTATAAGAGCACGATTCGCGCATTTTAACTGCAACTCCTACCTTTAACGAGCTTATTATTTTGCTCGTGAGCATGGTCGATCGCCAGAGCAGAAAACTTTCTCTGCGTTTTGCGCACCACGAAGAAGCCCTCCTCGAACCTTTCCTCTACATCCGCACACGTTTCACCCAGGGACATCATGTCATGCAAGTGTACTGTCAACCATCTAGCATAGTTCACTTTGTCAAGTGCGAAAAACCAGGGAAGGAGCTGGTTGATCGTGTCTTTGTACTGACTGAATCGACCATCGCGCAGGGACTGGACAAACAACAAGATCGTTAGCTGAAACTCAAGAGTTGTCGCCCAGTATTTGAAATGAGGACATGCGAGACTCTGGCGCTCTTTCCATTGCTCAAAGTCGAGTTTCTCCTCGTCAACTGCTAGTCCTTGAACATATTCGTCATATGCCTTGCACATTAGGATATGGAGGCTGCAGGCGGTGACTTGGTGTGCATGTCTGGTTCTTGATACATGAGATGCCTTAGGAATGAGTCGGCAGTTCCAGCCGATGCGACATTGGCTTGCATGATGGCGCTTATCCATCCGCTCCCCTCTAGCCAGTCTCCCAAAGCCCGCAATGCCGTCATTTCAATGTGTAATCCACCCAGCATTACAACAAGCTTTTTTTCACCGTGCACCTCGGTTAATTTCCACTGGATTTTCTTTGCCAATGCAAATAATGGTTGATCACATGCTAGAACTGGTGTCTGACCTGGATTCAAGAACTGTACCGTTCTCTTTACAACATTCATGGTGTGGAGAATCATCGCCACCGACTTCGAGTCTTCCTGGAAGAGGTAGCAGGGACGATATGTCTGCGGGAGTGTCATTTGGCGTGGTAACTTGGCTTGCATGGAATGCCTCCCACGAAACACACATATCCTGTTCATCATCATCTTCCCTATCACTCTCTATGACGTCTTTCACTTGACACAGCCAGTTTTTCTGCTCTGATAGATCCATAGGTGGTCGTCGAAAGTGGTCAGTAGTTAGGTTAGTACACGGGAATTCCGGTTCTTTTTTCCATTTGTCCACAGGTGGTACCTCTGCGTATTCTTGCGGTAGTGGACTCAGCCCTTTGGCAGGTACATTTGAAACTGTTACAGGAGCTCTTTCTTGACCATGATTGTCCTTGGTGATATGCTGGAACAATGAAATGGCGGTGCCGTGCAACGATCCAGTGGCAGTGGTGGAAGATGGATTGTGGTCGATGTTATCAACCGCGCTGGTAGTGAATAGAGTTTTCTTCAGGATCGACGGACACAGTACTTGCTCTTCCCTGAATCGTGCACTAACCAAATTCCCCATCTCGGTCGAAATTTCCAGAACTCTATTGTATGAGATCGACAATCCAAGGTTTGACATCTTATCAATTAATCCTCTCTTTCTTGTCTCGGCATGCAATAACAGGCCTATGTAGGTTGGCAGGGGTGTCTCCCGTTCTTTAGAATGAAAAATTGCGCTGGAATTCTTGCACCGCCTAATGACAGAATTAAATCTTATGAGCGGCGACACGCTGAGCGCTGCTTGATTCTCTTCTTCTTCACAATACTGAGCTTCATTTTCTTGAAACGATGGCCCACCACACATCAGCATTCCAACTATATATCGCAGTGACTGCGGAACCGAGTTTTCTTGGCAGTTCTCATCGAATGTTCCAGAATATGTCATTTTTTCCATGTCAAGTAGATCTCTTCAAATGATCTTTGCAGCTCTAGAAATTACCATTGCTTCGTCATCGTGACTCTTCTCCTTGGCTTTCTTAATGAAAGCAGAAAGATCTCCAGAGAAAACAAGATAGACTTCACGACCATCTTTATGTGCAGTTATATCAGGACATTGTTCGAGAATGCGTTCCTTTAGACGAGTAGTGTGGATTCGTTCTGATATTTCTATACCCATCTGTTCTAGCAATGACACGTACATCTTAGACAGGTCAGATAACTTGAACACTGGTTCGTCATCAGAGTCATTATTTCGGGAATCCTCGATGAACAAAATCAACTCAGCTAGGGCTAGGCCTTGACAAATGGAATCCTGTGCTTCTCCGGGAGGCGGGTTTTTCACGTAAGCTGCCTTCCTATAAAGCATCGTAAGGCACTTTCTATGGTACATGGCATCAAATGCCATCATATCACCGGCGCTGAGCTTGCCTAATAATTTACTGTCATTAAGAAGAGCAGCACATTCTCTCACATTAGCATCAACTTTAAAAGTGGAAACTCTGTGAAGTTGTCCGGTTGTTTCTTCGCAGAAATAGCAGGCCTGTACATCTCTTCCATCAATACTTCGCCTGGGTAACTTCGTCGGTTGTTCTTCGCCGTCGCTCATTTTTCCTGCTTTCCTTTTCTGTGCTCTTTCTAGCTTGAGGTTGCTTAATTTATTTCTACAGGATTTGTGCCACTTAGCCTTATTTTCACGAAACAGGTTAGCCAAGTCTTTGCTACTTAGGTCTGGTGTAATCAAACTGTTTTCAATGGGCAAACCCCCAAGCTCCTGAAATTTTGACAAATTAGAACATAATGTATCGTACCACGAATCAGCGTCTTGTTGCTTAGAATCGAAAGGACAACGAAGTTTCTCTTCTTTAACTGTTTGACAAAGTACACACTTATTAGTCCAGTCAAAGGTTCTGACACTTTGCAGTTGTTCTTGCAGTAACATATTATCATTATCCATGTTAAAATACAAGCAGGACGAACAAATGATCTATAAAAGACAAGATATGGATGAGTTAATCTCATATATTATCGCCTAGTAGACTGAACTTCTACCATCTCTGTAAGTATCTTTCGAGAAATGTCACGAAATTACATGGAAAAAAAGATATTTATCGATCGATGGAACTAAAGGGAACTAAAACAAATAAATGTCTCACCTTTTTCAAATATAGTAAGGTTTATTTCCTCCTTTAGAGGCTGGAAACTGCAGTTTTCTTTTCATGTCACCATGCTTTCGCTCGCTCAACTAACTGGGTAGCCAGGCCTCTTTAATTACCAACCCTACTCGGTCGTATTTTCAACAGCTTTCCCACAACTCATTTAATGTTTTCATCGTGCTTTTTTCAAGTTAAAAAAGTATAATTTAAGATAACAGATTCCTGGTCATTTCTACAATAATTTAGGGTGACAATTGGCTATAATTATCATCTAGATGTTATATTTTTCCAACATTTCACAATGACTCCCTTGACGGGGTCCATAATATAAATTGTTCAGTGAGCCAAATTTAGCAACTGAGCACTTACACGTTTTGTTTTCGATCACGTTTTGTGCCTTACTAGGAGAAATACAAAAATTGTCACCACCCCCACCCCCTGGTGCTCAATTGTGCCTCCCCCTGAACATATTTTTAATTGTTCAATGAGCCAAGTTTAGAATTTTGGCCTAATCTGGAGCACTTGGGAACACGTTTTGTGCCTTATTAGGAGGAGTCCAAAAAAATCACCACCCCTCCCCCTCAGGTACAACCTTTGCACCCCCCTTGACTTTGTCTAGAGTTTAAATTGTTTAGTGAACCAAGTTTAGGAATTTGGCCTAATTTAGGGCAGTTGGGATAACGTTTTGTGCCTTATAAGAATACAAAAAATGAC
This sequence comes from Paragorgia papillata, assembly GCA_035771165.1. Taxonomy (NCBI): domain Eukaryota; kingdom Metazoa; phylum Cnidaria; class Anthozoa; order Scleralcyonacea; family Coralliidae; genus Paragorgia; species Paragorgia papillata. Next base: position 342,320 of record JAWNZC010000091.1, read on the forward strand.
ACCACCCCTCCCCCCTGGTGGCCAATTTTGCCTCCCCCCGTCATGGATCCGAGGGGGTCCATAGCTAGAATTGAACAGCAGCTTCAGAGCTATAAGTGTGCCAAATTTGGTGCTTTTCACAGAAAGTGCACAATTCGACTATTTTTTTGCACGATATAGCTGGACTACTATGCAAATTACTATTTATAGACATTTTATACTAGTGAATAATGCATGTAAAGCAGAACAGAAAGGAGAGTGCATGCTTTAGCCCCCAATATTTTTGACAGTGGGCTATATGCCCCCAAATATTATATTTGAAGATGAGGTTAAAAACTGACTAAACATCTGAAGGGGGTCTCAATGCATTCTTATGTTTGACTATTTAATAAATTATATATGATAGTATATTAAACATCTTTCAGTCCACCACTTGAATAATGGTGACTGAATTATAATGTATATGAATTATAGACACTATAATTTTTCATTAACCCATTTCTGTTTAGGACAGACTGTATGCTTGTCCTTGACAGTCTGTATTATTTTGGCCTGGCTAACACCAGATTGAATAATGACCTGCTGCTCCTGTCCAGAGTATGTGTAAACAGGAAAGCTGTAGCTCAATGGATAGTCATGCAGTTTCAATTCAAAATGTTAACCCATCTAATTTATTACAGTATTTTGTTATTATCTTAATCATTTTTTGTCTTACATGTGCTTCAATAAGAGGGAAAGGGACTATTGTAATTTTAATTCATCTACTGTATGTATTAATACCAGTATTTAAACCAATTGTAGTCTAATATACAAATTTCTAACTACATGCAGTAACTACTCACTGTTGTTGATGCTTCAGCCATCTCTTTGCTGTAGCGATGAGGAATATGCTTGGTAACAACATGTTTAAGGAACTGCAGGCATGGAATTTCAACTAGTACTCTTTCAGTCAAGGTAATAAAATCTTCTCTTTGCATATGGTGCTCAATTCGACCAGGTAAGCAAGTACCATTTTCTAAGGCTTTTAGGTTACCAATAGGTTTAACACTTTCTAGGTGATTACCAGTGACTCTATTTTCAACTGCCATGTGCGTCACCCAATGTACATCAATATTTTGATGCTGTTGTGACATATTATGAACCTTCTGTCTGAAGTCTAAATTATCAAATACCAGCTTTCTCCCCTTATCAGCTAAAAAGACAGTAGAAGATGATGATGAAAAACCTTGTCTTTTACTGGCATCGTTGGCAACAGGAAAGGTTTGCACCACTGAGCCATAGGTATTTTGTGAAACTGAAGAATTGCAGTCTGACATTGAGCTGTGTGGTTGATGGCCAGGGGTTGAGGAAATACTTGTGGCCTTGGCTGATGTTGCTGGAGATGCTAATATGTCGGTTACTTGCTGTAGACTTGTCTGGGGAGCCACATGGCTATAATTGATTGATGATGTAACATCATTGACACACTGGGCTGATGTAGTGGCACATGTTCTCTGAAGGCGTTCACTTTCTTTCCTTACAGCCTTCTTGATAGTAGCATCAAAGTCCACACCAAACTCATCTATCTTCTTGCAGTAATATGTGTGAGATGTAGTTATGCGAAGAGCACTCAACCGACAAAGAGTTCCCTGCATTAAAAATGAATAAGAAATTAAGACACTGTACCAGTACTAATAAATGTGTGTTTTTTTATAATAATTTATTGTTTAATACTAGTCTTTCTAAATCTTGAAGATTACAGACAGTTACATTTAAATAAATAAATATTTGGCAATTGTGCACAAAAACAATGTTTAACTTATAGTGTGATATGGACAACACAAATCAAGAAATCTGACAATGTCTAGACTATACGAAGTCGGAAATTATGAATAAACTGTTAGAATTAAGTACTTACCATTATTCCTGAGTGGTAAATTATGATAGTGTTCATTAACTGGAGAAGATTCATACAGGGTGATCTGTTCTTAAGAACAGTGGCTGCTGCCATGCAAACACTTGGTTTCCAAATGGATCCTCTCCTTCTCTCTTGCTCTTTCTTAAGCTGGCTGTCCACAGTACTGCACTTAAAAGAGGCGCTTTGTTTTGTAATTCCTCGTCAAGTTTATTGAAAGAGAATTTCCTCATATCTTGTGCTTTAGGAGAGCGCAGGCTACTAGGGGTCTTGAGAGAACACATAGATGTACATTCTTTATCAACTTCTTTTAGAAATAGCTGCTGGACATGCTTTCGTAATATGGGGTTTTTCCATACTGCGGAGGCTATTTGGCTATAAATTCCTCGACACAACATTTTACCCAAGCTTTCAAGACCTTCATGTAGAACGTTTACCTTCGTCTTACTAGGCCATTCAACCTTAACTTGAACAAGTGTTTTGTTCTTCAATTCGATGTTTCCGGTTCTTTGTTGAGAGTGTTGAGTGACCGTACGCACCTGGACTGGACTTGAGATTGGAGACGCTGCAGGAGCCACTGGACGTTCGATCATGGATTTCTGCACTGGAGTTGAAGTACTACACTCGCCTGTAAACACGCGCTTTAAAGGAGACAAAGAAGCGTCTATAATGCTTGAAATTCCACCATATTGTTTGTTCATCAGACCTTTCTCGGGTATTTTGGGCGTGTAATTCTTAAAAAGTAGCATCTCAACATTACGAAGGTTTGTCATTAAATTTCGCCGCTTTTTGAGTCTTCCAACACACGGTTTACAAATGTAGGGTGATGTATTTGTGACTTCAAAATTAAGAGTGAGAATCTCTGTTTTTATTTTAAAATCGCCTCTTCCTTCAACTAAATTCCGATCGTTGTGATTCACAATAGGCGAGAAGCATAACACGCATTCATACATTACCTTCGAAGTTCGAAACATCGAACATATTTATTTGTGAGAATCCCGCATTATATTATAATTCCGCTAAAATAGCAAAATCCAGCCAATCAGATTTTACAATCATAATGAAACAATTAATAGTTAAACAACCAATCCGATTGCGGTCCCAAAATCTGGAGAAAGACCACGTGATCTGGAACACGATTATCGACGGCGCCTCGCAGACCCCAGTTTTCCGGGTAATCGGGAAATCGGGCGTCTGCACGCAGGCTAGGGGGGGGGGCAAGAGTAGGGGATTTGACAAGTAGAAGCATTCCGTACCTGGGACATTTGACCATTCGATTTGGCCCCAGGGCCGGGCATCGCAAATTTAGGCACGCGATCAGTTTTATTCACAAGACCTGGGTCCTAGTGTGCATTAAGGCACGCAGGCTCAGAATTCAGCATTGTTTGGCGAGGATTGCTTTTATAAATTTGCTGCGATGGCTGTTCATCATGGCTACATGGATTGCGTTGGATTAAGCACTGAACTTCCTGCACCAGAACATTGCCAATGTTTAAACTGTAGTGAAATGTGGGACTAAAGTATCTGTCCCATGTATCCCAGCGAAGTATCTGTCCAATTTTACTTGTTATGTTATGTTATGTTTATGTTTATGGCTATGTTTTCAATATTAATAAAGATTTCAGTTTAAGATTTGATGTTATTGGTGATGGTGTTGATGGTGTTGATGGTGTGGATGGTGTGGATGGTGTGGATGGTGTGGATGGTGTGGATGGTGTGGATGGTGTGGATGGTGTGGATGGTGTGGATGGCGACCGCCATCTTGGATATGAAGATGGAGAGAATGGAGAGAATGGAGGGAATGGATGGAATGGATGGGATGGAATGGATGGAATGGAATGGATGGAATGGATGGAATGGATGGGATGGATGGGATGGATGGGATGGAATGGATGGAATGGATGGAATGGGATGGAGTGAATGGAATGGATGGATGGATGGAATGGATGAAATGATGAAATGTCCCGAAGGTTATAGTTTGTCATCTCACTTTTATAAATAAAAAGATTAATGAGTGATGCGGGAACCATTTTATTTAATAGTTTATACATCATTTTTGCTTTAGCCTTCTTCCTTTCTGTTTTTAGTGGCTCCCAGCCCAATGCACGTAAAGCAATAGAATGATCTATGTCATTGCTCATATTCATGATAATTCTAGCAGTTCTATTTTGGAGTTTTTGGAGTCGTTTTGATTGTGTTTCACCAAACACATCACAACAATAATTGAAGTATGGGCAAACAATAGCATTATATACAGAAAGAAGTGTTTGCTTATCAGCAAATTTTTTTAACCGTAGAAGAGCAGAAATTCCTGCTGTTATTTTCTTGCAAAAAGTGCTGTAAATGTATTACCAAGGCTGCCACAGGAAAAGTTCAATTAAAACGCCGGTTACAGTATAAGAGTTCATCACTGTCTTTAAATGTGAGACCACATAAGGTTTTACAAGCAGCAGCCTGGCTAGCAAACACTACTACCCTATATCAAGAAGAGGGAATAACCTTTGACCAAATTTGGGCAATAAACGTTAATGAAGACAGCGAAGGCAGCAATAATGATTCAGCTCAATTTCAAGAAAATGAGTCTGAAGAGAATTTTAATACAAGAAGTACTTCAGAAAATAATATGGCTGATTTAAATGATGACGGTTTTAGTGAAGATGAAGCAGAAATACCTGCAGGAGTCACTGATAGTATGCTAACAGCTACTGACTTTCTTAATGACAGCGAACGAGAACAGATTCATAATGTTGCACCTGGAGAAGGAAATAGACCACTTAGTATATTCCGAGATAAATATTCAGAAGAATTAGCTTACCCTGGAATATTCTTAGGTCAAAAAAGACCAGAAGACAAACGATTAGTTAGTGTTTACTATAGTGATATTTGTAAATCTGAATTGAGAAGGTCTGACTGAAGAGCAGCCATGTGTGTTGAAAATATCTTTTTTTTAAAACTAAAAGGCTACAAATGAAAATCTTGTTGGGGAAATCCCAAATTGCTTTGAGATAATGTAAACATGGGAATAACCGAACAACAGCAGCTGGTCAGTTAAAGCAAGAAGGTGGTTTAGAAAGACTTATTCACCATGATGAATGGTACAAGTTCTTAAGAGCATTCAGAGGCTCTCCACCATATTTTCAAAAGACAAAAAAGGATTTGTTTCCGACAACTAGGTCCAGGAACACTGTTCTGCAGTTTTTCATCAGCTGAAACAAAATGGATCCATTTCCTCAGAATACTTGGTAAACTTGTTGACCATAGAGGTTACAGTGATAATGAGCTAGAAAACCTAAACTGAGATGAAAAATGTAGATTAATTCAAAGTGACCCAGTAACTTGTGCAAGACATTTTGATTATCAATTCAATACATTTTTAAAACAATTTTTCATGAGCAACATTGCACCTATAGGAAAAATTAAAGATTGGTTTTACAGAGTAGAATATCAACAAAGAGGCTCACCTCATATGTATTCATATGTTAATCTGACTAGAAGGTGCACCTATATTTGGAGTTGACAAGGATGATGATGTAATATAATTTATTGATCAAATTATTACTTGCCAAAAACCAAACAATAATTCCACATTGCTTGACACTTGCCGTAAAAAGGTCAAAGGTTTAATTATCCACAACCACCAATGAGCACAACTAAAATACTATATCCTTTAGACAACAGCTTTTCTCCAACTGATACTAAAAACCTGAAAGAATCCTGGAGAGATATCACAAAAAAACTAAATGATCTAAAAGAGGCAGAAGATCTAAGTTTTGATTAGCTTCTGAGTGATTTAACTGTGACTGAATTATGCTTGTGCAATCTACATAGTTTCGTACATTTCCAAAGCACAAAAGGAATCAGTGAAGCTGAGAAAAGCTTGTGCTGAAGCTAAAGAAGGAAATGCTAGTATTAAACAACAAGTAAGAGACATTAGCAACAAATTCTTAAATAGTGTAGAAATCAGTGCTCAAGAAGCAGTTTACATTGTTCTTCACTTGCCAATGAGAAATTCATCACGTCAAGTTGTATTTATTAACACATCACTTCCTGATGAAATAGTTCAGCTCTTAAAGCCAATGAGTCAGATTGAAGAAATGGAAGATGAATCTGAAGACATTCATTCTGGTGGGCTTTTGAAACGATATGTTGATCGTCCTACTTGCTTACAAAATGTCACTTTAGCTGATTGGGCAGCATGGTATGATTCATGTGGAAAACCTTACCAGTTACCAGAAACCTTATCAGAAAATAATGATGATGAAATATCTGATCTAAATAACACTGAATTAACAAGTAAAAAACGATCAAATGCTAGAATCATTAGAAGTATCTGGTTTAATAAGGAATCTCAACCAGAAAAGCATTGTCGCAAGCTCATTATGCTCTTTACTCCATGGAGAAATGAAGCAACTGATCTAATCAAAAATTCTTCTTATAAAGAACATTATCTATCTTTAGTTAATGAAATTGCTGAACAGATGAGTCAATATGCAGTTTATGGAGATGACTTGAAGGAAATTCAACAACATTTAGACCAGCATGATGACGATGATGATCAATTTGGACCGATAGCACCATGCAGTTACACAGCATGACGAACTACAAGATGAGAATGAGGGCAATGTTGATTTACTGTACACCCTGATTTTAATGAAAGGTATGATCTATCAGATGATATTGGTATCCCATCCACATCACTAAATAATGAACCTCTTGTGTTAAATGAAATGCAAGATGCTGAGTACAGAACAATGGTACAATCACGGAATAAAAGACAAAAGGAGTTTTTCTATCATGCTTTACACCTTATTAAAACATCTGATAAACAGTTTTATTGTTTTTAAGTGGAGGAGGAGGAGGTGTTGGTAAATCTCACCTAACAAAATCAGTCTATCAAGCTGCACTCAAATACTATAACACACGTGCTGTTGAAGATTTCCATCAAGTTAAAATATTACTGGAAAAGCTGCATATATTATTAAAGGTAGCACCATACACAGTGCTCTTGCAATCCCAGCTAGTCAATCTTTAAAAAATTACAGACCACTGGACTCCAGTAGGTTAAACACTTTACGATGCCAGCTAGGTGGTGTAAAATTAATATTATTAGATGAAGTATCAATGGTTGGGAACAATATGTTCACTGTTCAAATCAATAACCGACTTAAAGCCTTTTAGGTTTCTAGTAGGCCTCTAGCCCAACAAATAAATAATTCACATGTAATTAGTTAAAATGCATACATGCATGGACGAAAATAAATCATAAATCAAAGATATAAAGGGCAGCAAGGAAGATTTTGGGGGTGTCATAATTGCAATTGGAGATTTATTCCAAGTTAGTTTCAGAAATTGCAGCTTGATGTAGTTACAACCTGTTTTGATGGTTATGTTTTCAATGATATCCAAAATTTAGAATATAGCATACTTGCTCCTAATATGTGGAAAAAATACTTTCATGTTTGAACTTGATGAAATTATGGGACAGAGAGAGAGGAGAGTTTTTGCTGAAATTTTAAACCGACTAAGAGAAGGTAAACGTACTAAAAATGATATTGTGAAGATTAAAGAAAGATGTGTTGATGAAGAAAATTGTCCAACAGAGGCTCCTCGGCTGTTCATTAAAAAACAATGTTGATGAGTATAATGAAACAGTTTATCAAAGATCCTCAGGAAATAAATACATTATTAATGCACAAGACAGTGTGATTGGAGCTAATTCTGCTGAATTAAGAGACAAAATATTGAGGCAAATACCACATGTTGCCCTAAGAAACACAAAGCAGCTTGCAACAAACCTACGCCTTGCTGAAGGTCTCAGAACAGAAATTGCATTAAATGTAAGAACTGACGATGGTTTGACAAACGGTGCTAGTAATGTTATTAAATTAGTTCAGTTACATCAACCACATAAACCATCCGGTAAAATATGGGTAGAGTTTGACGATGAAGATGTTGGCAAAAAACTAGACATGAAAACAGACATCTTTACGTGCAAGGTATACAACGTACATGGACACCAATTAAACCAGTGACTACACAATTTGCTATTAGTAGAAACAAAGCAGCTCAAGTAGTAAGAAAACAATTTCCACTTCGTCTAGCAGCAGCTAAAACTGTACACAGGTCTCAAGGAGATACTCAGACTGAAATTGTTATCAATCTTGACACTAAAAGAGCTTTTCCCCATATCCATTATGTTGCACTTAGTAGAGTTACTACAGTTGAATAATTATATGTCACTGACCTGTGTGAAAATAAAAGCTCCGAACAGAAAGAAGCTTGCAGCTTTGTTTTACCCCACTTTACGAGATACATGTACATCAATCTGAATTAAAGGTTTGTCATTTAAATACTCGATCACTACACAAACACATTGAAGATGTTAGAAAAGACCGCAGTGATGTGCAATATTTAGAGAAACAAGATTCAGTCCATTCGATGATGATGAAATGTACAATCTTAATGGTTTTCACCTATTGACGCCATGTTTAATCAACATGATAATAGACGACCTATGGTGGTACAGCGGTTTACAGCAAGATACCATTTGTTGAGGGATATCCTTACAGTCACAATGTGAATGGTCTTGAATTCACTATTATAAAAGTCACCAGCCAACAAGATTTCACAATAATAGGAGTATATTGCTCTCCAAAAATTCCTGTAAGGCAACTGTGTTCTTCATTGGTTGATATTCTTCGTGAGGTCTGTAACAGCTTGCGATGACGAATACGTTCTTTTGCTTTCACTGTCTGAAAGTTAAGATATAAAGTTAAAATTTGAAATTGGTCAAGATGGTTGAACTAGATTATCTGAAATCTCAACAACGTCCAATATTAGATATTTATAATTATACATGAACCCAAAACCAGGTTAGCCAACAACATGTATTTAGGGTTAGGATTTTAAGGTTAGGTTAGTGTCTTGGATTAGTGTTTTGATTTAATGATTGACTGTTGCCTGCCCAATTGCTTCAAGGGTATATAAATATTATATAAATATCAGCACGCAGTCACTGATTACACTGACAGCAAATACTGTAACCTTGGTTAGCCTTTAACCAAATTTCAACTTCATGCTAATGGCAATTATTTGTAATATAGAAATTAAAGATTACCTCAGAGTCTTCTTCTGTTCTTCTTCTTTTCTTTTCCTGAGGCTGAGAACTGCAAACTTCTTCGGTTGGAGATCTTACCTCATCGACCAAGTGCTCGAGAATTCTTCGGTCATGCCGTGAGCTATACCCATTGAAACGAACGATAATCTCTCCATTTTCGCTCCATTTTCGATAGCCACGATCTTACCACAGCTCCAAATACCTACTTGGTCAACGGCTTCTACTTTATCTCCAACTGAAAATGCCATTTTTAATCTCACAGGACAATAATTCTAAAATTCTAACTCGAAGGCAACTTGTTTGTCAAGACCCGACGCCAAAACCTCGGAAATCTCCGATGCTTCCCGATGTGAAAACGAACCATGAAGAATTAAAAGTGCGCGTGCGCCAACCTATTACTACTGAATAATTTTACCGCAGGCTCAGAACGGGGTCTTTTTGTAACGACATGCTTCACACCAAAATATATTTATTGGAGATTTTAATGTCAATTGGATGGTTGATGTAGAACAACAACAACTTTACAATGTTATGGTAAGAGACAATTGCTACAGGCAGTTAGTATGTAGTTTTACAACTGATAATCAAACACTAATTGATCACATATTTACAAATAACTAATCAACAAATTAATTCAGGTATTTTAGAAACATATTTAGTGACCACAAAGCAATCTGGGCTTCATACAACAAATAGACTATGTTTCAAGTTGATATATATCCTTCTTTAATATAAACTATAACCCATACAAAACACTCTTACTCTCCAAAACACGTGTACTCTCCGAGGGTCAAAACTGTCTGCGCATGTCCACTGATAAACAATATTAACTTATCAATACCTATTGTGACATCCTCCTCGTTTTGTAATTAACTCTTAATTAGATCTTAATCAAATCCCTCATTTTAAACACGGAGCGACGCTATAAAAGGGCAGGTCCCTCCCCCTTTCTGGCTTCACTTGGTGGTTGGAAATTTCAAAATGGCGGGTACTCCGAAGCGTGATTGAACTTGACATAGCTTGGACGTCCACAGAGGACCACAAGCGCTTCTTAGGTTCTAAAGTTTACGGAAATACGTTTAGATTGTATTGTTAGATTAGGCCTAAACTATATGTAATGCAACAAATGTCAGAATACCCACGATATTTTCTGATTTCCTAGTTATTAGACGTCATAATATATTCGTGATGCTCAACGCATCTTGATTCACGTATGATCACGCTGACCATCGCGTTGTATGGGCACAATTCACATTTCTATAACGTCCACAATGTGTTATAGTCATCTATATTCTTTTTGGCGCATGCTTGAAGCCTGCGATATTAAAATGTAAACAAAAATGGCGCCACTTTCAAATTCAGTTGTTGCAACCATAGTCAGGGGCGGATCTAGGATTTTTGTCACCTTAGTCCAAACTATTTGGGTTCTAGGGGGAGTGGGGGGGGGGGGTGAGGTAGGTGTTCATGCTCCCCAGAAATTTTGGGCCTGAAATGCTATTTTCTGCATTCTGAGGGCACTACAGTGAGGAGAATTTGCATTTTCTAAGTACCATCATGTCCAAAAATTATTTTGTCCAAATGGAAATAGTTTCATTTTTATATTTCAATTGAGAAACAATTTTACAATTTATATGTTACAGTAATTAAAATAGCAGATTTAATTATTTTAACCAAGATACAATACATCTACTACAAATATTTAATAAGATTCATGACCTCAAATATTTTATATGTAACCAATAACCATACTGCAGGTTTGACCGTTTCACTCTATGCAAGAGTTCAAAACAGAGCTGTATAGGCAATCCCCAGATGCCTCCGACCTAAAACATTTAAATACTATGTCAAATTCAAAAACGTTGTAGGCCTGACTCAGTCTCTATACTAAGGGCTTGTTTACAAGGAGGTAGGGTTACCCTAGCCACCACTGGGTTACTCTAGCATGCTGGTTACCCTACATGTATAGCTCTCATACATTTCCTGTTTTTTTTTGTTTGTTGTATTTACAGGGACACTAAGGTGTTACATGACCGCTATACGCAACAAAAAGTGTAACCTCAGCTGTTTGCTTTTTACAATTATTTATTTAATTAATAAGAAACTTAGAACAGATATTGAAAATGTCTATAAAGATTAAAACTAAACTAAAGTTCAGAAAGTTATCTGTCGTCTGCACACAACGAAACAGTCAATAGGAGATTCCGACACAGGTTAACAATCCGTATGGACTTGAAAAGGAAGGAATAATAAAACCAACGGCAGGAACTCCAGGACTGACTTCGTAACCACTTTGATACATATAGCTCACTCATACATATGCATGTCTGATATATGTTCGATGGCTGCTTATGTAGTTTCTAGGGTATATAATTATAGTAACATACTTCATTCTATATATAATATATTTACGTAATTACTAAATGACACCATAGCTGACTCATGCCAAGTCACAAGTATTTACTAATTGGTTACAAGTACTTATTAAGTGTTCAGTGATCAAATAACGTCTAGTTAATTGACTGTCTTAGGATAGGCATATCCGTAACACCCTCCCTCTTAGAGAAAAAAAAGAAGTTTGATAGAACTTTCTTTTTTAGAATATAAAATGTTTAACCATGTCTATGGCCTAGAAAGACAGTCCGCAATCAAATTGTCTTTTCCTTTAATATGTCTGATTTCCGAATTATATTCTTGTAAAACTAGACTCCATCGCAATAGGCGTTGATTCTTGTTCTTCAGCTTGTGGAGGAATACCAAAGGATTATGATCACTGAATACAACGATCGGCAGACTTGAGGAAGAGACATAAACTTCGAAATGCTGTAAAGTGAAAACCAGAGCTAAACATTCCTTTTCGATTGTCGAATAGTTTCTCTGGTGTTTGTTGAACTTTCTGGAAAAATAGCACACCGAATGGTCAATCCCGTCTTCATCTTCTTGGAGCAAAACAGCACCAGCAGCTACATCACTTGCATCCACGGCTAACTTAAATGGATGGTTGAAATCTGGAGCTGACAGAACGGGAGCACTTTTCAACATGGCTCTAAGGTTTCCAAACGCCAGTTCACATTGATCTGTCCAAATATATTTAGCGTTCTTGCGAAGTAGCTGAGTCAAAGGCTCAGTGATGGTGGAGAAATTTGGACAGAACTTTCTGGAATAACCAGCCATACCCAGGAAACGCATCAACTGTTTCTTTGACGAAGGTCTAGGAAACTCTGAAATACAACTTATTTTGGCATCAACAGGCTTTACATAACCCTGACCAACAACATGAGCCAAATAGGTGACATGTGCACACCCAAACTCACTTTTGATTAAATTGATGGTCAGTTTTGCCTTGCTGAGCCTCCTGAAGAACTCTCGGATGATCCTTAGATGTTCTTCCCACGTATTGCTGTAAATGATGATATCGTCGATGTACGCTTCGCAACCGTCCAGGCCAGAAATGATGCTATTAACGAGAACTTGAAAGGTGATCGATACAATCATCCATTCGTGGGATTGGAGATGTATCCGACTTAGTCACATTATTGACTTTTCGGTAATCGGTACACATACGATAGCTTCCATCAGGTTTCGGCACCAGGATACATGGAGAGCTCCAATTACTTATGAAGTCGTTTTCCAAAATATATTGAACCTCCTCACGTAGGTATTTCTGCTTCACTGGGTTTAACCGGTAGGAATGTTGTTTCACTGGTTTAGCATCACCAACGTCGACATCGTGGAAAATTTTGTCTGTTCTGGTAGGAATATCTGGAAAAAGGTGTTCGAATTCTTCAACCAGATTCTGAAAATCTTGACGTTGATTCGGTTGAAGATGAGATAGCTTGGAATCCAGATTATGGAGGACATCAGAGTTGTTGAGTTCTGATGTGGCAGACAGACTAGAAAGTTCTCCTAGGTCTACATCATCTTTGTCTTTATCAGACTCTGAACTCACTAAATTTACAGAGTGTATTACCCTATCATTATCGTAATACGGCTTTAACATATTTACATGGCACAACTGTTTTTGTTTACGCCTATCTGGAGTTATTAGGACATAATTTAAATCACTCTCTTTCTTGTCTACAACATAGGGACCAAAATACCTAGCCTGAAGGGAATTTCCAGGAACTGGGAGCAATGCAAGAACCTTATCACCGCATTTAAATTTGCGGTTTACTGCGTTTCGATCAAACCTATTTTTCATGTTTTTCTGTGTTGATCAAAGATTTGTCCTAGCTAGATCACATGCTTTCGTAAGTTTTGTGCGAAAGTCCGAAACGTACTGCAAAAGATTTAATGAACCGCCATCTTCCGAAAAGAATTTTTCTTTTAGGAGTTTAAGTGGTCCTCTAACCGTATGTCCGTAAACTAACTCAAATGGGCTAAAGCACAGAGAACTGACTCTCGAGCAGTGAATAAATGGACTGGATGCCGTCATCCCAGTCTTTTTGTGTGTCGAGGCAATAGGTTCTCATCATGTTTTTTAAAGTTTGGTGAAACCTTTCGAGAGCAGCCTGACTTTCAGGATGATAGGCAGTAGATTTATACTGCTTGATGCCTAACTCGTACATCACCTGTTGAAAAATTCCAGACATGAAATTTGAACCTAGGTCCGACTGAATAGACTTTGGAAGGCCAACTAAAGTGAAGAATTTAGTTAAGGCCTCAACAATGGTTTTTGCCTTAATATTTCTCAAAGGTATAGCTTCAGGGAACCTTGTAGAAGCGCACATAATTGTCAACAGATATTGATTGCCTGCCTTAGTCTTAGGTAATGGGCGAACACAATCTACAATTACTCTACTAAACGGCTCCTTGAAGGCTGGAATTGGATGTAAATGGGCTTTTGGATTCACCTGATTTGGTTTCCCAACAACCTGACAAGTGTGGCAAGTTTTACAAAATTGCACTACATCTCGTCTAAGATTAGGCCAGTAGAAATGACTCAGAATTTTAAGATAGGTTTTGGTAAAACCTAAATGACCAGAAAGGGGGGTTTCATGCGCTAGGCTAAGTATGTCAGACAGGTAGGTCTTTGGCACAACGATCTGATATCTGACAGACCACCCATCGTCTGCTGAAACATCAGGCGGTCTCCACTTTCTCATTAATATATCGTTTTTAATAAAGTACCAGACCGGATTCTTCGCAATTTCGGCCTCGTCAACTGCTTTATGAAATAAGACAGAGATCTCAGGATAATTTTGTTGTGCATTAATAAGATTTGGCTTTGAAAAGGTTGCTTGAGACGACTCAGATGTTGAATTAACGCCTTCGAAAGCTTGGCCAAGAAAGGTGTCTGACATATCGATGACGTCTTCACTAGCGTCATGTTCTAATTGCTTCTGCTTACGCATGGCTCGAGTTACCGCACATGCGGGATATAAATCTGAAATTTCTCGCTCAATAGGATCAGGAGTTTGATTAACACACGGTTTATCAGTCAAAATTGGGTTAACGACTACCTTCTCGCCTGCAAGGTCATTGCCGAGAAGTAGATGAATTCCCTCAAATGGTAAAGTCGTTTTAATACCCAATAGAACGGTACCAGACACTAGGTCTGACGACAAATTGACTTTGTGTAATTGTTGAGAATTGAACGTATCAGAATTAACTCCTCTAATCAAAACATTCTTACCAGAGTAAGACTCCTGAGAAAATGGTAAAGTATCTGCCAACAAAAGAGATTGGGAAGCCCCAGTATCTCTTAAAATTTTAATAGGAACTGTTTTTGACAGATCACTTGTAAGTGATATGAAACCATTATGAATAAATGGCTGAAAGACTTCCATAATAGGGTCAAAAGAGGACTTAACCTCACAGTTAAGAGAAGGAAGTGGCTTAATGATAGATGTGTCTTGCACATTGTCACGCATGGACTGTTTTGAAGTACAGCCGTTGGGTTTTACTTCACCTTGCTCTTGTTGTCTCCGTTTCAATTTGTAGCAATCTGATATTACATGACCATTCTTTCTACAATAACTACAAACTATGTTGTTAAAAGGAGAGTTTGAAGGCTTGCCTTGAGAAGGTGGTTCAAATCTAGCAGTGGGTGGTTTGGACTTTTTAGCGTCAGGATTAAAATTATCTGAATATTCCTTTGACAGGTTCTTAGCACCAAACACACGCTTGCTATCAAATGATGAAGAATTATTGCCTCGAAAAGACCAAGACTGTGGCGCCTTATTTGTGAATGAAACCTTATGTGTTAAAATGAAATCGTCGGCCAAACGCGCGGCAGCTGTTAAGGTTGTCGCCTTTTGTTCATTTATAAATGCGCATATATCACTTTGAATGCATCTTTTAAATTCTTCAATCAAAATCAATTGTCTCAATTGGTCGTATTCCTTATCGGATTTTTCGGAGGCACACCAGCGATCAAACAATTGCTCTTTTTCTCTAGCGAATTCTAAATAGGTCTGCCTACCCGTTTTTTCAAAATTTCGAAATTTCTGACGATATGCCTCAGGGACCAACTCGTACCCCTTAAGAATCAATTCCTTAACGGTATCGTATTCCGAAGCTATATCTAACGAAAGCTGTGCGTAAATATCACGAGCTTTTCCAACTAAAACACTTTGCAATAACATGGTCCAATTTTCTTTGGGCCACTTAAGATTTTCGGCTATTTTTTCAAAATGTAAAAAATACCCGTTCCTGGAAAGGTGGAACCATTCTAATGTGCTTAGTAACATCAAAACTCGAATCTAGTTTGGTTCCAGTATGAACAGATCCCAATTTTTCTTGCAACTCTATTTTTCTCATTTCCAACTCAAATTTCTGCTTTTCTAATCTCTCTTCTCTTTCTCTTTCTCTTTCTTCTCTTTCCCTTTCTCTATCTCTCTCCATTTCTAATTTCTTGAATTCTAATTTCATTCTTTCTGCTTCCATTGCAAATTTCATTCTTTCTATTTCTATTTCTGGATTTGCATCGGGATTCTTATACAAATTTAAAACACTTTCCTCAAAGTGTTCTTATTTAACTAAGTGTTCCATAATTGTCTTTTGCATCTCCTTCTTTACCATAGAACTTTTTACCTCTATACTTAAATGATTACCTAATGAGATCAGGTCATCCTTTCTCAATTTATTAAAAACCTCTTGATCGGTCTCTAACATAAACTGCTCAGGTTTAAATTCTGACATTTTATCAAATAGTTGAGCTCACACAAATTCGAAATTTACCTCCGAATAAAAAAAAATCCAAAGTTACCGAACTTTGATTTGAATGAAATTCCCCGGACACTAACGTACACTTTCCCGAGACACTAACGTATACGTTCCCGAGACACTAACGTATACGTTCCCACCTGAGCCCCCAATTGTTACGTGACCGCTATAGGCAACAAAAAGTATAACCTCAGCTGTTTGGTTTTTACAATTATTTATTTAATTAATAAGAAACTTAGAACAGATATTGAAAATGTCTATAAAGATTAAAACTAAACTAAAGTTCAGAAACTTATCTGTCGTCTGCACAGAACGAAACAGTCAATAGGAGATTCCGGCACAGGTTAACAATCCATATGGACTTGAAAAGGAAGGAATAATAAAACCAACGGCAGGAACTCCAGGACTGACTTCGTAACGACTTTGATACATATAGCTCACTCTCATACATATGCATGCCTGATATATGTTCGATGGCTGCTTATATAGTTTCTAGAGTATATAATTATAGTAACATACTTCATTCTATATATAATATATTTACGTAATTACTAAATGACACCATAGCTGACTCGTGCCAAGTCACCAGTATTTACTAATTGGTTACAAGTACTTATTAAGTGTTCAGTGATCAAATAACATCTAGTTAATTAACTGTCTTAGGATAGGCATATCTGTAACAAGGGTAACCCGCGTGCTAGGATAGCCCTATCACCACACTAGGTTTACCCTAGTAGTTGGTTGGGTTATTAAACTCGCCTATCCAGGACAACTTTTTACTTGTACCAGGCTTCTTGTCATTAGTGCTTGGTAACCACATCTAATGGAGTTGACCCAAGTAGCGGGGTGATAACTTTGACCCAGGGTAGGGATAACCCTACCTTGAAAACCAAACAGGTCCTAACTATGCCCTCTCACATAAAATAACATGATTATGATTGTCAGACCTCACTATCTATTTTATGAATTTATGAAGTAGTCTACATTATCCAATCCTTTAGCTTGTATTTCAATTCTTTGCTACTCTTTGCTAGAATGCTAGCACATTAATATAAATAAGGTGATGACATGTTTCAATTAAGTTTTCAAACCATTAACAAATACAAGAATTAGAAGGGAAGACCCTGCATGAATTTGAGCTACTTGCGCTACAAACACGTAGATATTAAGACTAGGAAAGAAAGGACAGCTAGAAATATATTAATTAATAAGATTCTAAGAATAATAAAGGTCACCTTTCATTTGAAGACATGCCATGTGGTCTCAACCGTGGCGAAGGTTGTTATTGTCGTATTTAATATTTATAAATAACTAGAAATTAATTAAGGGAGAAAAATCTGCTTACTTGAGAGCAGGACGAGGTTTCTTTTTGTCATTGTTGGCGTATAATACCACGTATATCTCAGTGCCAAAATTCCTTTGAAGCGTCTTGCCAATCTTGGTAAAATGCTCGGCTTTGCGCAAAGCATCCTTCGCTTGTTGACCCTCGAGTCGACGGTATTAAACATCCCGTTTTATAAATCTCTCGCAACACAATCTCGTCGTTGTCCTTCAAAGCGAATACATCAAGATCTATTACGTTTGTATTAGGCAAAGCCATGTTCGAAACGAAAGAATCCGCTGGTGCCTTGTAGTAAATATAGGACCAGACTAGCGCAAGTTAGTCAGAATCGCCACTGATCAGTCCACAAATCAGTCGAGAACTACAAAGTAAAACGCCGCTAAACCAATCCATGCTCTTCATAAAGAGCTATTGCAAAATTAAGCCAATCAGAAAGGGTGATACAAGGGGTCTAAATCCGTCGAGAAAGACAGAGAAATCCGGCGAACACCCGGCAAACCAATCAGATCGCTATAAAGGCTAATTTATAAATTCAACCAATCACAGCGGCTGATACAATAGCCTCAAATCCGTCGAGAAAGAAGAAAGTAAACCGCGCGGCGCGGGTTAACATGCCGGTCGGCAGTCTCACCTAATCGATTATCTCGGCGATCTCGAGACTGAGGGAAGAACGATACGATAATTATTTTTTCTAGCGGATTTTTTTACCTTAGTCGTATGACTTATTTGACTAACGCTAAATCCGCCACTGATAGTGGCGCACAGTGGTTGCAACTATACTTGGCTGTTCGACTTCGACGTCCACTCACGCGCAAAGCACAACTTCGAATTCCACAGAACTAAACAAGCACGATCGCAATAAAGCATACTACCAGAAGAATAAAGCTACAATCAAAGATAACAAAGCGCAGTACGGCTTCAGAATGGAAGTAAACAAGGATGAAGAATGTCGCTTGGCAGAAATACGTAAACAAGTCAACATCGTCAGAAATCAGCTGCTGTCTAATGGAAAATCGGGAGGAAATGTTGATGTGATGGAAGCGCTTTTGGATTGCTGGAATAGTCGGAGCCAGAACAGTTCTTCTGCCCAACCAGCTAAGTCGTTTCAAACAATTTCAACACGTACATTCTCCTCCCTTGATCGTGATATTCGACCACCGGAAATAATGTGTCAACCTAAAACCCAGCTGCACAGTTCATGCAACGAGAAAGATGACAATTATTTGGTTTGCGGTTCTGCTCTTCAGCGATTGTTCGGATACTTCTTTGACGGGAATGGACGTTGCAAATGTGGTGAAAATTTTGACTTGTCGACGCTGAACATCAATAGGATTACCAAAAATAACCACTGTGTAAAAGTAGAATGGAAATATAACCGCAATGGTCATAGAATTGAGTGGTTCTCTTCATCAATAATTTCTGGAAAATGTCAATATGAGGTAAATGTTTGTAAAATGTTATTACTATTTGCAAAGTATATCAGCAGTGAAAGTAGCAGTGGAAACTAACATACAAACATGCATTTTTATAGAATGGTTCATGGATTTACTTCTGCTGGTCTTCTTGAGTCCCAGTATGAAAGTTTTTGTCAAGGTGCTAGACTTGGTCACTTGAGCGATCATTACATAGCAAGAGGTACAGTTATACAATGATATTATTACTAAAAACAACCCATTCACTCTAATGCTGTAGAGACTGCCATGATTCTGTACTCAGCATCAAGAATGACTTGCTCAATCGTGGAATTTCAAACTCTTTTGATACTTGGCATGGTGAGTTGAACCAGATTGATCTTCACTGAACGACAGGATGCTCAATAAATTTGTACCCAGTTCCACAGTTGTGCGTCAAGGCCCTGTTACACAGTGCAATTATTCATGCAACCTGGGTGCATGAATGTAACGTTGTGAGAAAATAATTATGAATCACCAAGTTGCCACTGGCAATTCCTATAGTAGTTCTATAGCTGCAAAACAAATTGCATAAACATTTTCACCGTGTAACTGAGCCTATGCTGTTGGCCTTGTGTATACAGTATCACATGGTATCACCATCTAGACCATCTAGACAATAATCAAGTAAACATACATTAGTCATTTGTATATATTTTTAATTATAATTTAGGTAGTAAAGGTGTTAAGAAAGCAATGGCAAAAATTACTAGAGGGACTTTGAAATCTGAGGGAAAAGTCTGGTTCACGGAATTGTCTGACAAAGGTACATGTACAGTAAAGGGGGAAATCATTTTTAATTCAAATTTCGCTGCTGATATACTGCAATATTATTTTTATGACTTTACTGTTTATATTATTTTATATTTAGCCAAAAGCATCAAGACTCACTTCTATTACAGCATGAAAAACTGTAACGGTGATCCTGGGAAACTGCGTAAGCAGCTTCTAAATATAGTCGAGCACTATAAAGTACTGTATGTTATACCTATTTGAAAACATACATGTACTCTTCCTAAGCATTTTTCAACTTCAAAAAATTCACATGCATATTCATTCACATAAGTGTTTATTCTTTACAGGGCAAACATGATAATTGAAATATTGAGTCTCGGTGTAGAGTACAACTAGATGATTATGTGCCAACAAAGAGGATAATCAAAAGTATTGATGCAGCTAATGCACTAACAAAGTCTATAACAGCAACAAACATTTACAAAAATGCAAAGGATTTTGCACAGGTATTAACATGTAAGTGATGTGGCTGATATCACCCAGTCACATTTTATTAAATAAAACTGTCAGGCTTATCAATTTAATACTCTTTCGTACTCAATGATTTTCTGTTCCAGTGTAGAGATACATACTACATTGAGAGTTTTCACAATGCGATATTGATATATGCCCCAAAACGAATTCACTTTGGTGATGATGTTTACGACATGAGAGTCAATCTTGCTTGCCTAGACTGGGTATGTAAAATTAATTCTGCTGCATGAGTGCAACATAAAACTAATTATTAGTCTTATACAGAATGAGAATGTGGACAGAGATGTATATACGAAGAAGTACTACCAAAGCATCAAGAGACTCGATAGAGCGGCACCTTATCGAGTCCTAAAACCAAAGACACATCAGTTCAAGGATGATGTGTGGGCCATATTTTATTCATTGAATTAGTGATATTCAACAGCTGTAGATAGATCAAGAAAAATAATTGTATATACACTGTAGTACCTGTAAATAGTTTTCATGTCACTGTCATAGTGGGTACATGACCTTTGTACGGAATATCAGGTGGATTTGGCCATCGTTTCCTAACATCCCCAACAACACAATTTGGCAGAACCTCCCTCACATCGTCGATGAATATACCCAGCTCGTGTTTTCGATTGATATATAGAGGGTTATGCCACAAGCGTTCCTTCTTCAGCATTTTATAGTATTCCTTGTAGTCTCTGAATCTTTTAGAAATGTTTTGGGGACGGGGAGGTCCATATGCACTTAGGAAAGTGGCTCTATGGTTATTGGATGTAGTCATGCATGGATTTTGTAAACAAAATTCACACGGTCAACTACATCCGGCTTCCTCTTCGTGTTCCCTGCCAGTGTTCCTGCCAAGTTCTACTGCAGAGCCAATTGCGCCGAGGGTATAAGACGACTCTCTTTTATCTATTAAACGTAAACAAATCGAGTATTTAACAAACTAGAAATCTTTACCAATTATTTATATTCAACTTTGGACAAAATCCACAATGAAAACAAATGTTGTATTATCTTAGGAGACTTCAACATTAATTTATTAAATTATGAAACTCATCCTCCAACTGAAAGTTTCGTAAATACTGTAAGCTCACATTTCTTGCACCCACAAATTCTTCAACCAACTCGCATAACAGATCATACAGCAACCCTCATAGATAACATATTTATAAATTCTATTGATCACCACACTATCAGTGGTAATCTACTTTCTGACTTATCTGATCACTTACCAATTTTTTTGATTATGAGTAAAAGGTGTAAAATAAATAATTAACACCTTACTCCACCATACTTACCCGTTTGGATGGTTAGGTGTTAGCTCAGCTGACCGAGGGGTGACCTGGGACGAATACTGTTACTTGACTCAGGATAAGATCCATGCAAGTGGTATCTTGAGCTGACCACCAAGGGCGATGAAAGCATTACCCCTCCAAGAAACAGTCTGACTCAACCCTACCACAGTATGTACCTGGTCAACACACCATCAGCACTTGCTCAGATATGACCAGTAACGTTACCAGTATGGTAAATAACGTGAAACGACAGTTCGTGGCCAGGCAACAATATGTACATGGTAAACACAACTTGAGCATTTTGCTCAAATATGACAAAAAACGTTACCAGACAGTATGGTAAATAACGTGAGCATTTTGCTCAACTATGACAAAAACGTTACCAGACAGTATTGTAAATAACGTGAAACAACAGTTCGTTACCAGACAACAGTATGTACATGGTCAACACAACGTGAGCATTTTGCTCAAATATGACAAAAAAACACAAAAAACGTTACCAGACAGTATGGTAAATAACGTGAGCATTTTGCTCAAATACGACAAAAACGTTACCAGATAGTATGGTAAATAACGTGAGCATTTTGCTCAAATATCACAAAAACGTTACCAGACAGTATGGTAAATAACGTGAGCATTTTGCTCAAATATGACAAAAACGTTACCAGAGAGTATGGTAAATAACGCGAGCCTTTTGCTCAAATATGACAAAAACGTTACCAGACAGTATGGTAAATAACGTGAGCATTTTGCTCAAATATGACCAAAAAACGTTACCCGACAGTATGGTAAATAACGAGAAGCAATGCGGTTTGCTACCCCAACCAAACTTTAATGTATTAGTGACAAGTGAAAACAACAAAAAAAATAAATTTAAAAATGAAATGATTAGATTCGATAAATTAGCATGCCCGTGACATGAGCCCACTGCGGACTAACTCTCGGACACAAGGCGAGCCGCCACGCCGTCAATTAACTTATCTGGGGTCCGTATGTACATCTGATAGGCATCACTAAACCATCTTCCCATTGTTTTTATTAAGTGATCAGGAACTCCTACTGATGCAGCCGTCGTCGCTGCGCCAATGCGAAAACTATGTCCCGAGTAGTTACCTTCCAGGCCCAAACGTGCCATTGCATCGCGTATCCAAGTAACCAGCTGGTCGCGGGATAACGGATTACCATTTTCGTGCACAAATAAGGGGCCTGGGGTACCCCCACGTAGATGCAGATAGTGCATCAGTGCTCGGATTGCGCAAATGGACGTGGTAGATGAGCTAATCCGGAGGGTGTGGCCCACACGAAATTGGTCCGTTTTAGATGCTTTTATGCGAAGAAACAAAACTTTGGGGTTAATTGTTTGGTCCACCACAGCGTCAGAAAGGGAAAGATGAATTTTCGGATTGTATTTGTCATTAGTTGTAAACTCACCAGAACGTAGAAACCCAAAAAATCCCGTACAACACGCAGCCCAAAACATTGCGTCACGATAGTTATTTTGATTAATAATCGACTGCAAGCGTCGCAGAACAGACGCATTGATTGGAAGACGAGGACGACATTCCAAACCTTGCAACCGTTTTAGACCCCGAAGCACTTGTTCTAAGCGGAGGCAGTTAGCAAGTGGATTATCAAAACCATTCTCAACATGTAAGGAGCGAATTCCCGACAAGTAAACTTTGATTGAGCTTGCTTTGAGTGACCGTGAAAGATCAGTGATGAAAAGGATTAGTGTCCATTCGGTAGCCGGTAGAGGCGAGCCATCTGGATGGACTTGTCCACTCCAATAACAAAATTCCAGGAAACGACGCTGGGCCGCGCTATAGGTACGTCGGGTTGACTTTGCGAGACCATTAAAGAGTAGCGATGTCGCTTGTTCGTTCAGAGCTTTAAGGTCAGCCGGGTTTGCAGTTGCGCTGGAATGGTTCTTGGCAGTGGATGTGCTTCGGGCACCAGCCGGAAGAATTCCTGTAAGTTGAAGCGAGACAAGGCATCAGCAATCACGTTCTTCTTACCAGGCACGTGCGAAGCAGATACCCGAAAGTCGTATTTTGCCGCAACCAGAAAGAGTTCACGCACTAAATCCATGATGACGTCATCTTTAGATGCGCCAGACTGTACAATTTGAACCACGCTTTCATTGTCGCAATGAAAAAGCACTCTCTTGTGACGCCAACCATGACCCCAAAGATGGCCAGCAATGATGATAGGATAAAGTTCCTTGTACGCCATACCGAATTTTAACTGTGTGGGTAGCCATGCAACCGAAAACCAGTCATTGTTATAAAAACCGCCAAAGCCTTTGTTGCCAGAGGCATCGGTAGACAGTTCAAAATCCGGCACCGGTGCCCACTCGGGAATATCGAAAAAGGAGATACCGTTCCAGGTTGGCAGAAAGTTGTGCCACCATTGTAGGTCGAGACGAGCTTGCTTTGTTAAACGGATGAATCTCTGATCACGATGGTCGGTTGCTAAGGAGTTTTCCTCCGGAAGCGCGGGCTCGGATACCATAAGCGGTCATTCCCAGGGGAGTAGATTTCCATCGAAATTAAAAAATTTTTCAACATGGCGAATTCAGAGGCTGAGAAAATTATAGCCGCGCTTTCCACGCTTAAACTAGGGTCATCTGGAGATGACACAGAGAGGTCAGAGAAGTTTTGGAACCCCGCGCTAGTGGCAATGAAGTTTTCGGTGGAGAATTTGTGGATGAATGCCGTATGGGAGTGCAAGTCGAAGCCAAATTATGGAATGCGAGACCCCGATCCCATCTTAGAAGAAGGAGCTTCTAACAAGTTTGAGCTTACCGGGCCTCTAATCGACTCGTATCTTCGAGAATTGGGGAAAGCCATGTATAGTAAGCTTGGCCGTTCCAGAAATACTGGACTAATGCCACCTGTAAAGTTGTTTTTGCCATATAATATATTTCGCCATTTATGCAATATTGCTGTTGGGTATGGCGGGTCGTTAAAGAACACCAAAGATCAAATGTTGGTAACTGTGGATCGATTCGAGACGGCGTCAAAGGTGTTCTCGCCGGTCAGATTTGGTGGGAATAACTTTTTAAAGAAAAGACACTTCACCAAAGTCAAGGAGAATGGTCGCACACTGCTACGATATTCTGGAAGAGCAGCCATAGTTGTGGGAAAATCAACACCACTGATTTTTGAATACAATGTCAAGCAAGAAAAAGTGACACTTACATTTTATGTTCAGCGATACGACAGGGAGGATTTTTCACTAGATTTAAGACTTCAAGCTGTTATTAACCAGGAAGCTTAATAGTGAATTGAACAATACATTACTTGCTTGGTAAGCATCATATTGAAAATTTGCAAAAAATCACAATTGGGACCAATTTGAAGTTAACATCCAGTGTCCACCTTAGCCAAGGGGAAACAACTTAACCCGGGCGTAGAGAGAGGTTCGGCTTAAGGTTATGTGTTTGGGTAGATCTATAGCCATCATACCCGAAATCCTAAGCCGAACCTCTCTCTACACCTGGGTTAAATTGTCTCCTTATGCCAAGGGTAATGGGTAGGGATTTTGACAATATATACTACCATACAATAAACTATTATCTACTAGTACTGGGTAGTTTTGCCTGCCAACAGACCTTATTGATCATTCCGGCAGTATGAAAGCGAGGTGGTTGGAGTAAATTAGCCTGCAAACAGGCTCTCCTGTCGGTGTGAATGCAGGCTAATTTGGCCCAACAACCTCACTTACATTTTTTTTGGAATTTGTAAGGTATATTTAACCTATTAAGCCACAATGTGCCCCTCTTTGTTATTTTACTTTGTCAAACACCAAGTGATTTTACTGGTCAAGGGGAAAGCGTTTGGTGTTAATAGGTAAACCATAAATATTGTTTGCAATTTTGAAATATGATATATTACAACTGAAAAATTCTGGCAAAACTGCCAAGATAATTTTATTAAAGTTTTCAGAACAATGATTATCATTATTAATGAATCTTCATTTGAAGCTTTTCCGCCAATGTAACTATAAACAAAATATAATTGATGAACTAATTATTTAAGCAAAGTTTTCTATCTGTAATCTTGGATCATTATCAGTGCATATAATATTATGACAATTATCTGGACTTACTTATCGAAAGCCTTGCTTAATTAAACAATCGTGGTGTTTTGCACAAAACATTTATGATATTTTCTCATAAATTTTCCACAAGATTGCAGTTACTGTATTGTTGTTTATACTGTATTATAAACTGGATACATAATATTATAAGCAATGGTATTTTACAATGTTGGAGTTGTTATTGTTGTTAATTACAAACTGAACATAATTAGCAATGTATTTTTAAATATTTGTAGTTTATTCCTACAAGCCTGGAAATATATTTCTTTGGTACAGTCAAAATACCAGTATCAATGTGCTTGTGCCTTTCAAAAACAAATGGCACATGTCAGGCTACGTGTGCTGAATGTCAGATAAGCATTCTTTACTGTTGGTGAGGAATTTGAACTGAAAATTTAATAAGATGCATGCAGAGCTACAGTATACTGTAGTAAATTTAACTAGAAAAATCCGCAATGTGCCCGAAAAAATGCATAAAAATACAAATTTGTACTGGTCATTTTTCTGAACTGGATGCTTATTTGCAGGCTTTGTCTTACTCTTTGTAAATACCACTTAGTCAATTAAGATGCAAATTTTACACATTCAGATATTTAAATAATAATAATATAGTCTATTCACAAATTTCTCGTCTTGAAAAACAATATTGTTAAATAAAATTGTGAAATTATTTGTTGCTTATAATTAACTAGTTACAAATGAATCGTAGAGTTACTACATAAGTTTGACCATGCTTATTTGTCACTAAGGATACAGTACATTATATGGGTTTTTTGTCAATGACCAACCAATTACATGCTCTTTGCTTGGTACTTTGCTTGATTTGTGAATAAATGTCTCCTAGCTCTCAGTGGGGTTTATTAAGTTCCTCTCAGGACTTCATTTCCAAAGCATATGAGACAATTTATTAATAATCATCATCTCGGCCATGTGATTACATAAATTTTTAGGGTGAGGCGGTTTTTCCATAAACCAAAAAAACTATGAAAACCAATGATTAATCGAAAACCGATGTTGCTTTTTCAGGAAAACCGAAGAAAAATCTGTATTTTAATAAAATCAAACCATGCTTTTACAGGTTTGTTGCAAAATAATCAAATGTTTGTGTTTACACACGAAAAACTAAAGAGATTTTGTTTAATTTAAAAGTCTTTAAAAAAAAGTAAATTTTATTTAAAAAGTCTTTGAAGCAATTTTTACTGTAGTTTCGAACGTGTTTTAAAAAACTGGTTCACTCGGTTATTTATAAAAACCACCTCACCCTATAAATTTTTTCACTTTGGGCAAGGTAAGTATCATATTTATTATTAATATTCTACAAAAATGTTTCTTTTTGCAAGTTAAAGTTAATAATATACTTCAGATTGCTTAACAACACACTGAACCCTTCCTGATACAATCGCTATTTTAGAAAAGAACAAACCAACAAGTTTGAGAAATAATTATACCTCTCCTGCCATTGCACCTTCTAGCCATGTCAAAAGAATATCT
The DNA here is from genome assembly GCA_035771165.1 of Paragorgia papillata. Taxonomy (NCBI): domain Eukaryota; kingdom Metazoa; phylum Cnidaria; class Anthozoa; order Scleralcyonacea; family Coralliidae; genus Paragorgia; species Paragorgia papillata. Next base: position 369,417 of record JAWNZC010000091.1, read on the forward strand.
TTTTTACCTGAAGTAGAAAGACATTTCTCCCTCAAACGCCTTTTAAGTTGATCTACAGATAAAGATTTTAAGGATGTTTTAGAATTTACTTCAGTGTTTGGTTGCCTTTTGTGTGAAGAATTTACTTCAGTGTTTGATTGCCTTTTGTGTGAAGTGTCATGATGCGCTTCCAACCCATGCTTATCAGCAAACCGCTTGTTGCACACACCGCAAACACAAGGTTTAAGCAAAGCAATAACATCAGATGAAAGCTGTTGTTGTTGTTGTGCACACGTACTAACAAGCATACCCTCACAACAAACCTTGCATTGTGTATGCTCCACGTCTAATTTCTCTCTTCCACAATCACAATACCCAGGTGAATCACAATGAGGAGGTTTGCGGGACTTAAAATGCGACGAATAAGAGGGTGGAGAAGGTTGATGTTCTGGCAGATAAAAAGATCTAATATAATTTGACCTCATTAATTGCCACCACTTGCCCTTACTATCACTGCCTCGTGATCGGTTAGTCATGGAGAGCTCACCCTTTAGCCCTGCATGCTTTGATTCTTTGGCTTGTAGGGAGAGTATCCCAAAGCCAATTCCATACTTCTTATATATCTGCCTCGCATGAAATGGCAAGGCATAAGCCACTGTCCAAACAGTTACACTCACACTGCCAGGAAAGAATAAAACTAACAAATTGAAGTATAGTTGGCAAAACTCCTCCAATTGAGCTATTTCACCTGGATTTTTTACATAAATTTTATTAAACAATCCTCCAGCATTTCGAAGGTAGTGTATAACTTTTCCAAGTACTAGCCGTCTTAATTTCTCGCCCTCTGTTTCATTTGCTGTTTTTAAAGCATCCACTAGCCATGTCTTGCAAGGGCAATTGCCTGCGCTCCAATAAGCCTAACACTTAGTTTGTTGAAGCGTTTTGCCTCATCAGCATAGTGCTCTACAACCTTTGTAGAAAGGTAAGACAGGCCACATCCATATACATCTGCAGGGCTACTAGAAAGAGAAATTGCTGAAGTTTGCAACATGCTTGTCATGTTATCTGCAGCAGCCTTTTCATTCATTTCCATTAGGGAAAAGTTCTCTAGCATTCCTGGTGAAAGGCTTACATTTTGAGTCCCAGCCTTCTCAAGATTGTCCTCAGGCAAGCTACTACTCATATTTAAGGAGCACTCAGCCAACCTATCTGCACCATTTACTTCAGTAGCTTGAGTACCTTTACTAAGAGTGCATAATCCAATAGGAGCAGAAAGTGTTTGAATAAACTTCTCAAAAGCACATCGCCTAACTGACTCACTATAAATTAGATCTAGAGTGTGCTGCCAAGCATTTGTTTCACAATGCAGAGGATCGGGTTTTACCCGATCAGCAAAAATACCAATTCTAGGATTTCCTAGCTGACGGATTCCATTCTCAGCCATAAATGCAAGCTTCTTGCCATGGACTACTGATGCACTTAGGTCTTTTCGAAGGGTCGCAAGATAATTATTGACCATACCTAAATGCTTTTCACGGTCACTGCTAACATAGGGCTTCCACAAATCAGCACTGCTATGCCCAATGCTTCCCCCCATAGTGTCCATGTTGCCCTTGTGTACATTTGCATAAGGTGAAGGATATGTGGCAGCCTGATTAAGCTCATTACAAGCCCAGCTTCGCCAACTCATATCAGCACTAGGTTGGAACTCGAGAGTACACTCCTTACCAGACACCGTGAAAACACTAGACTCTAATAACAGCATCTCCTCAGTATGCTGTTGCCAAAGCAATTCAAGAACATCATGTTTCTCACTCAGACTTACACAATGTAAAAGATACTGAAATTCCCTACTCCTTACCTGTTCACCTAAGTTCCAAAATGTCAAACTTCCAATAGACATAGAAAGTTGGCTGGTTTCAGGAGCACCATCATCGGAGAATTGAAAAATAAAATGGTTAGTGTTACCATTAAACCACACAAGTTGTCGGCAAAGATGAGGCAATCTTAAATGAAGGTCTATTATCATGAACACTATACCTGTAATTGTCCTAGTGACACCAGATACCGCAGGAATCTGACAAACACAACCAATATCTAGGGTTTTGACAAATTTCTCAATACTTTCATTGGATACATTAGAAAGTGAGAGTTGAACATCAACACCCAAACACTTAACATTTCTTGGCACCCATACTTCCTTATCAGTGTCAAAAACAGAAGATTGTGTTTTACATAGCAAATTAAATTTTCTACGAGATAGAAAGTTTTTGTACTTTAAACTTACAACATTATTTAAAGAATTATTAGTTTCAGTTAGTTCTTTAACTGTCTGCCTTACAATTCCTTCTAAATACCTTCCCCGCTTGTACTTGCCAATCAGATCTTCCATCATAGCTTTTGGGGCATTTGACGATACAAAATCCCATGCACCAAATAATGCACCTTCTTCCCCACCATGTATAAATTCCAGTGCATCTTTGGTTTCTTCTCGTCTTCTGTATCGGACACCAGATTTATTATTGGTGATGGTCTCTTGTGTGGTACTTGTGTTTTTTCTACGTGTTTGAGACTGGTCTTTGCGGTCAAACAGTATTTTCAGTCTACCATATTGCTGAGTTATATTGCTTAACTTCTGCTGTTGTTCAGTCACTTTTTGTGCTGCAACTTCCTTTTCTTGAATATATTTTTCCAAATCACATTCTATAAGTGGAAAAAGGCATTGATAATATTCAACCTAATCATATTCAAGTTGCACCATTCCTGTCACTAGCTGCTACTGTATAGTGTCTGATATATATAAAGACCTGATTTGTGGCAATTGATTTGCATGTTAAAACAAACCTATTTACTTTGTTCGCATCTGTATTAAGTATGTTTCTTAGGATTAGCCAGTCTGGGTACCTGGCTGCATTGCTGAGATCTGGCATTTGTTACTATAACTAAATAGTAATATTCATGTTCATCCTGAATATATTTAGAACCTGTGCTGGCCCGCATAGACAAAATCTTGCTTTGCCTTGCATTGGGGTAACAGGGCTGCATGTAAATAAGATTTTATGGGCTGGCGTGCCTACCCGGGTTGAATTTAAAGGCTCTCTTCAAACGAATATGATGGTTGCCAGGGTTTATAACCATGAAACTTGTGTGGGAAAGTGAGATTTCAGGTTCACAGGAAGTCTGGCTTGTTTGGCATATCAGCCTGCCTGAACATTGTCATGTGAACATGAATAAACGTGCCTCACATAAACACTCCTTGAGGCGGATTATAATATTGAATTTTAATCTTGTAAAATAAGACAAATACTGATCAGTGGGTGTACTATTATAGGCAATTGTTTGCTATTAAAAGACAACCATATTTGTTTCCGAATTTTTCATTTTACATAGATAACATAACTAACTTATACGTACTAGTAGCAGCCACTTTGTCCTCTGCTACAGCCACAAGCGAACTGACTTGGTATTTCTTTTCCAGAAGCTGTTGCTCGGCGAGGTCAACCTTTGCTTTTTTCAACTCAGTGTCTCGTATGTTGCTTGACAATTGCCCTTGGTGATTTTTCAGCTGAAAGAACGCCGATTTCTCCCAAAACCCGTTATGCTCTCTTTTCTTGTCACATTTTCCAACATGTGACCTATTTTTGCTGCATTTTCTGCTTTTAGAACACGTTTTAGAACAGCTAAACGGGGAAAAAACAGCAGGGGTCGAGCAATCAAAATGGCGTTCACAATGAAAGCATTGAAATGCAAATGAGTTCCCGAATTACAGCATACATTCTTACCTTTCTTTTGAGCTACTTGCCATCCATTAATTTACATAAAAACATGAACTTCAATTCCCACTTGTAAATTTTCTGCGTAAATCGACTAAAGTGACTAATTTTAAGATTATTTACGAAGCAAGTGTGGATTTTGCCTTTCTCCTTCGATTGCTTTGGCAAAACATGAAATATAAGAGGGGGTCCCAAGGGGGTATTGTTTATCTACCAAATGCCCTACTAAGGGGACCCTTGAAGGTATGATTTGGTCATTCACGTGCCACTGTAAATACCATATATAGTTTATTTGTAGCGTCTAGTTCTCCGTAATTTTTGTATTATTTGTCAAAATTATCAAAATTTCTGCTATAGCATAATAACAAGGGGGATCATATCTACTCTTTTTTGTGAGAACTTATTCGGGAAATAAAAGGAAAACAGAAATATTTGCCTTCAAAGTTGGGCACTTCAAACCGAGCGAATAAAGTAAAGCCGGAAGACTAAGAACGAGTTACACGCTGCGATTCTAAACGGAGGAAAATTCCTTAGCAACCAACCACCGTGGATGCGGTCTAGAACCGCGAAGCAAATTAATGAGGCGTTGTAGGAACGTGCGGCTGGGCGCCACTACAGTACCAGCATGACTGAGTTTACCCACCAAGGATTCTAATTCCTTACGCGTGCAGAATTTCTTATGCACCCAAACGAGAATTGTTGCATGTAACTCAGCCAGTTTGTCGTTTGGTAGCCGCGCGGTCATATTAATTGAGTTCAGTTCAATACCCAAAAACGTAATACAGGTTGTGGGCCCTTCGCACTTATCTGGTGCTAAGGGAATTCCGATGTCGAGAGATGCTTGTTGTATTGCGCTAAGTGACTTCGAGCATCAAAAATCGCTGGGGCGGAACGCAAACCAAATGGTAACGCAATGTCAACGAAGTATTTATCCCGCCATTCCATGTCTAACAAATATCTATCGCCTGGGTGAATTGGGACAATGCGGTACGCTTTTTGAATGTCCACTTTTCCATTAACGCCCCTCTACCAGTTTTGACTATCAAACGAATGGCATCCTGAACTGTGCTATAGACAACAGGAAATTCGCTCTTCAAAATGCCATCATTCACGCTGTGATCGGTTGGACATGACAGGTCTAAAATTAAACGCCATGCATCTGGTTTGTTCTTCTTTGGAATCACTCCAAAGCGGCTTATATGCAAATTATTAAGAGGCGGCGTGTCAAACGGGCCGACCACTCGATGAGCTTGAATTTCATCCGCTAAATATTTATAAAAACCTGTGCGAAAACCCTCACGAAGTCCATTAACGATGAACTCTACTTTAACTCGGTCCGGATGTGCGGCTAATTGCATACACAAAATGTCAACGTTGATAGGGAAATTGTCTAACACCGCCATGTTTAAATAGTCTTGTTGACAGCTATCTAACGAAACAATACCCAGTGCAAAGTTCGCCAACGTTTGGCATGGTTCAAGTTTTTCATTTTGAATGCGCTCGGCGCGAATTGTTGGTACGTTCGGGGCTGCGATTTCGTTTCCTTGACGAGAAGTGGTTGTGTTCGAGAAGCCGGTGAGAGCCGTTGCAATCGGGGTAGGAGCATATGTGCCGGTATCGGCAGGTTGGGAAGGCACTGCTACAAAACCCCCCATTCCATGAGTGACATAGTTGCCTTGCAGAAGGTTTTCCCTGGGCTTCGTCACGAAAGCTACGTCGGGTAGCTTGTTTAGCTTCCATCCCATGAGAAACTGTTCGATTCACGAACGACGTGTGGTAATTATACAAATCGGGCCGCATCCCGCTCCAATCCCGTAAATTACTAGCCGCGGCCTCTCGACGGTAAGCGCGATCGTAGTCTAGCCAGGCTTTTCCTCCGAAGCGTTTAGCTGTCCGAATAATCAATGCCATGTAGGCCAAGAGGTCGCGCGATCGAGACGGAAAAAAGCTTGTGAGCACCGCAGTGTAGCTGTTAAAGTACTCGACCCACGATAGAATGTCAGGCACCTCGCCCTTTTTGCTTGAGTTAGGTTTTGGCACGACGGTTGAGCCCTCAATGGTAAATACCGGTGCTTCTGATTGGGGTTCTTCCAAATTCTCCGGGATTAGGTCCCACATTTCGAGAAATTCGTGCGACACGATTCGCTTTACCAATTTGGCTGGAATCGGAGCCCTACCGGGGCCAAGAATGAACGCGCTCTCCGGGCTATTTTGTAAAGCTACTGGGGCTATAAACGGGCTTGCGTGGTCGAGATTCTGATTCGTAGAAGAGTTTGAAACATTCGTAGCGCCGCTTACGGAGGGAATAGCTTGAGACTCCGCCGCATTACTATAACTCGCAATAAACGATGGAGCTATTAACGTACCTGGGTTCTGGTGCCGAGAGACTGGCCCACCGCCTACCTGACCATCCGAACGTGCGCTCGCGTCCCTGAATGCTTGCGACGGGTTTCCCATAGCTTCCAGTGAAGTGACTTGCTCTACAGGCGCGTGAAATTGGCGTAGCACTTGCGACATTGCCGTTTGGAGCCCGACCATAAATTCCGGTGATTGAAACGCGGAACCCCAACAGACAGACGGACTAGTTTGGTTAGTACTTTCCATACTCGGCAGCGTAGGAGTGGCAGAAGCTTGTCCTTCAGCTCGTTCAGAATCCATATCGCTTCTTCCAAGAAAAAACAAAGATTTTGCTTTCCTCCAGTCGGTCTTGCTTCGCGTAACACGATAACTGATACCAAATGCTCTATCACACTCACCCTACCTAGCCCCCTCGGCCACGTGACGTGCTGACGTATCGAAGCCTGGTTACCTAGCTGTTGACCTTGGTTATTGCATAACCCCATTAAAACTAAAATCTATAAAAGAGACTATTCAAACTTTGATGAATCTGCACTTATTAATGAGGTTGGAATGATTAACTGGGATGCCATTTTACCTCAAAGCAATTATGATGCCAATGCTATTTTTGACAGTTTTTATTCAAAAGTCTCTGAAGTAATTGATAAGCATGTTCCCCTAAAGAAATTAACTAAGAAAGAGATCAAATTTAACTCAAAACCATGGATTACTTCAGCAATAAAGGTTTCTATCCAGAAGAAAAATAGGCCATTCAAGAAATATTTGAAAAGTAAATGCCCGTATCTATGTTTCAAATACAAAATATATCGGAATAAATTAAATAAGTTGTTGATAGAAAGTAAAAAGAAGTATTATCAAAATTACTTCAGAGACAATTCCTTCAATTTAAATGGACAGGGATAAAAGAAATAATTAATTTAAATTCAAGGGGTACGTGAGGTATCTCATCAAAGTTAATTAAAGATAATTTAGAAATAAAGGATACAAAAGAAATAGCTAATACATTTAATGAATATTTCTCTAGCATTGGCGTCAAAGTAGCAAATTCAATTGCTTCTGTCAGTAAGTCTCCGCTTGATTATATGAATGTTTCTTACCAAGAGAGTGTCTTTCTCTCTCCTGTAACTGCAGAAGAGGTTGAATTTGAGATTTCTAGATTAAACATTTCAAAATCTATTGGCCCTTATAGTATTCCAACTAAATTATTAAAATCTTTATATACTTGTTTATCTAAACCACTTGAGATTTTGTATAATTGTTCATTCTCAACTGGGATTGTGCAAGATAAACTTAAACTGGCTCGTGTAATTCCTGTATTTAAGAAGGGATCTCAAACTTGCATGAACAATTATCGACCTATTTCTCTATTGTCAATTTTTGATAGAATATTATGCTTGTGGAATCTTTTTAGATTTAAACAAAGCTTTTGATACCGTGAACCATGACATTCTGGTGCAAAAATTAGAATGTTATGGTATTCGGAGTATAGTTAATGATTGGTTTAAATCATACTTACATAATAGAAGGCAATTTGTATCAATCGGAAGTATAAAATCAGATGAGCAATTTGTCTCATGTGGTGTACTGCAGGGAAGTGTATTAAGACCTTTACTATTTCTTTTGTACATTAACGACTTCAAAAATAGTTCTGATTTATTTGATTTTCATATATTTGCAGATGATTCTAATCTATTTTTTGCACGAAAGAGTTTATCTGAATTGGAAGAACTTATAAATACACATTTATCAAACGTTTATACATGGCTGTCTGCAAATAAACTGTCTCTCAATATTGAAAAGACTAATTTAGTGATCTTCCATTCTCCTCAGAGAAAAGTCACATATAATCCTAAATTATTTATAAATCAAGTGGCTTTAAAACAAGAGAAGCACATAAAGTACCTAGGTATCTATGTTGATTCACATTTAAATTGGAAAACACACATTTATAATATTTCTAAAAAAATTGAATGAAGTATAGGTATTTTGTCAAAACTGCATTATTACGTTACATCACAAGTACTTATTGAACTATATTACTCATTGATATATCCTTTCATTACTTACGGCTTACTAGTATGGGGTAATACATATGCTTCCACCACTTTAAAGCCATTGATTCTACTTCAAAAAAGGGCTGTACGTATAATAACTTTCTCAAAATTTGATGAACATACCAGCCCTCTTTTTAAAAATCTAGCTTTGTTAAAACTTCCTGATTTAATTTTTGTTTATAATTCATTATTTATGTACGAATTTTATTCTAAAAGTCTACCTGTCACCTTTAAAAATTTCTTCATGCCAGTTAAAGAGAAACACAATTACAATACTAGATTAGCTTCCAAAAATTCATATTATATTCCTTTGATTAGAACGAACTATGGTAAATTTTCTCTCCGCTTTCAAGGGCCAAAAGTGTGGAATGAAATTGATGACTCTATAAAAACCTTATCCAAAACAGCTTTTAAGTGTAAACTCTCAACTAGTGTAATCACTACATACTAGCCTTTAACTTTAACTTTAATCATTTTTACTAATTAATTTTTTACTAACTAATTATATTGTTACGATTTTTTTATTGACATAATCAGATATCGACCTCACTATGCCTCAAACATATTAAAAGGTTATCTGACTAGTTTAACGCGAGTTATTTCAGATAACCTGTACCATAGTGGTCTAAATTAATTTGTGTAATTATTATTCTGTATGTATATTTCTGTTGGTACTAATAAATTATTATTGTATTGTATTGTATTGTATTGTATTGTATTGTATTGTATTGTATTGTATTGTATTGTATTGTATTGTATTGTATTGTATTGTATTGTATTGTAAAGAGTTTCTTGTAAAATGGTTAGGTTATCCAGACGCTTTTAATTCCTGGGTACCAGTCGATAATGTAAAAGATTTAACGAAATAAAAATGTGTGTACCTTACAATTTGTGTTCATTTGTGTATTGTTCTTCGACATGGCAACACAGTGTTATTTAACGCTTCCAAGCAATAGATCTATGGAATATTTTCCTGATAATACTGTAGCAAATTTTAAAGTGAAGCTTGCTGAAACTATAGAACTGACAGGTGACTGGGAAGTAGCTTTATCAGAATTATATTATCCCCATACATGGAGCACGATTCGGAAAGGTAGTCAACAAACGTTTCTCTATAACGCTGGAACAAAATATGACGATACAGGTATTATCCCAGATGGCTACTATAACACCATTACTGATCTGGTAGGGGATTTAAACCATAGCATGAACAAAGGGGCATGAGCCAAGATAAAATTATCCTACATTGCAAGTAAACACAAAGTCATGATTGATGTGCCTAAAGGTGGACTCGTGTGGATATCTGGTGATATTGCTACAACATTAGGGTTTCAACAAGACACCGTAATTAAAAAGAAAACCCTAAGCCTTACGTAGCAGATGTTAGCGGTATATTTTCACCCACGTATGTATACACCGATATCGTGGATGCACAGTTTGTCGGTGATGTCAAAGTGCCTCTACTCAGAATTGTCAATACTCAAGGAAGTTATGGTGGAAACGTGAATATCAGTCTCCGGAACCCACAATATGTTCCTGTCAAAGTAAAGTCGTTCGAAACAATTGAGCTGAATATAAAGGAGGACAAAAACGAAAACGTATCATTTGGCTTCGGGAAGTCGATCGTGACACTTCACTTTAGACAGCGAAGATCTTTGTATTCCATTTAAAAATGAGCACTGCTTATCCCTACCGATCATATATGGAAACTGTACTGAACTTTAGCAAAGATGCAAAATCATCTCATCTGACCTCAGCGCTGTTCTATAAAGATCAAGCTGGTCGAATGGATGTCGTGAACCCCGTGGCAGTAGATGCCGATGGAAACAAGGGTTTGAAACTGGGTAGCAATTTATCTCACCACAGATGGAAAAGGGGAGTTCATGGATTCGTTCGCACAAGGACCGTGCTTTTATAGCAAAACCTTTGAAACGAGATCATACTAGCTGTTTTACTTGGAATGAACAGACTTTACAGTCATTAGGGTCTCGCGTGTGTGGACAATATTGTTTATTTTATGCTTTACATAGATGTAGAAATATACCCATGTCAACAATTGTTGGCATGTTTACTGATAATAAAGAATGGAATGACATGTTAGTTCGTGACTTATGCATAAATATTATAGTGTGTAATATAAATACAAGACAAATAATGTTGTAAACAATTCTTTATTGTAATATCAAAGCTTTACAAGGAATAAATTTATTTCACCCATTTATATGGATGTATGTTTTTGTCCCTTCGTTTCTGTTTTTCTTTTGTTCTTATTGATGTTGCTGGGACTACCTGTGATGTCAGGGGGGTGTTGTCTGAAATATTTTTAGTTTTATATTCTCGTACCATACTTAAACGATTTTTATTTCTGATAACGCCGTCGGGAACATTCATGTTACCTAATGCTTTTGCGAAAAGCTGCCATCCAGCAGGGTTGAAATTCTTTCGTTGACGTAGAGAATCATTGACCAAGTCGATAACATTTGTATCTGGAATAGGTCGTCCTTTAAACACCACCTGTCGTTGGTCAGTCCACCCAATGAGGTCTTTATTTGCTTTAAGTTTCTTAACCAACTGTCGAGTTCTTGATTTCATTGTTACAGGTACACTTTAAATGTCAGTTTCTATCTCTCCAGGCAACTCAGAGGGTGCTGTTTCAGCAGTCTCCTCTGTATTCACTGATTCTCCAGGTTTGTCGTCGTCAGCTATGGGTGTCGTAGGCGGTATGACGTTTACGCGTACAGGTCTACTCATTCTTTTATCGTAATAATTCAGATAACGTTGCAGGGACTGATCGTACATTTTGACTTTCTCGTCTTGTGTTATATCTTGACGTTTAAGAAGATTTTGCATTTCTGAATCTAGTTCATTCACCTGCGCTGTTAAATGAGTGACCAAGGGTCTCTTTCGATCTGTCATATGTTCTAGAACTAGCACCAATCTCCTGACGTGTTCTATTATTTGGTTAAAAAACTTGCCAGTTGTTCAAGTACAGGAGCTAAGAGAAACGGCAGAAAACCTTCACCTTCTTGTAGAATAACTTTCTTTCTTTTTGTTACTGGATCACGTTTATCAGCAACAAACTTGATATGATCGTTATAAGGGGCTAGTTTCCTTGCTGTTTTCGGAGTAATCTTAATTGTTTCACACCACGCGTTCAAAAGACACTGCCTAATGGCTTCTAATATATCGTCGTCGGCATCTTTTATAATTGTGTTTCGCAGTTGAGAATTACAATTTGCCAATACTTCTAAAACGTCGCAGTTCCTTCTTATACAAGCAGACATGGTCAAATGATCGCATTGTCACTAAGCAGCCCCAGTAGTAGAGTAGGGCGGGTCCTAGCGCACTTTTGGGTTTATCATTTTGGCAACGTCTTGGCGCCATTTTACCACCTTACTCATGTGCGCCATGTTTGCCCTAATTCATTCTAGAACATTAATTTTTTTAATAATAATACCTATACTTAGTTCCGTTTATTACTTTGTGATGACCGATTTATTTTTTGAATTCCGTCCCGTCTGGTAGAATTATTCTTTTGTCGTCGTTTGCCGAAAGAGCTATTTTATTGATGTGTTCTGTGTATATTTCGTGTTGCCGGCTTCGGAATGTGTTCATTCCTTTCATTAAGTGTTTTTTACTAAACACACAGTCTTTGTAATCCTGAAAAGTGATTTCATTCTTAACTACTCCTTTCTTAACTCCCTTGCATTTCTTTTCTTCGGATCCGGAGTTCATCTTGTAAGCGTACAGCTTACTCCGCAGTCCAACAAATTCTGTAATTTGTTTTCCTCCCGCCTCATCCTTAAACATACCGATAACCTTTTTGTTGACACCGGTTTGGATCTCACTGTGATTACCCGCACTATCGCTGTGTTTTTCCTGGTGTCGAACCTACTACTTAACTGATATCCTTACTGATATCCTTGTAAAAGTCGTCGGTCTGAATCCGTATAACAGCAGCTGTCTTTCCGTTTTTTTTTATATCACTAAACAGAATGGTTACCGTACTTTTTGTTTCATATGTTAGGCAACTTTTTCTGTAATACTAACTATATTTTGTTAAAGTTAGATTTTTCTTTTAATTTTTCGAGCTGACCTTCATTTGTTACTAGTCTGACATCAACCCGGTTTCTTACATTTTCCATGGTTTTACCAAATACCGAGTTATTCATTAACTTAAAGAAATCTTTTTCAAAATCTGAAGTTGCCTTGGTTCTTAAATCTGTGTTGAGTTTGATGTATGGTTTTAACCAGGCTTCTTCAACAAACGTAATTCCGCGGTGAATTTTAGTTAACTTTAACCCTAGTTCTAAGCATTGCTTTAATGCTTCGTGATGAATGACGTACTTTTCCTTGTTCATTAAGTTAGGCATTAACTTATTTACCCCGTCAACACTTAACCTTTCCGCAGCTAATGGGTATTCGTTATGTAGGTCGTGTAATTCTTGTGGATATTCCAAATCCACTTCCAAGATACACGGCACGGATTTCCATGTTTCAAGTTGTTTTTGTTCCAACCACTTAAAGTCTTTAACCGGTAGTTTTTTGCTCATGGCCCAGCCATACAGATTGTTAGCATCTAAATACGCTAGAAAAACATTTAGTTCGTTGAGTTTGAAGTTTGGCATGTACTTATTGTTGGCTTTGGCATATCTTTTGGTGATAGTTGAGATACCACCTCGAATTCCTTTTTCGATCATAAGGTACATGTCGGGATCAGTTATTAATTCTAGCTTAACTTTTGTTAATTTCAGAGCCGCATCCCATGCCAAACCTGGACTAGTATAATACCAGAGCGGGTCTAATCCATAGTTTTTTTTGCAAACATCTCTAAAACCTTCCATTACATCAGCAAGGAGTAACACATCGGTTTTTAGATACAGATTGTGGTAATCCCGCATAGTTTGACAATTAAATTCTGTCCAAACATTTTGAGCATGCTTGTAATCCTCGTCTGAAATGTGTGTGTTGTTTAGCTTGGAAAAGAACTCAGATTTGTTAGGTAACCGAGGATAACTTAGTTTTTCAAATCCGGACATGAACTCATAGGGAAAAACCCCCTTTTTCTTAAGTAAGTTAACTTGGGTTTCACTATAACCGTTAAATCCTTGTTCCACAGATTTAAACTGATCAGAACCTAAGTTTTTAACTAACCCATCTAACGAACTCAGGGTAAACTTTAATGAATCTAAGAACCTTAGTTCATACTTAACATCTCTTGTTTTTTCGTTTTCTGTTATTGTCTCCATAACCACTTCCTTACTAAAACTGATGTACTTTTCGTCTGTCTTAGGTATACAGTTAATCTTTCCTTCTGAGAGTCCTAGACTTTTGATGAACAGGTGGGCATCGTAACCTTCTAGGTTGTGGAACAAAACAGGAACAAATTTTGGGGTTTTCATTTTTAAATTGCACTTGTTGTGGGCGGCACCACGGTACTTTCCTGTTAAATGACAGTGGTCCCGGACTCGATCAGCATTTAGTGTTTCGCTGCAAACGTAGCAGTTTTTTACACACCGGAATTCTTTTTCTTGTGTTTTACTCATTTGAATAGGTTTAATTTGTTTTGTGATTTCATAGATTTCTTTCATCTCATGTTTAACACTTTCAACAAATTTTTTACCTATATCCTCGTCTTCATTTTCCATCGTATACAACACAGTTTTGTCTTGATATATACTTTCATCAATACATTTGACTGTATAGCAATATCCTGATGGTTGATGGTGCTGATAAGCAGTGGTATGACTTTCATTGTTGTTCTTCTGTACCGTATCAATAGGTTTAATGAAACTTTCGAAATCAGCGTAAATGGAAAACGGAACATCGGTTGTTTTTTGATACTGCTTAAAGTATGTTTCCGATCCTTCTTTAGGATATTCATGGATTTGGATGTCATGTGTGTTACAAACTTCTGAGTGTTTTGTCAGCAATTCTTCTGTTCCAAACGCGTTTAGACATCTTAAACAGATATGCTTACTAGCTTTTTTCTTGCTAAGTTGACTAGAGAGAAGTTTACCTATGTCATTGACAACGCTGTAATGTTCATCGTATAAAAACAGGTTAATTTTCTCTTTGTAATAATTTTTAGAAACTCTTAACGGAAACACCTTTTTTGTTTCATCTTCAAATCCGAAAACGTTGATACAGATTTTATTAGTTGTTTCAAACTTAGTTATATCTTTTAACTTCATAGGAAACACAACCTTAGACCAGTTAAGTTTTTCTGCTTGAAGTTTTAAAACTTTGGTTACTCTACCACCATCTTTTTCCACAGGGTTTAGTGCTCTTGTTACTGCATATTTGAAACACTGATTGCCGTCGTTTTCTATGTTGATGATAGCCTTTTTGGTGCTAAGAAATTTTGGTAAAGGTTTGTAGCTTTTACCGTTTACTGGTTTGTATTTTGTTATGAAAATTTCTAAACCTTTAACATAAAGTAACCTCCATCCAGATCCTCTTCTTTGAAATACTGACAGACTTTCTAGCATTTTTCCACACATTTTTCTGTATTCTTCACTGGCATCTTCTTTTGAAATAATTAAATGGGTTTTACTTCTGAAGTAGACCAGTTCTTCGTTGTTGTTGGCGTCTTTTAACACACAAACAAGGATTGTGTTTACCTTTTTTCCAACACTTGCGGTGTTGTTAATTAGGTTTTCGACGTTTTCTGCGACGCCATAGACGAATGCTCTTGGATCGTTAGCTCTATCGCCATTGATTTCCCATTTTTCTGTGTTTTTACGTATAGCTCTTGAAACAATTGTTGGCAAAAAGTTGTTGTTGCTAAATTCATTCAACATTTTTGCTTTTGCGTTGGTACTGTTCCACAGCTTATTGCTAAGCTTTTCGCGAATATTGGCGAGTTTTTTGGATCCTTTCCATTTCTTTCCTTCGATGATGTTGAATTGACGTTTGGTCTCCTGTTTGATTTCTTTTCGCCACTTGATGGCTTCCTTGTGTTGTTGCTTTTTAAGAGCCTTGAGTTCTTGCTTGTGCCATTGTTTTTTGGCTTTTTCCAGGACGACGTTCATTTTTTGCTGTAATTTTTGTTTGGCTTTTTCTTGTTGACGCTTGACTTTTTCTTGTTGACGTTTTTCTTCTTGCTGTTGTCGTCGAATTTGTTGCTGAAGTCTTGTTTTTTCTTGTTGATGTTTTTCTTCTTGTTTTTGAACTTGACGTTTGTTTTTAAGTTCAAGTTTTTTAATATATTCAGTAATATTAGTATTCCACATTTTATCCCTTTATTATAGTAAGATTTTGCAAAAAAAAAAAATCGATTTAATTTCATATATTTTAAATATATGAAATTTTTTGAAAAGGAAGTATGGAATTGAAAAACTGACTATTTGGTAACGGAATACAAACACCCCTTTATTGATACAGTTTTTTCTTTTAGAAATTTGTAAATGTAATTTGGATTTACATCAAGGTGTTTTGCTGCTTTGTATATGCTTGGAAATTGTAAAATTTCGCCGTTTCCCATATTTTTGATTGTAATTGGAACTGGTGTTCCAATTTTGTTTTTGTTATGTGTATCAAATGCTTGGTTTCTTACTAACGTAAGACCAAGTTTTTCGCATAAGGTTTTACTATTCATTTTTGAAAAGTATTTGATTCCTCTTTCTTTTCCCATTTGTCTTAATTTTCTTATTGTATACATTGTTATTTATTATATATCTTTTTAAAAGTTGTCCCACTTTAAATACTTATTTTTTAACTTTAAAGTTAAAGTTAACTTTAACTTTAACTTTAGTACATTTCTTTATTATACTAAAAAAAAAAAGTTGTCCCACCAAAATGGTTCCAAAAATGGTACCAAAAAAGTGTCCCACTTTAAATTACTATAATAAATGGTTTACAAAATATTTAACTTTAATCATGTCTCAAAAGATTTAACTGAAGACCAAATGACGAGATTTAAGGAAATGTATACACACTACCACAGGTTAACAAAATGTTATGAGAGAATGTATAAAAAAAGCAAGTACAAAGACAGCATTTTTATGTTTTTAAAAGTACTTTTAATATCTGGCAGCACTGGTGGAACTGTTTTGGGTTGTATCACACTTAATCCATTGATTTTAGGTGCGATGTCGGGGTTAGGTCTTTTGATAGCTGGTTATATGCGAAAAGCTAATTTATCAAAAGTGGTGGATAGAAACAGGTTTGCCTTCAAAAATTATAGAAAGGTGTTGAATAAACTTAGAGAGTTTATGAGAGGTGTTCACTTTGATCAGGCTCAGTTTGATGGTGAACTGATGGTGATTGATGATTTGGTTCGGGAGATGTGTTTTGAGATTCCAGACAGCGTTGACAAGTGGTATGCTCAGGAATACGAGAGTAGTTCTTGACTGTTTTGTTTGTCCAACCCATTTGCACGTTGCCTTCTATTGTTTCTGTATCTTTACCGAAACTGATACCAAGCTGGAATCCTTTTTTTGTATTATGGTTTTTGTTGAGTTTTTCTTTTGTTTTACTTTTTGAGTTTCCCATTTTATTAAAAATGGGAAATTAAAATAACAATGTTTTAATCAGTATTAACTCCACCGTTATCGGAATTAATAGTATTGCTACTGTTGTTGCTTGCACTAGAATCCTGATTACTTTGTACTTCATCTTGTGTTTCTTTATTTACTTCGTTTTCGGGTTTGTCCCACATATGTTTTGCTAGTATTAGTCCACCTGAAAACAAACCAATCATAGGGATGTAGGGGGATACCTTCATAACCATTGTTTTAACATCGTCATGGAAAAGTTTGTTTTCCGATAGTTCTTTGTCTAAGTTTCCGTTGTTTTCAACCATATTTAGTTGTTCCATTAATGTTGAGAACTTAGAAATAAGGCTTTCAGTTAACTGTGAGTTGACCTTATCCATTTGATCGCGTTGATGGTTTTCCTTGATTTTTTCTAGTGCGGATTGACTTGCCTTTTTGATATATTTTTCTGAGTATTTGATTTCTTTTGCGGCAGACAAGCGGATTAGCTCATCTCTAAGATTGTTGTTTTCGTGTTGTACGTTTGGTTGTATGTTTTCAAAGTTAAGTTCTTCTGTGTTCATTTATTACTATCTTTTTTTGGTAAAAGTGCTTTTACGTTTCTGTAAAGAATATAAGCAAAAGCAATAGCTAATACCCACAAATGTTTTGACAGCCATAGCAATCCTTTGGAGCCAAGTAACAACATTTTGGTGAGTAACTTAAATAACGTCATCACCACAGGTAGAGCGGCTTGTAACATCTTTAACTGCATTTTTGCTAGTTTTACCGTAGTTTTTGCAAGTTTGGCCGCAAGTTTGGCCGCAAGTTTTGCAGCTTTGGTTAGACCTTTTTTTCCAGCTATGACCACAGTTGTTATAATTCCACCAATAGTTATAGCCACTGCTGACAAACTTGTAAGGTTTTCTTTAACGTATTTTTTAAACTTTTCGTATTTTGTTATTTCATCGTCAGCTATCCTATCTAAGGTTTCTTCCCTTTCAGGTTTTAAGTTATTTTTTAATCTTAGTTCTTCGGCTTTTAACTTAGCAACATCTGAAATGTCTTTGTAAACAGCTTTTTTTCGGATATCAGCTTCAGCTTTTGCTTTGTCATCCCAGTACTTAACAGCTATGTCAACAGCGTCTAAATTTTTTATGTCATCCGTTGCTAGTATTCCACCAAGTTCTCTTAGTTCCTCATCTGTAAGTTGTGTTCTATCAATCGAATTGTTACCTATTTCTATTTCAGCTTGAATGTTGCCAATAACATTTGCTCTGATCCCATTAACATTTGGTGTTCCAGGAAGGCTACCAACAGTTTCCTCAATAGCCCCGTTTGCGGTTCCACCATGTTCAAAACGTGCATTTTCCATAAGTTGGATGTATTTTTGCACAGCCGGTTGCGCTTTTTCACTTGTACTTAAAACAAATCCTTTTCCTTTTTGAACAACAACTCTTGTTCCGTCATAAAGAATTCCGTTTACCTTTCCAGTTTTTTCACTTATTGAAATTAAACTTTTGTTAATTAGCTTTTTTGACTCAGGTCCATCTTTCATTACAACTTCCTGGTTAAAGTTGTTTCTTAAAAATTCTTGTCGCGTTCTTGTAATTCTTCTTTTCTCAGAGGTTTCCCATCGCTTATATTTGTTTTGTATTGTATTTTCTTCAACGTTTTCTTCAACTGTTACGTTAGGGTCTTGTGCTTTCACCCACGCGTTAGGATCAAACGGGTCTAAATCTGGTCTTCCTTTCAGATCAATGTTTTCATCGTAGTCATCATCATCATAACCACCAAAGTCGTCATTATCATTGTCCATAAAGCTTGTTTCCTCTTCACCGCGCATTTCCGCTTCATTGTTTTCATTAAAGGTATCAAATTCGAATCCTTCCATTTTATTTATTGTATAACTCGGACCAACTCTTCATCGTAAAACTTACCAATAACATTTTCACCTGAGTTGTCTTCAATGTTGTACATCACCGGATCACCGCGAAACACAGCTGATATTTTAAAAACTTCACTTGTAAAATTAGGGTCATACCCCTTTGCAAAGTTCTTTTTGTATTTGTATATTCTTACATAATCACCAACCTTAAATTTGGGTGTTGGAAATTTTGTCGGTGGTAAACCGTATAAAGTTAAAAATACCTCATCTTGGTTATTAAAATTAACGCTATTAGGTTTTCTTTTGATGGTTGAGTGAAATGTGTTGTTATAACTTTTGGTGAGTTTGTCTAAAACTGGTAACCAAGTTTTAGTTTGTTCAGCGGTAAAATATTTCCACATTCTAGTTTTTAATGTTCTGTTGAATCTTTCTACAATAGCTGCCTTACGTTCTGAAAGTGTTGAAAAGTATTCTATGTCATGAGATTTTAAAAGGGATTTCACTCCAACATTATAGAATTCATTACCATTATCAAACTGTACGGTTTCAGGATACTTTTGAAAATGATGTTTAAATTCCTTTAACATTTTACCAACTCCTTCTACCATACTTTCTGTATTTTTTCTGTGCACAGGAACGGTAAAAGCAAACCTACTTAAAATTTCAACTCCTGTTAATATCCAGTTAAATCTTTTGTTTACAAAACTAAACTTAGCCATATCCACTAAGTCCATTTGAAGCTGGTCGGCTAAATTTTTAACAAAAGTCTTTTGCGTTTTACGTGGTTTTCTTAGCGGTTTGTGTAGTGTGTATGTACTTTGTGAAGATAACCACTCCTTAACTAACTTTCTTGTAACTCCTTCCACATTTTTTTCAACCGCCTTTTGGTAAAGCTTTTCTGCACTTTGGTAACCGGTTGCAGGATTGTAATATATGTTTCTTAACTCAAGGTCAAGTAAAGTTAAAGCAGTCATTTTATTTATAAATAAAATGATGACTAATGTTTACTCACCAAAAGAACTACAACGTCTTAAGACATTATATGAAAAAGACTACAAAGGTGCAGTTAAAGGTGGACCAATAGAAAAAGCCAAACTTCGTAATGAGTTTTTAGAAAAATATCCAAATGCTGATGTAAACAGGTTTATTTTTTCTATTTGGCTTAATAACAAAGGAGAGGTTGACTCTAGGGAGGTGCTTTTTAAATTAAATGACTCCTCAACTATCAACATCACATCAGACACCTTTAAAAACAACCCTGATTGGACGCAGTACTTATACTGGCCACGGGGGTGGAAAGACGAAGGAAAAGTTGAAAAACTTAAGATTTTAGAAAATGATTTTGAGATAGATCCAAACACACTTTTAACTTTTGTTACGGAAAAGAAAAAGTTTGTTGCTCATCTTAACCCTATTGATGCCAAATACTCAAACACATCACCAAGCAAAAACATTCGTACAGAGTTATTCGATTACATTAATAATCCATATTTTACTGCAATAGCGGCTTCGTACGTGTCCACCTACTTGTGTGGAATATCAAAAGAACACCTAACGAACAGCATTAAAAGGGCTCATTCCAATATCGTAACAAGCATTGCTCAGTATCACTATGCATACCATTTAAGAAGATTTTTAAAACAACCTAAAAAACTAAACATATTTATGACAAAGGACGTCATTAAACTACTTCAACAACATATTCCTATTAGTGAAAAGTGGGAAAAACGTTATAGCAATTCGTCAGCAAAGCTTTACCTTTTCAAACAGGAGTTAGAGCGAAGCGGAAAAAGAGTAAGAGGTTTAAAGTTTGTTTTACACGGAAATATGGGTGTTTCAACAGAGTACGAAGAGTTTATATGGAGTCATGCGAAAAGTGAAGATGATTACATGCTTTTCATTCCAAGATCCACCACTGGGTTAACAGCGCTTGGTCAAAGAATGTTTCAACAATCAGTAGAAAGCTATGTTTACAGCGTTTTAGGTGCACAGGCAAGAACCAGATGGTCTATTGTTGATCAAGGTGCAAAAAGTTTACAAACTCAAGAGGTATTTGTAAAACTAATGAAAGACACTGTTGCACAAGATGATATAACTGTTGCCATTTCAAATATGCGTTCAGCTATCAAAAGTACCAATGTAATTCTAAATTTTGCAATTTCACCGGGTTTAATTCTAATACCTTCAGATATGAGAATTCTTATTAAACCATTGGATGGGTTCAACAATGTTCTTACATTAGCTACAAACAAAATGATGTTTGGTGGAAACAAAAATGTAAACAAAGTTATTTCTCAACAAGAAAAAACAAGTTCTCAACAAATTAAACCCCTTCCATTACCAGTAAACCATAACAAAACGAACCCAATACATAGTGGAAATTCGTCACTTGTATTACCATTAGTTTTTGGAGCTTTTCTTACTGGCACCTTTCTCACATTTTATAAGTTTTTCTAATTAACCATACTTTCTGTACATCCAGCTAAGACTCATCAACAAACAGTCTGCCATATCATCTGCTTTTTTAGCACTAAGTAAAAGTAAAGTTTCTTGATCTCCACGTTGTTCCATTATTTTTTTAGCGTGTTGAACAGCCCACTTTTTACGCAATCTGTGATCGCCAAGCTTAACCCCAAACACACTTGTTTTAAATTTTGGGGAGTACAGTTCTAGTTCCACGTTAGGATACAGCAATGAAACTAAGGTCCAAACGTGCTGCATTAACCGGACACAGTTTGTGTTTTGTCTAACTTGTTTTTCTATTAAAACATTAGTAACCGCAAATGTTTTAAAAACATTTTGAATGATACCAGAAACGCTATTGAGAACCGCAGTTGAAACCTCCTTTCTCCCATTTTTTGCCAAACATGAATTTTTTAGTTCTTTCACACAACCAGAAAGCGGATCCTTTGTATATTCTTCCACACTGTAACAAAAATTTTTAATTCCAATGTCTATGGATAATATTAACATTTATTTTGTATGTTTTGACAGCTAGCTATTACATACAAAATAACAAATTTATAATACAAAATAGCTAGCTGTATAACTAGCTGTATAACTAGCTATTACATACAAAATAACAAATTTATAATACAAAATAGCTAGCTGTATAACTAGCTGTATAACTAGCTATTACATACAAAATAACAAATTTATAATACAAAATAGCTAGCTGTATAACTAGCTGTTACATACAAAATAGCAAATTTATAATACAAAATAGCTAAAAATAGCAAATGTGTTAATTTCGTCATAATAAATGAGTGAACAACGAACTATTACAAAACATGAAGAAGCAACAAGGGTAAAAAACCCAAAAAGAGTTGCACAAGGATACAGACTAGCTGAACTAAGCAAAAACGCAAAAGCTAAGAAAAAGGAAGCCCGTCAACAGCAAAACGAAGAGCAAAGCGGTGAAGGCGAATCTTTAATGTTACCTGGGCTATCAACATCATTAAGTATAGTTGGTGCTGTAACTGGTATAATAGGAACATACATTGTATGGAAGCAGTACACTGGGACAAAAAAAAAAGAAAAAGTAGAACCTAAAAAAGTATCAAAAGAAGTGGTGTTTAACAATCTTGATAACGATGATATATAATTTTATTTAAATTTCGTGACTTTAATTTTGTTATAAAAATTACACTATAATAAATGAATAAGGAACGACAAACTATGTTAAAACCAGGTTATAAACGTTTACAAAAAAGCGAAATAACTGGTGAACGTACAAGACATGTTACAACATTTAATCCTAACAAAGCCAATCCAGGAGAAGAAATTTATATTCAAATCCCAAAACTTAAACCCGGGACAACTCTTGTTCCAGACAAAATGTTTCTTGTTTTTGACTTTAAAAACGCAAACACCAAGTCGTGGTTTAACAACAACCTTGCAAAACAGCTTCAGAAACAACTAAAAGTTAAATTTGCAGGTGAAATTATTTACGACAACACAGGTGAAAGCTTACTTAGAACCTACGAAGATCTGTGGTTAAATAGCGACGAGCGTGCCAATATGTTGGAAGACGGTATTGCCACCGAAAACCAACGTAAGGTAATTTCAAAGTCGGACGATGCTTCATCTGATGCGTACGCCTTAGTTTACGGCAACAAGCAAAGAATTCAACTAGGAAAAATTCTTATGGATCATGGTTTATACGCTCCTTACAACATGAGCAACGACTTACAGTATATTATTACTCTTCCACAAGCCAGCGAAATTATGCAAGCACAAAACAACCAAGCAGTTGAAGGATATAGCTTAGAAAACATTGAACTGGAATTCGAAACCATTACCAACAACGACCTTGTTCGCGAAGTCGAAAGTGGATACAACGCAGGGAGAAGTCTTAGTTTTGAACACGCAACCCTTTTAAAAAAGGTGGAATGGAACAAAACAACAACTCTTGTTAACGAAACCATTAATTTACCACGAAAGAGTATGAAAGCTGTTGTAATGCTTTTCACAAAGGGAACCCGTGGTGGATCCGAAGAGTTTGTTTTCCCAAACATTGAAAACGTGAAAGTTACCATTGAAGGTATTCCTAACAGTGTTTACTCGCAGGGAATAATTAAAAGAAGACTGTTTGAAGAGGCAGAAAGACTTTTTAAACAGGACACCAGTGCTGTTACCGCAAGTAGCTTCTTCACCGGCGACAAGTTTGCTTTGGTAGTCGATCTTAGAACCATTGACGACAACGAATTATACGGACACGGAACAAAACTTTTGTCAACCCAATCTGGTATCATGTTGGAAATTACAAAAAAAGCAACAACTGTAAACCTTAACTGTTATATTTTTATACTTTCAGATGGTGTTCTAAAGGTACAAGCAGGAGATTTCCGAGGAGTTACTTACTAAGCAGAGTAAACAAAGTAAATAAATGAATTCATTTAACATGATAATAGTTGGAATGACGGGATGTGGAAAAACACATTACCTTCTTGAAATGTTAGAAGAAAAATGTTATAAACAGTTTGAAAACATATTTTTAATTTGTCCAACTTTTGAGTGGAACAAAACCTACCTAAACTGGAAACATTTAAACGATCCAAATTTCTTTGTTATACCCTGTAACCAGGATCAAACAGATGAGCTTCTGAAATTTGTTGTGGAATATTGTAAAGGAAGTCCATCGTTAATTATACTTGATGATTGCGCTGCTGGACAGTCGGTAAAAAACCGAACTAGTGAGTTGGTAAAACTTGGATTTGGTGCAAGGCATATGCATATCAGCACAATAGTAATTACACAACAACTGACAAGTATTGCGAAACCGTATAGAGAAAATATTTCAAAACTAGTGTCTTTTTACAATCCAAACAAAAAGGATATGCAGGTTATCCTAGATGATTATTTAGACGTTTCAAAAGATGAAGAAAAAAAAATCAAAAAAACGTTGAAAGAAAAAAAATATAGTAGGTTAGAGATCAACCTAAAACATCCATACAATCATGAAATAGTATAAAAAGTGTAAAAATCATATGTTTTGTTGGCATATGATTTTTTTTTAAATAAATGAGTCTTTTAAGAATTTTCATGGAAAAAAACAATGAAATGGAAACCATTGTTAAATTTGATGAACCTTTAGTCATCGAAAACAAAACAATGACAGTAAAGTGTGCAAGTGTGTTTTGGGATTTTAATAACATTACAGATCCTATTTTTATTGCAAATGGTAGTAAAAAATTATGGTTTAAACCTGGTTATTGGACCGCCAACATGATTGTTGAAAAATTAGCGGAAGTAAACGCAAAAGCAGAGCTAGTACATTATTCGCAAAAAATTAAAATTACACCAACAGAAATCCTTTCATTAGAAAAACTGGCTCCAATTCTTGGATTTTCTGAAACACGGATGGTTATTCCAAAAGGAAGTGGTTGGACTTCTAACACATCTGTTAATGTTAACCTCGGTTTAAAATATATTAACATTAAGTGCAGTGCTGTTAACAAAAACAAAACATCATTTCAAGGTCAGCGGGATGGTTCCATCGCAATCCTTCCAATTACAACAACACAGTCATTAAAGGGAACCGTTTCTCATTACAACAACATTAATAGCGAAACAAAACTTAACAACGGAATTTACAACGAACTAAGGTTTACAACAAGTCATGAGATTGGTGATGTACTACTGGAAATAACAATAAAATAATAACATCAAACTACAAAAAATTCTACCTTAATAAATGATGGGTGAAACTAAAGATGAAGCAATTCAAGATTTATATCATGCTGTATTAGTTACCGCAGGAGCTGTAACCGTAAGCATGGTTTCCAAGCGTTTGGCAGGGCAACCTTTAGCTGCTCCTGCAAGTTTAAAGGAAGCTGCAAAATTAGCTGTTGCCGTTGCTGTAGGAACCTTTTTAGTTAAAAAAGGACAATCTGCCGGTTACATTCCTAAAACCTTAAAAACCTAAGTTCACTACGTTTCGTTAAATAAAACATGTCATCAATGGTTATAGGAGGATTATTTAATGCAGTCGCCTTTGCAGGAGCTGGTTTTCTATTCTCAACATTTAACAAAAAAGGTTACCAAGAAGAAGCGAAAAGACACAACCACGCAATGGAAGAACAGCAAAAGGCTAACGAAGCCTTCCGTGAACAAGAGGCAGCAGCAAGGAACAAGGAAAGAAAACTCCAAGAAGAACTTTACAATGCAAAAGGTGATATTA
Source organism: Paragorgia papillata (assembly GCA_035771165.1). Lineage (NCBI taxonomy): Eukaryota > Metazoa > Cnidaria > Anthozoa > Scleralcyonacea > Coralliidae > Paragorgia > Paragorgia papillata. The sequence goes on from JAWNZC010000091.1 coordinate 394,628, forward strand.
AAGACACCAACAAAGCACTTGCAGAATTACAACAAGTTCGGAACATAAGAAATATTCCACCACCAAGATTAGAAGACTATTACCAACCATCGCCTGAAATGAAAAAATATCAAATTATGGCTGTTGGACTAGCAGGTACTGGTGGTGGGTGGTTATTACACAAGTTGATATAAGCTTTTAAATTCCTATTTTTAAAAATAGGAATTTTTTTTAATTAAAGTTCATCAGTAGCTAAGGATTCTGGTAAATCTTCTTCATCCAACCAATTACTTAATTCTTCATCAACTTCAAAGTTTTCATTTGGTATGATGTAAACTTCATTTTCAAAATCCCATTCTACACGATCACCAAATGTGTCAAAAAGCTCAGTTAAATTACTAAACCAATACAGTTCTTGGTTTGAAACAACTATGTAACCTTCTGGATCTTCGTATTGTAATTCGTTATTCATCTCTTTATTATTATAATTTACATTATAATAAAAAAAATCAATTTTAAGCGTTGTTCATAAGGTAAACCCAGTATTCAATACAATAAAATTCGTTAAAGTTTTTTTGATCATATTTGCTATACATCACCCAAAGGTTGTATCCTTCGTTGCTACCATTTGTAAGATTAAAAATAAGTTTACCAATATCGAACCAAGTTTTAGATTTGAATTCACACTTTGCAACATTAATGTTGTTTTTAACTAACATCTTTATTTAAAAGGCTATTAACTATGTTAAAACATCCTGCGTTACATAGTTCGTTTAAAAGTTTCTTCTTTTTTACTTTAGGTTCTAGTTTTTTCCGTTCTTCAGCAGTTACCTTAAAATACCTCGGTGTACAACCAATGTCATCAAATGACTTTAAATATCTAGTTGTTCTTTCTAACCAAAGCGGGTCGTTGTTAACATAAGGTTTAATATTAGTTGCTCTTGGGTTTGGTTTTTCTTTTTCATCACTGTTGTACCAGCTAATAATACTGTTAATATCACAGATAAACCTAAAATTTTTGTGTTTCCATGTTGAGGTAAAAAAGTTTCTTAGTCCTCTGTCTTTAATTCTTTTACAAATGTTTTCTATAACATGCTCGTCTTTTCCTTCTGACATGGTGTAAACAGCGGAACAAAGGTTGTTAAGTGCTTTGTTATTCCGCATTCTTCGAATTGACAACTTAGGAATAATAATGTTGTAAACAAAGTTTCTCACTTCTGAGTCTGAAACTATTTGGGATTCACTTGGATTATAGGTTGTTCCACCGTCTTTGTAAATCATTGGCACTAATGATCTTATGGCGTAAAGTATAACTTTTTTCTTAAACTGTTTCCATTTTTTATCACATAGTTCTTTGTTATATTTTTCATGGCGTTGGGAAAACTGATGCCAAATTTCGAGACCTTCTTTAGTACCATTAGTACAATTACAGATAACACTCCCGGTTGTGTACCAGGATTTTGAATAAGGTTCGGCTCGGTTTGTTGAAAGTTGGGATAAGTAAAAGTTTAAAGTGTTCATCTCTTTATTATAGTAAGATTTTAAAGTGGGACACTTTTTGGAACCGTTTTTAGAACCGTTTAAAAAGATATATAATAAAGGAATAATGGATTACATTAAAAAAAATGCGTTAGTTTCAAAGTTCCAAAAACTAATCTACCAAGACGAAATGCCGTCACTAAAAACGTTTGAAATTGAAGTCAACTTTAATTTCATAATATTTCCGGTTGGTGAACTTGAAAAAATTTACGTGTTCATCGAAATAATGCAAAACAAAAAGAACCGAGGTCGTCTTTCAGATGCGCTAAAAAATATGTTTAAAATGCTTATTGACCATATAATTGGTCACGACACCGTTACAATTTTAAACGAAAGAAATAACAAAAAATACTATATGTTATACAAAAACATCTTCAAAGAATTCAACAGAAAAAAAATTTATCAACAAGAATACGGGCTTTATACCATTCCGTACAACCCTACCGGAACCAAAAGAAGAAACGCATATCCTGAAAAATATGGATTAGAATCATACAATGCATACGAATTAGAAAACTATATGCAAGAAGATTCGGATGACGAGGCTGATAAAGACTTTGCTGAAAGTCTATACGATATGGTCACTTTTAGACCAAGAAGGTGTAAAAGGTGCTAACAAAAAAAAATCCAATTTCATATATTTTAAATATATGAAATATTTTTAAAAAAATAGGAATTATGCCTTTTCAAGCTGTTTAATATAATCCCTTTTAAGTCTTTCATCAACCAAAGTAATGTTAAAGTTATATAACTCTATCTTTTTTTCTTTACAAATTCCGTTAATTCGAATAATTTCCTCGTTAAGTTCACTTTCTTTTTCGTTTTCAAAATTTGTGCTTACAATTGATTTCAGTGGTTTTAACACCCTTCTATTGGTTTTTATGTATTTTTCAATTGTTCCTTTTTTGTACTCTTTTGCGTACGCAGTAAAGTTGTAGTTATCGTTCTCAGCAAGTGTAAACCCGTTGCTGAAAAAGTGATGGGCTACTTCCTCGTTTCGAAAATATCTAAGGTAAATAAGTTTCTTTTTGTTCCAGGTAGGTGTGGAATAGTTTTCCCACATTTCAGTTGAAAATCGTAGTGAAAAGGTGCTATCCTGTTTTTTGGTAAAGTCTAACCAAAGGTTGTGAAGAGATGGACAACCATCTGACAATCTGTGTAAAAGAAAACCATCATCCATCCATATCTTACCGCCAAATGGATAAGGTGGTAGTGATGCTGTTGAAACACATCCTTTGTTCCACATTTCCTTAACACTGTCATGACTATAGTTTTCATCACACATTTTTAAGGAAAACTTTTTCCATAGGTAAAACAGTCTTTCTTTTATGTTGTTGTTCTCATTAACCGCCATTCTACCTAAAATTTGACCACACCTTACCCAATCCTTAAGGTTGTGATTAGCGGTAAAGATGCTTTTTCTGTTGGTCTGAATTGATGAGTAATCGGGATCACCCTCTTTTCTTTCTCCTTTCTTAAGTTTCTCTGGCTTGCGTGGTGGCATAGAACAGCCTTCAAAAACTAATCCACAGTTTATACAAAAATAGTTGTCGCCCTCCTCTTCCTTAATTAGGTGGAAGCAGTTGTCAATAAAGTCTCTGGGACTGTGTTCTTTACAGAACTTTTGGTCGCATTTCCTTTCACAGTAGTCACCCTTAAAAGAGTGTAAACAATAGTTTTGAAAATTACAACCTTTTACTGGTGAAAATGGTTGTTTAAAATCGTAATTTGGTGGAAATGTTTGTGGTTTTTCTCGTTGTTTTTTGATTGCGTGTAACATTTGACTAAACATTAGTGATGTTTCACTACTAAAATAACCAGGCTTGGTTCCCAAAAGTTTGGCTCTTGGTAATGACAGCTTTATCACTCCTGGTATGCCTGAATCTTCAATAGACGGTAACTCGTCAGCAAGTTTTTGAAAACACTCTTTTTCACGTTTTTGTTCCAAGGTTAAAGGTTTTTCTTCTTTTTTCGGTTTCATCGGTTTTACTGGTTTTACTGGTTTTACAATGTTTAATCTTTGTTCAGCTTTCCTTAGTTGATCTGTTTTGCGCTTTTCCCCTAGTGGAACAACCACCTTTGGTGGATTTTTAGCTTTTCTTTGTTCAGCTTTCTTTAGTTTCTTTTCTTCAGCTGTTACTACAGGTTTCACGGGTTTTTTAGCTTTTCTTTGTTCAGCTTTCTTTAGTTTCTTTTCTTCTGCTGTTACTACAGGTTTCACGGGTTTTTTAGCTAATCTTTGTTTAGCTTTTCTTAATCTTTCTTTTTCACGTTTTTGTTCCATTATTCCTTTATTATATATCTTTTTAAACGGTTCTAAAAACGGTTCCAAAAATGGTTCCAAAAAGTGTCCCACTTAAATGTCATGCTGGTCCATTATTTTTTTGTTTATGCTTACAATATCATTTGTTTCTAAAAATCCGCTAATTACCTTAATATCGTAAATCTCTCCTTTAAATGGTTTTGATAACGGTCCTGTGGTTCCTGTAAACCTATCGTTCACAAATATTGTGCAACATGTTTCACCAATGGTTTTTGGATTTGCGTAAAAATCTGAATCCGCGCTTCGCTTTCCATTTACGTAAACACAGCTTCCGGACAGTAACCAATGACAAGAAATTATATGTTTTTCAAAAATATTAACATCACTTTGAATTGTGCAGTTGTACTCCTTTGTTGGAAAACCTCCGCCATATGAAAGTTGGTTTGTTGTTCCAGTTTTATATCCAATGAATTTATCGTAATCACCATTATCGTTGCCAATAACATATGCCCACAAACCGGAATTGCTAATGTTTTCAATAACACGCACCACGATGAATATAGAAATGTTAATGTTAACCATTTCCGGACATTTAAATATCATAAAACACTTTCTGGTATTTTGAATAAAATCTAATCCAGGTATTGGTCCTCTGTTGTACACGCTTTGAAAAAGTGAATATTCATTGTCTTGCACTCTTCCAACTCTAACACCTTTATCGGCTTGTCCAGTTTTTACAGCTTTTTGTAAATTAACGTCAAAAACAGTTTTGTAAGCGTAGCCGTACTGCTGATGTTCTAATATTTTGTTTTCATAACCATAGTGTATACTCATTTTTATTTAAAAGAAAAACGACGACAAAAGAATAATTCTACCAGACGGAATTCAGACACTGGCAATCGGTCATCACAAAAGTCAATAAACGGAACGTAAGTAGCCCCTGGGGTGGATAGGTATTATTATTAAAAAATTAATAATAATGTTCTAGAATGAATTAGGGCAAACATGGCGCACATGAGTAAGGTGGTAAAATGGCGCCAAGACGTTGCCAAAATGATAAACCCAAAAGTGCGCTAGGACCCGCCCTACTCTACTACTAGCCCCTTTTATACTCTGGGCTGGTACACATAGTGGGTGTCAGTCGTAAAGATACCGGATCTTACTGGGATTTCATCGGGACAGGTCGGAGTGAGATCGACAAACAAGTAGGAATATGGCTCTTTAGTCGCCATCTGATAGGCTTGCTGAAAAAACTTTGTGTTGCTAGGATACAACTGTTTGGCCAGATGAATTACTTGACTAGCATCGCGGACATTTTTCGTGAGGACTCAGTAACTAGCGTTGAGAGAGATGGTACGGTGATCTTTGCTTTGATGAAACAAATTTTGCACGATTTAAATTACACTGAGATTCCCATGGTGCGATTTCTTAGTAAAGAGTTTAGCAATTTCAGCGTCTTTTTCTCCCATCATATCGTCAATTATAAATAGATTTCTTGTTTGGGGGTTAATGTGATCAATCATAGATTCGGGTAAACCTTGGACAAACTGAATCCCTGGAATTAGGGTTTCTATTTCAGCAAATGTATCTTGATATTCTGTATAAAAATACACGACGTTTTCCGGAGGTGGGTCGATCATGATTTGGGCGTTAGCTAACAATTGTTTCACAAACGTTGTCTTGCCTGTCTTAGTACCTCCAGAGACCAAGAGCCCGAAAGGATGTGTTAGCTGTATGGAGTACATAGTTAAACTGAGCAGACCGATCTAGTGAAATCTTATTTATACCATTTTGGCCGCTTCGTACATTGTGCCCGTTTTGTGTACTTAGTATTTCGGATAAGTCTGTGTAATTCGTTTAACAAAGTTTCTAAATCTTTAGGAGAAGCTTTAGCGCGAATCAAATACGGTTGCCTATCTTTTGAAGAGAGTTGATGAACATTGGATAAATGATTTGCTAATCTTAATAAACCTTGCTTGCCACAGACAGGACAATGCTTACGCCTTCGAGGCATGATAACAAATAAACGATTTGAAAAGGTACTAAAAAATAAATACTTTATATGGCCCTGGGGGCCTTTTTCGTGGCCCTATGGCCCTATCGCTTGAATACACTCTCTGTCTCCTCTGAATCCCCACCCCCACCCCTACCCCTGTGCAGTAAAAGACCCTCATTAAGCCCTTGAACCACCACGCCAGAAAATTGACAACAGGTAGTGTTAATAAAAGATATATTATTCAATTTCCTATTTACAAGTACACACAAAAGTATTAATTATCAGCACACAAAGTTAAAATCTCTAAACTATTTACAATTATTTACAGATCCCATGTACAAAAATTAGTAACCGTACGGAATGGTGTTGAAATTTTCTACAATTACTCGTTTATTGTACACTATCCTATAGTCCTTGTGTTGTTGTTTTGTGATAACTTGTTTTGTGCTAGTGTTCCGAGTAATTTTGAAAGGTATATCTACAGCAACTTTCACTGGATCTGTGTTTTTCATATCACACAGAACATTAAGTTATACTAAATCACACATTGAAATTAACTGTTTCCAATGTTTGAAAATTTAAAGTGATACCTCGTATCTTACAACACGTTTTTCCGCTACTAAGTTCATAAGAATAGTTATTTGGGCCCCCGGAGACGAAGGTCGTGATAAATAGACGCCTGTCTCCGGTTCTGGCTGTCCTGGTTTACTCACGTAAATCACAGAGTCCGGGTCGTAATATAGCACTCTTTCTCCGAGCTGTTCCAACGTGCTGTAGAGCTTTAACAGGGCGTGAGCAGTTCTGAAAGCAGCAATCACCACGTTGGTCTTGGCATTCGGTTCGATGAAGTTATCTTTGTGTTCATATCGTAGCTCTATGACATCACTCACAAACGAAGCATCGATCACTTCTATTTCGTCGGCCGTCAACATGTCGAAATACTCTTGCGGATCTGTGACGAGCTTTACTTTAGTCATGTTGGTTCTCTGCGCAGATTTCCCCGCAAGACAAAACAAAAATCAATATCTATTAACAATATTAATGTGCGCTCTCTCTAATAAATTTACGTTATTTATTACGATATTTATTACAATATTTGTACTCACCCCAAAAAGAGTTCAACAAGAGCTTCGCCAAAGCACGGAGTCGCAGCCCTCCGGATAACCGCTAGATTCCTGCTTGATCTTCAGGAATGTGTCGATGTAGTCCTTGAATAGCTCGTTGCTCTGTTGGGGAAAATACCACACTTCGTGTATTCCGATCAACCGATATCCTTTCTCCAAAGCTTTCTGTAATTCATTGGTTACCCAAGTACCCTGAATTGCATGCTCCTGGTCTGTATGGGTGCATTGCTCTTGGTTCAATCCGTCAGCACAAGTTTGGCACAGCGGGAACATAAGCTTTCCGTGAGCACGATACGGTAGAACCGGATGGTAAAGACCACGTGGGGGGAGAACGGTACTTTAACCAAACCGAAATACTCTGTGATATCGCCAAAGTTCTCGGTGATAATCTCAGGATGGCCCACAGGATATGAACAGTACTTATTCGCCCATGGATACAAACTTGTAAAGTCCACATAATGAATTTGCTCGTCTTGTTGGCATTGATGGAACAACTTCGCCGCGTTCATGCGCCCCCGGTACAGTCCGTGTCTGGGTTCGAGAGGCTCGGAGATTTCAAAATTATCGAAATAAGGTTTTATCTCAGCGTTCGTTTCGAGTTGACGCTTCAAGTTGCACTCCCACATCTCAATCACGTTGTAACCTTCACGTTTTAGAAAACGCGTTTTCTCGAGCGTGCGCTAATGTAAATCTTGCATGGTTTGTTGACTGGCGGGGTTCACCATGTCTCGTGCGTAAGAAGTGACGCAGCCGTGCCAGAAACACCCATGGAGCTCGTAGATGGTGTTTGACTCTGCATGATACCCATCAACACGATACTGACCGAGAGTGACGAATGGAAATATCGTTGCTTTGTGCTGTGTATGCTAACCACTTTAGAGCAATAACCGACTGTTTATCGTGAGGTCTATAACCATGTGGAGGAATTACAGCGATCGATTCTTCACGAAGAAAGTTCTTTCGAAAGACTAGGTTGCACGCTGAAGCAATTGTGAGACAATTTTCAAACGGATCAATGTTGGTAACAGATCGAAACAGTTCGCGATATTCAAGACAACACTTCCGAAGGATGTCAACGTCCGATCAACAATACTGTAGAATTTCTTGTTGAAAATCAAATACGTATTCGTTGGCTCTCAGATTATTGTACCACTGGTAAAATTTTGTACGGTCTTCAGGAGCCATTCCGTCCGGATCGTAATAGCTTGCGTCCGGGAGGGGGCCTCGGTAGTTTTGGTTGGTTTCGGTGTTGAAATGTTGCGGAAAGTAACCTTTGGAAAGTTCACTCAAACCAAATGTTTTCGGAAAACTTGCTACAATCCTGGCCAAAATTAACTTGGACAGTCGCGTAAAACGAACTTAAGCGGATCAATTGCTAAGATTATGTTCAAATAACATCCTCCCCCACTACCCCCGTTCAATGTTGGTTAGAAAAATGAAATGCAAAGTATGTTCAGCGCAAATTTTTATCAACATTGAATGGGGGGAGTGGGGGGAATGATTTTTAGAAGGAAATTTGATATCAGATGTGATTTAAGGCGAGGTGTCCGAGTGATTTTGACCAGGATGGTCTGAAAATGCCATTTCGAAACATAGACGTGCTTTGCTGTTAAAATAGTACAGAATGGTGGCAAACGTTACACGTTTTAATTCGTCAAATAAAGTATGTTTGAGCATGGTAAAAGATCGTTATGATTGATGTGTTTGCACTACTTTGCATTTCATATCCACGCACATAACACGCTCGCGCCGCAAACGCCCGCACAAAGCACAAACTGGAAAGCGCCATAAACTCATTATATATACCTACGTCACCGACTTCTACAGGCGACGGTAAACACGGTAAACACGCAAAATTTACCTCTTTGTCTAACGATTAGCGAATGAAAGAAAGAACTACACAACGATCTTGCTTTACAGAATGTTCTCCTACTACAAGTGGTTAGATAAAGTAGAAACGCAGCCATAATAAACGCGCATGATAAGAATCCCCACGGTAAACATCGAAAATCAGCGTTTCTTGAATAATTAAGAGTTAGAGGTCATATTTCTTTTATGTAAAGCCATACATATGTTTACCGTCGTATATTTTTCGTTTGTTGCCATTAGTAGTTGTTTACAAGTTGGGAATCAAGTCATATTGCTTTTCTATAACACACACGTTTAATGCACACAATCGTTGCGTTGCTGCCTGCTAAAAGTACCGTGGAAGTGGTTTGTTTACCGTCAAAGAGCTAAAAATCGGTTGTTCACCGTCGCCACTAGAACCTGACGTAAGCATATATAATGAGTTTATAACCGCTGTTCACTGTTTGTTTCTTGTCAAGATGATTTTGGCACAAACGTATTGCGTGCGACGTGCGTAGACATTAAATTCAAAGTGCTGCGAAAACATCGTTCTTCAGGAATTCTATTAACGCCGCTCAATGATATTGCTAAAATTTGAGCGCTGTTTGTTTTGTTCTACCTCGTAGAATTAAACTATGTAATGTCTCTCGCCATTCTGCTTTATTTAACAGCCAAAATTCATGTTTCTTTCAAAATAATATTTTCAGACAATCCTGGCCAAAATTAACTCGGACAGTCGTGTAAAACGAACTTAAGCGCATCAATTCCTAAGATTATGTTCAAATAACATCGCCCCCCACTACCCCCGTTCAATGTTGGTTAGAAAAATGAAATGCAAAGTATGTTCAGCGCAAATTTTTATCAACATTGAATGGGGGGAGCGGGGGGAATGATTTTTAGAAGGAAATTTGATATCAGATGTGATTTAAGGCGAGGTGTCCGAGTGATTTTGACCAGGATGGTCTGAAAATGCCATTTCGAAACATAGACGTGTTTTTGCTGTTAAAATAGTGCAGAATGGTGGCAAACGTTACACGTTTTAATTCGTCAAATAAAGTATGTTTGAGCATGGTAAAAGATCGTTATGATTGATGTGTTTGCACTACTTTGCATTTCATATCCACGCACATAACACGCTCGCGCCGCAAACGCCCGCACAAAGCACAAACTGGAAAGCGCCATAAACTCATTATATATGCCTACGTCACCGACTTCTACAGGCGACGGTAAACACGGTAAACACGCAAAATGTACCTCTTTGTCTAACGATTAGCGCATGAAAGAAAGAACTTCACAACGATCGTGCTTTTCAGAATGTTCTCCTACTACAAGTGGTTAGATAAAGTAGAAACGCAGCCATAATAAACGCGCATGTTAAGAATCCCCACGGTAAACATCGAAAATCAGCGTTTCTTGAATAATTAAGAGTTAGAGGTCATATTTCTTTTATGTAAAGCCATACATATGTTTACCGTCGTATATTTTTCGTTTGTTGCCATTAGTAGTCGTTTACAAGTTGGGAATCAAGTTATATTGTTTTTCTATAACACACACGTTTAATGCACACAATCGTTGCGTTGCTGCCTGCTAAAAGTACCGTGGAAGTGGTTTGTTTACCGTCAAAGAGCTAAAAATCGGTTGTTCACCGTCGCCACTAGAACCTGACGTAAGCATATATAATGAGTTTATAACCGCTGTTCACTGTTTGTTTCTTGTCAAGATGATTTTGGCACAAACGTATTGCGTGTGACGTGCGTAGACATTAAATTCAAAGTGCTGCGAAAACATCGTTCTTCAGGAATTCTATTAACGCCACTCAATGATATTGCTAAAATTTGAGCGCTGTTTGTTTTGTTCTACCTCGTAGAATTAAACTATGTAATGTCTCTCGCCATTCTGCTTTATTTTAACAGCCAAAATGCATGTTTCTTTCAAAATAATATTTTCAGACAATCCTGGCCAAAATTAACTCGGACAGTCGTGTAAAACGAACTTAAGCGCATCAATTCCTAAGATTATGTTCAAATAACATCGCCCCCCACTACCCCCGTTCAATGTTGGTTAGAAAAATGAAATGCAAAGTATGTTCAGCGCAAATTTTTATCAACATTGAATGGGGGGAGCGGGGGGAATGATTTTTAGAAGGAAATTTGATATCAGATGTGATTTAAGGCGAGGTGTCCGAGTGATTTTAAGCAGGATGGTCTGAAAATGCCATTTCGAAACATAGACGTGTTTTTGCTGTTAAAATAGTGCAGAATGGTGGCAAACGTTACACGTTTTAATTCGTAAAATAAAGTATGTTTGAGCATGGTAAAAGATCGTTATGATTGATGTGTTTGCACTACTTTGCATTTCATATCCACGCACATAACACGCTCGCGCCACAAACGCCCGCACAAAGCACAAACTGGAAAGCGCCATAAACTCATTATATATGCCTACGTCACCGACTTCTACAGGCGACGGTAAACACGGTAAACACGCAAAATTTACCTCTTTGTCTAACGATTAGCGCATGAAAGAAAGAACTTCACAACGATCGTGCTTTTCAGAATGTTCTCCAACTACAAGTGGTTAGATAAAGTAGAAACGCAGCCATAATAAACGCGCATGTTAAGCATGTTAAGAATCCCCAGGGTAAACATCGAAAATCAGCGTTTCTTGAATAATTAAGAGTTAGAGGTCATATTTCTTTTATGTAAAGCCATACATATGTTTACCGTCGTATATTTTTCGTTTGTTGCTATTAGTAGTCGTTTACAAGTTGGGAATCAAGTTATATTGTTTTTCTATAACACACACGTTTAATGCACACAATCGTTGCGTTGCTGCCTGCTAAAAGTACCGTGGAAGTGCTTTGTTTACCGTCAAAGAGCTAAAAATCGGTTGTTCACCGTCGCCACTAGAACCTGACGTAAGCATATATAATGAGTTTATAACCGCTGTTCACTGTTTGTTTCTTGTCAAGACGATTTTGGCACAGACGTATTGCGTGCGACGTGCACTCTAAAAAAGGTGTGTTATAATTTAACACACCTTTTTTTAGCGTGCACGTCGCACGCAATACGTTTGTGCCAAAATCATCTTGACAAGAAACAAACAGTGAACAGCGGTTATAAACTCATTATATATGCTTACGTCAGGTTCTAGTGGCGACGGTGAACAACACACCTTTTTTGTCCAAAATTTAACAAACCATAAGGTGTGTTAGACAACACACCTTAAGGTGTGTTTAACACACGTTAAGGTGTGTCACACCTTAAGGTGTGTAAGAAACATATGTTAAGGAGTGTTAAACACACCTTAAGATGTGTTACAAAACACACCTAAAGGTGTGTTTTTTGCTTGTCCAAATTTTAACACACCTGAAGGTGCGTTTTGTAAAAAGGTGTGTTATTTAACACACCTTGGTGTGTTATGTAACACATCTGAAGGTGTGTTATATAACAAACCTTAAGGGTGTGTTATATAACACACCTTTAAGATGTGTCTGCATTTTGTTAAAATCCGTTTTATGCAACACACCGTAGTGTGTTACATTACACAAGCATGTGTGTAAAATAACACTGACAGATCGTGGTGTGTTATACATCTGGAATAAAATAAACAATACTTATTTAAAAAATAATGTCAATAAATAAATTTATTTCTACAGATTAAATGGTCAATATCCGGCTTACACATGTTGGACTAGCTGCAAAACAATGCAAATATTCATGTATTTTTCGCCTACTTGATTTCAGCATTTAGTAAATTTTGTATAAGCACATAAAGAAAAAAAAATTATAAAAAGGTTCAGGACACTTTCAGTCATTCTAATAGAAGTATTCCAAAAAAATGTCAAGCAATTCATTAGGAAGTTAGCAATTTTCAAGGAGTTTGTAGTTTTGTCAATTATTTGGGGAACTTGTTAAACGAATTGCCTGCAGTTTGGAACTGAATTGCTCATTTATTTCAAAACACTTCTATTGCCATAACTGTATGTAATCATAAGCAAATTGCATATAAACAATTTCCACATAACTACACGAAAACTAAACATACAGAACAAAATTACATCCAGATTATAAAAAGACTAAGATAAGATATCTACATGCATGTACATTATTTATCAGCAGCACCCATTTTACTTTTTATTTCAGTCATAAAGGCTGAATATTTTGTTCCCTTGTATGTATTGTCACTGCACTCCAGAGAAATTTCTTGTAAAAAAGAAAGAATTCCTACCATGCCATCTGGATAGGAAACATCAAAAACATAGTAAGATGAAATCACATCAACCAAGGCTTTAACCAAGTCTGTATCTGCTGGACATCTTCAGGGCATCCAATGCAAAGCACACGGAACTGTATCATCTTGTCCCGAAACAAGCTCTCAACCTTGGCAGAGGGCTGTGGGGGAAAAAAAGAAGAAATGTGAGTGCACAACATATAGGGTATGAAATTGTATGACATGATGTCAATGAGACCATCACAAAAAGTAGTAATTTCCACAGGAGAATTATATTAAATGCACCCTGAGACATGTAAACCAAATTAAATTGCCTTCATCAATAGGTTCTTGTTGAAATAACTCCAAAGAACTATGCTCTCACTTTTCATTAAAAAAAACTTTTAAGCTGAAGTAGTATTTACAAAAAGAGCGGCAGCTCTATACCGGGTAAACAGATATGAGGTGAAGCCGAGTGTCTGTGTATCCCGATACAGAATGAACACAAATTTTGTAAATTACTTATACAATTTTCAGCAATAGAGGTACCAGGTGGAAAACATAGTCGGGCATATTATTACTGCTGGGTAATAAGATTTATCACCTGACTACTTGTAAAGCGTCCACTGTTGATACATCACAGATCAACATTTGAAAGAAGAAAAACTTAAACCCAGTTTTCTTTTACTAGCAAAACCTCAAATTCAGCCAGTAAAAGTTGATGGAGGCCTGGCTGATACAGAACTGATGTTTTATTAGTCAATTGTGTATCATATTTTATACAGGCACTGCTTAAACATTAATTTATTTTGAAATTTTACATACATACATACACACATACATACATACATACAGTGATACATCCATACATCCATATATATCAAAACTAAAACTTACATCTTTAAACTTGATAAGGCTGGTCAGTTTCTTTTTCCCTATCTTTTTTTCAATAATTGTGACAGCATCAACAACATCCTCCGTTGTCAGATTTTCATCCGTTCCAAGGACAGATTTGAAGGCACTAGTGAGTCTCTTCTCTGCTTCTTTTTGCACATCTTTATTTAAGATTCTATGCATTTCTTTTCTTAGCTGCAAATTTATGTCAGATACAGATTCAACAATTAGATAAACAAAATTCACCAACTTGACAATGGTTGACATACATAAAACCAACCAATGTTCTTTACCACGCAACCTTGCAACATTGACAGCAACATTGCAATGTTGATTGCTAACGATACACAGTGACTCCTTGGCAAGTTGCTAAAAATTCACATTATAAATATCGAACTTCACATAACATGAAGTTTACTTAGAGTTAGTTGTTCTGGCTTTCAATAGAACTTCATATTATGTGAAGTTCGATATTTAAAATGCAAATATTTAGCAAGCTGCTAGTGCAATGTTGCTTTCAATATAGCAAAGGCCGCGAGGGAAAGAACATCCGGTTTGACTGTAAAAGTAGGCAGCTGTGACTTTACAGTCAGTCTGGTGGCTACATTCTAATGAAACCCCTGATCAATCTATACCAGTCAATAGCAAACGTTACAGTTTCATATACAACTTACATTTTCTTGTTTCCCAAGATACGGACACATTTTCAGTACCTCTGCCGAGGATTTTGCTGTATTTTGTATGAAGTTCCGCCGTTCGGTAAATGTATCCTCAATTAAACTGGAATATGTTTTCTGTGCCATTGCTCCTGGTTTAGCATCCTTTAATAGTTCGAGATTCCTCTTCTGTGCCTCTGGGTCATCTTTGAACAGCTCGACTCTTTTTGATGTGTTGGCATGGCTCTCATTAGAACTTCCTGATCCAACTGAAGTGTGTTTAATGGCATTCTTGCGTCTAGCATTTCGGAAAAACTGACTCAGCTGCCTCTGCAGTGATAACTAAAAATAGCATTGGAGAAGACAAATCAACCAATTTTTACCAACTAATTTCATCTAAGCACAAAGGTCAAAACATGATCACACTTACAAAACCAATAGTTCAGATTTTCAAGATGCCATTATTTGGAATGTGCTGGCATTTTCAAGAATAAGATGCTAACGCCAAAAAAAAAGTCTTCTGTTTCTGGTCAGGGCATATGCCCAAAATCGACAGGGTGACGCGGTTTTCGTTTCCTTTTTTTTTCTTTCCCCAAGGCAAACATTCATTGAACAGACATCCGAAACATGGTGAGTATTCTTATACCGCTAATATACTTGTCACATGGTATACTGAACGTGCAGCATCCTATATGTATCAACATGCATGCTTCCTGCATAAATGCATGACTTCAATCAGTGCTCGCAAACATACCAGTGGTTTTCATAGGAAACATTGGTTGAGAATAGACCGATCAAATATTTAATATCCGCTGGTGTCATTTGTAGTCAATTAATATTTAAAATGTTAAAAACAAATTATCGACATGCAAGAAAAAAGATGACACGCGCACTGATCAGAAACAGAAGTTGTTTGTTTTTTTGCATCCCAACACTTTAGCATGTTAATGGTTAACAATGCTGATGGGTAACCATTAACTGGGCGAGCACCCCCACTCTGAATTACAAAATCCATTAGGTGAATTTGTGCAATGTAATCTAGTTTTTCAGACCAATTTTCTTACTGACCAATCATATTGCTGGAGAATCTGCTTTACACAAATTCACATAGTGGAAAACCAGCTTAACCCCATACATACACAAACTTTTTAAATATTACGAAAAACCTACCCAATAAGTTGAAGGATTACTATCTCTCAATTCAGGAAACTTCTTGCAAATCAGAAGTGCCATCCGTTTATAGTCCCCTTGTTGAGGATGACTC
The DNA here is from genome assembly GCA_035771165.1 of Paragorgia papillata. NCBI lineage: Eukaryota > Metazoa > Cnidaria > Anthozoa > Scleralcyonacea > Coralliidae > Paragorgia > Paragorgia papillata. The sequence goes on from JAWNZC010000091.1 coordinate 410,403, forward strand.
GTCATTCCAAAATAAAATGAACCAATATCTGCAATTAGCTGCCTCTGTGCTGGAAAAACAGATCCGTTCTTTATTTCCCCTTCAACAACCAAGGAAAAATTGTTTGGGAAAGGTAGGGGATCAGGTAGGGGAGAATTGCCATCTTTCCTTTTTCTACTTGATGCTGATCCACTTGATTGCTGACATTCCACAGATTTGACATGTGCTACTGGTGTAACTGTTATTTTATTGTTTTCACTTGTGATAGTAATATCATCCTCACTAACTTTGTTGGTATCGGTTACACTGCTCCTATTGCTACCTGAAGTTGATGCAGATAGAGGCTGGTCAACAATGTTTATGTCAGTACAATCACCAATTATCTCGATGTGATCATTCTAAAACATTAATTTATGGAAAGCTAGCATTAATAAGGTTGTTCTTCACAAGGAAATATATGGCAATGAATATATGGGCCCTATGCAGGCCCTAAGAATTGATTATGATGTATAAATGTAACTCAAGACTAGTGAAAGAGTCACATGAGAATACACCGTTAATTATTTATTTCCCAGACTGGAAATGGGGGGGACTGGGGGGCTCTCAATAATTTTCCAGAAATGGATATGATGCAAGACATAATCCTCAGCTTGGATTTCCAGTTGTTAGCCGGTATTTGACTGGAAACTGCTATGACTTTAGCCAATTCAGAGGACGTAAAGGTCAAAATTTTCTGGCCGTGGCCATATCCCGGATTTTATCAGGATCAAGATCAAGATCAAGTCAGGCAATTGGAAGCAAGACTTTCAACTTACCCGGTCTTTCGTTGCTACTTTCGCTTCACCTTCGTATAGCTTCGGCGAATACTTCGCGGCTTCTTCTTCAAACTTGGCTAGTCCTCTCTTTACTTTCAAACGATGGCCAGATTTCGGTAAAACGGCCGTGAATTCTTCTATATCTTTTGTTAGGTACAATAGAGTCGATCCATCAATAGCATTCTCTGAAAATAAAAATACAAGCAGACTGGTCATACGCGTACGTGCCATAATTTTATAAGAAACATTCAGAATATATTTGTCCATATTTGATCTCTCTAGAGACATCTTTTGTTCTCAAGAATACAATTAGTTCACGAGTGCTCATCTTATTGATATCCATAATGAAAGACAGCTATTATATATTATATAATTACGCTAAACTTACAAACAGTGTGTTGTTGAAGAAACCACGAAGCAACTGCGGACCACATGTAGATAATTTATTTTAGCCCGCGATATGGGCGTTCATTGGTTAAAAACTTTGACGTCATAAATACAATAAACCTCTATTGTCCCCTTGTTCCCCGACTTCCCTTTGAATACCCAAGCTTCATGCATGCAAGCAACATGGCGAATGGCTGGTGCCGATATAAATTATAAAACAAAATGGATCAGGGTGAATTCTCCTGTGATTTTTGTAACTTTGTTTGCCGTAAGGTTGAAAGTGATCTATTCTTTAGACATTTGATTAAATTTCATTCCAACGAACCAAATTTTACCGTTTACTGCGCTAGTTGTCCTCAATCATTTAAAAAGGTCAACAGCCTTCAGAAGCACTACTATAGACAACACAAAGCTTTCGAAGAGCATGGTGGTGGAGATGGTTGTGACGGAGATGGACATGGCAACATTGACCATCTAGAAAACGACTATGAAGAAGAAACAGCTCGACACGACTTCCAACATCATGTTGCTAAGTTCCTTCTTGGTGCGAGGGAGCAAGCAAAGTTAACACAAAGTGCACTGGATATGGTGAAGGATTCGACAAAGAACTTACTCACTGAGTATTTTGATATCGTTAAGAAGGCCCTTTCTTCCAAACTGACTGATTCTATTGGTGAAGAATTTCAATTTACCCGTGACATGGATGAATTGTTCTCTGCTGACCGAGTTTTTGATGGGTTGAATTCGGAGTATCAGCAAAGATCTTACTACATGCAAAACTTTAACCTTGTTGTACGTGAAACCTGGTTTATATATCTTTCATAGCTTTTATTTAGTGTGTATGTGTGAATTTATGAGTGATTTTTCTTAAAAGTTGAATCAGTAGCAGCTGAAGATGTTCCATGTTAGAGGGGCTAATTCATTGAAAACCTTAGTAGGGAAGCAGATAATTTCTGACCCCTCCTTGTTATTCAAGTCCAATTTTTAGAGGTCATTTCGTGCAGAAGCATATGATGTAAACTAGAAGTTGACGCTGAATGTTAAAATATATAAACTTATGGTTGTAGGAACCAGTGGAGGTGGAACTGGGAAAACGATGCAAATATAAGTTTTCAGAAGGAAGAAGAAAACTTCAGCGAGAATCAGTATTTGGATATAGAGTTCCAGTTTTAAAGAATTTGGAGGTACATGTAAATAAGCTTTCCAATGTGTTAATAATAACACATTGTATAATGCGTAATTATTTCTGAATTACTGATTGAAATCTATATAATTATTTAATCATTATATAGGCTCTTCTTCAGAACCCTGATGTCTTACGAGAAATTGATAATCCTCATTTTTCAAGAGACGGTACCCTGCAAGATGTCATGGATGGTGAATTTTACAAGAAACATGCAATATTTTCTTTGCACCAAAATGCCATTCAGTTATTGGGATATTATGATGACTTGGAGATTGCTAATCCTTTAGGGTCAAAATCCAAAATACATAAGATAGGTATGTGATGACTGCAGAGTATCTTTGTAGTACCGGTACATTATATTTAATGTATTGCTAAAACTTTAAGTGATGAAGAGCATGTACTAATGTTTTGAGTGGAGTCCTGCATCAAAGTAAAGAGTTTACTCTGGAAAAGAGCTCTACTTGCATGAAACCTTACTATTTTGTGTTCAGTTTTGTTGGCTCCCCATATTTTAGCTTCTACTACTAACTGTACCTACTGTAAGTATATTGCTGCTCAAACTGACAAACCGATATCTATATTACTGCTCAAATATTATAGCCATACAGCTGTGTTGACTTTTGTAATCATGGTCTTGGTTTGCGAGTTGCACAGTAATTGGCTATCATTAATGGCTTTAATTTGCTTTGCAGGTGTCTTTTATTATGTTTTAGGAAACATTCGCCCAGTTTTTCGTTCTTCTGTGCGAAATATTCAACTTATTTGCATTGCTAAAACAAAAGACATCAAAGAACATGGGGTTGACAACTTGCTGTTACCATTTACACAGGAGGTCAATAATCTTGCCCAGGTACTGTTTACATGTAGTTATGGCATCTTCTGCATTTACTGTCATGGCAATATAAGTGTTCCTAAAATATTCTAGCAATTAATTTACTTGTCCTGACCAATTAATTTGATGAAGTTCGTTGAAGAACTTCCTGCTTTAAATTTGATTCTTTTTTTAAACTTTTAATCCTATTTCATATTGGATGGTCAATAAACAAGAACCAGTCAAATTAGAAGCTGGAAGTTGCTCAATGAACTTTATCAAATGAATTGGTGAGGACAAACAAATGAAAAACTGACAACAGAGGATGTTGATTCAGACTCAAAACTAGAATTAATTTTGCCTAATTAACAATTGACCATTCACAAAACATCCCAACATTGGTGGGAAATCCATGCGACCATACAAGCTTTATTGCACTGATTTGCAGACTCTACACAATATTGTGTTTCATTGTAGAGTCTGCACGCAGGCTACACAACATTCAGTTTGAACTTTGATGGATTTTAACTTTTTGTAATTTATCTCGTTTATAGGACAATGGGTATTGTTTTCATATTTGTGGTCAGCGAAGGTATTTGAAAGGTGGTCTACTCCTGTGGACTGGTGACACTTTGGGGAGTAATTTTGTGAGTGGTTTCAAGGAAGGTGTTGGTTGTGCCCATCGATTTTGCAGACATTGTATGGCAACAAGACAGGATAGCATAGAAAAGGTGTGTGAATTATAGATGTACAGGTGGTACATGTCTCTGGATGTAACCCTGGATCGCATCATCTATGTGACAATGTATCTTGTAACTACAGGTATGTGACAGTCTTTATGTTCAACAATATTTAATTCATGGGTGTTTTTATTAGTTTCTTGCAGATGAATTCCAAGAGCGAAACCTTGAAAGTCATCTTCGAGTGTGTCACGTAGTCGAAGATCCTGGTAATGCTCCTGATGTCTGTCAAAGATTGTCCACAACGTATGGTGTCAATAGACGTAGTGTGCTGGACAATGTGAAACATTTTGATGTTTGCAAGTGCTTCCCAGAAGATGTCATGCACATTTTGCTGGAAGGTTTAATGCCTTATGAAACAAAGTTGCTTCTCAAAATGTTGATTGATGAAAGGAGATGCCTCACCTTGAAAGAGCTCAACCATAGGCTGCTGAGTTTTGACTATGGTTACATGAATAATAAGAACAAGCCATCGCCAATTTCCAGAGAAACGATCAATTATTTGGATACAAAGCTCAAACAAAGTGGTAATTATTTGTTGTTTTATTTTATCAGCTTTGCTTTAGAATAATCTAATGCTAACAACAGCTTATGATGCTACCTGTGATGGATCATTGTAGATATTTCCAAAAGCAGTAAAATAGTAGCAGCATGAGCATCTGGTGTTAGTCATATAATATCATAATAATCATCGATGTTCAAATCTCTTAAAGCAACTGTCTCAAAGTTTGCGCATGAGGAAACCTCGCCAGAAATTTCAGCAACGATGACATTAAAAAGTAATAGCATGAAATTTCACTGCATAATCTATTAAAACATCCCACTCAATTTAGGCTATTTAGTAAATGACCATCATCGAGCAGGATGTTTAACAGGTAATCTATTTCATGCAATTACATGTACATATAAATAAAACAGTCTGCCATTAGGCAGACTAAAATATTAGAGATTTTTGTTGAAGGACTATTTTGAGTGTCAGAATATTAGAGCAGTGTACGAGCATCAGAAAGTTTGTAGTTTTGATTCTGTCTTGAAGGCTGTCTGAGGCAGAAATGGGTTAATGCTACAGTATTATCATTGATAATACTCATTTTTAATTATTTTTTTCTTCTTCTTTGTGTTATTATTTTTTTTCTTAACAGCTTCCCAGATGTGGTGCCTTTTTAGATTTCTCCCTATCATGATCGGAGACCAAGTGGACGAGTAATTAAAAAACTGGCATTGCTTTTAGGAGCTGTGGAACATTGTTCAAATTTGTATGGCTCCGACTATAAAGAAGGATGATGTGGCCTACCTTCATATTCTCATTCAAGAGCATCATACAATGTTTAAGGAATTGTATCCCAATGCCTCCATAATTCCAAAGATGCATTTCCTCATTCACATTCCTGATGATATAATCAGGTATGGGAATCCTAAATTAGCAAGGTGTTAAATTCAATTAACCCATTTGAGTATGATTTATTTATTGCCATTATGAGTCTCAAGCAGTCACCCATCCGAATACTAACCCTGTCAGATCAGGCTTAACTTCGGTGAGACCCAGCAGTGAAGCAGCACGCTAACACCACATGCCAACCACACCTCCCATCCCATTCACTCCTAAAGAAATTATCTAGTGTGACTTTTTGTGGTCTATTGGCAGCCAATTGCATTCAGTATAAATGGTTGAAAATTAAATGTAGTAAGTTGAAGTGGTTTTAACCCTTTCACCACCAGACCTTTTCCCTTGATGAGTAAAATCATCTGGTATTAGCCTGCAGAGTAAAATACTAAAGGGCCACCATGGTGGTGAAAGGGTTAAGGCCTTTAAATTAAATAAATTATTCAGTCCCCTTTACTTTTTAAAGGTGAACCTGAGATAAGTTGTTTATATGCATGTACAGACTGTAGTTAAAATGTTTTAATTGACTTGAAGGTTTGGGCCACCTAGAAATGTTTGGACTATGCGATTTGAGGCGAAGCACAGTTTCTTCAAGGCATCTGTATCAAAGAACTTCAAGAATATCCCAAAGTCTCTTGCATTTAGACATCAACGGTATGTTATTTTATTACCTCCTTCATAATGACTATAATTATTAACAAGTACAAATAATAATAAATACCTGTACAGCCCAAACAGCACAATATGGGATTTTTAGACTCCCTGCTTGGGAAATTTAATGAAATATTACCATCTGGGATATATCACCCCAAGAGATATTTCGTTAAATGGTAATTATACTGAAATTATCTTGAATACTGTATTTATCATAATGCATGATAAAGACGCATGCACTAAATACCCTGCCATGCAGGTGTACGATTTTTAAGTTCGCACAACACAGCATCATGTCTGGTCAAGTAGTGCAAGCGCTCTCACTGGACAGTTGATTTGTAGTGCAGTATGGTATCTCATTATGACAGCTATATACACATTATACTGTATATAGTTTATAGTTCATAGTACATGTAGCTAAAACTGATGTCAGTAAGTCCCAAAAAGATTTTTGATAACATAGAATAATAAATATAATCTTGTTATTTGATCTGATATTGCAGGAACATCTGCTGGAACCTCTTGAAATCACCTGCACAGAGTACAGGATACCTTTACAGTCGTGATATTGTTGGACCAGGTTTGTAAAAATATGCTCTTATATTATCTAACTTCATTTTGATGAGTTAAATTAATGCAATAGACAAGTACAAATATCCTGCTGTATCTTTTACTCGTAATTTGTATTTGTGACTCACCATACAGGCTTGCCAAAATATGGCATAATGCAAAATATCCAGCCATACTACATACTAAACTGTCTAATAAGATATGTATAAAATTATTCTTTGTTACACTTATGTACTGCGTAACTGCATGTAAATTAAATGCACTATCTATTGTGTTCCAGGTGATCATAATGTTGATTTGCAACAACACCCACTTGCTCTCTTGTTATATGATGCAGCTGGTTTACCACAACTGCCTGAAACCTTTGTGGGAAGCAGGTAAAAACTTAGATGTATAAGATTAACTAAACATGGTTATGAATTTAACTATGTATAAGAAGTAGAAAAGATATACATTGTAAAATGTAAAAATTAATACATTGTAATTTCCACAGGGTTAAACATGTTCAAATCCATGGTATAGAATATCGCCCAGGGTCTGCACTACGAATAGGTGAAATGGATGAAGTTGGAGAAAGGGACTACCCTTCTTATGGCAACCTGGAGGAAATCGTTATATGGGAAGATGAGAAACATTTTGTTGTAACTGTTCTAAGAACCATAGAATTTAACAGTCAGCTTATGAGTTACAAAGTTTTGCCAACCGACCAAAAGATTGTAATTTTCCCTCGCAATTTGCCTTGGCCTGGAGTCTTGAATATTGTACTAAAGAATGGCAATTATTTTATTGTTGAGAAAGAATCTGCTTTAGTTGAAGACACAGAACTATAGAACTGTCATGTATACTCTATTTTTATAATATTCCAATATTACATTATATTTTGTATTAATTAGTGCAACAATTATATATATACTTGAATATTTGTTCACACTGTATCTAGATGAAATTTTTTTACATTTGTTCTTATGAATATTAATATTTTGACCCTACAATAATTTATAGGTGCTAATATTAAAGAAATTACTTATTTGAAAATATGTCATATTTCTGTTTTAAAGGTGTGTTATTGAAAAGGTGTGTTTTTGAAAAGGTGTGTTTATTCCTGAAAAGGTGTGTTATTCTGAAAGGTGTGTTTTTGCAAAGGTGTGTTTTCCTTCTAAAGGTGTGTTAATTAATACACCTTACTTTTGCAAAAGGTGTGTTGACCAAAATTCTTAGTAGAAGGTGTGTAATTCAACATACTAAGGTGTGTTAATTAGCACACCTAGGTGTGTTAATTAGCACACCTTGGTGTGTTAATTAACACACAAGGGTGTGTTTTGTAACACACCTTGATGTGTTATGAAATATACACACCAAAAGATGTGTTAAAATAACACACCTTTGTGTGTTAATTAACACACCTTCGTGTGTTATTCAACACACCATTTTTTAGAGTGTGCGTAGACATTAAATTCAAAGTGGTGGGAAAACATCGTTCTTCAGGAATTCTATTAACGCCGCTCAATGATGTTGCTAAAATTTGAGCGCTGTTTGTTTTGTTCTACCTCGTAGAATTAAACTATGTAATGTCTCTCGCCATTCTGCTTTATTTAACAGCCAAAATTCATGTTTCTTTCAAAATAATATTTTCAGACAATCCTGGCCAAAATTAACTCGGACAGTCGCGTAAAACGAACTTAAGCGCATCAATTCCTAAGATTATGTTCAAATAACATCGCCCCCCACTACCCCCGTTCAATGTTGGTTAGAAAAATGAAATGCAAAGTATGTTCAGCGCAAATTTTTATCAACATTGAATGGGGGGAGCGGGGGGAATGATTTTTAGAAGGAAATTTGATATCAGATGTGATTTAAGGCGAGGTGTCTGAGTGATTTTGACCAGGATGGTCTGAAAATGCCATTTCGAAACATAGACGTGTTTTTGCTGTTAAAATAGTGCAGAATGGTGGCAAACGTTACATGTTTTAATTCGTCAAATAAAGTATGTTTGAGCATGGTAAAAGATCGTTATGATTAATGTGTTTGCACTACTTTGCATTTCATATCCACGCACATAACACGCTCGCGCCGCAAACGCCCGCACAAAGCACAAACTGGAAAGCGCCATAAACTCATTATATATGTCTACGTCACCGACTTCTACAGGCGACGGTAAACACGGTAAACACGCAAAATTTACCTCTTTGTCTAACGATTAGCGCATGAAAGAAAGAACTACACAACGATCGTGCTTTTCAGAATGTTCTCCTACTACAAGTGGTTAGATAAAGTAGAAACGCAGCCATAATAAACGCGCATGTTAAGAATCCCCACGGTAAACATCGAAAATCAGCGTTTCTTGAATAATTAAGAGTTAGAGGTCATATTTCTTTTATGTAAAGCCATACATATGTTTACCGTCGTATATTTTTCGTTTGTTGCCATTAGTAGTCGTTTCCAAGTTGGGAATCAAGTTATATTGTTTTTCTATAACACACACGTTTAATGCACACAATCGTTGCGTTGCTGCTTGCTAAATGTACCGTGGAAGTGGTTTGTTTACCGTCAAAGAGCTAAAAATCGGTTGTTCACCGTCGCCACTAGAACCTGACGTAAGCATATATAATGAGTTTATAACCGCTGTTCACTGTTTGTTTCTTGTCAAGATGGTTTTGGCACAAACGTATTACGTGCGACGTGCGTAGACATTACATTCAAAGTGGTGCGAAAACATCGTTCTTCAGGAATTCTATTAACGCCGCTCAATGATATTGCTAAAATTTTAGCGCTGTTTGTTTTGTTCTACCTCGTAGAATTAAACTATGTAATGTCTCTCGCCATTCTGCTTTATTTTAACAGCCAAAATTCATGTTTCTTTCAAAATAATATTTTCAGACAATCCTGGCCAAAATTAACTCGGACAGTCGCGTAAAACGAACTTAAGCGCATCAATTCCTAAGATTATGTTCAAATAACATCGCCCCCCACTATCCCTGTTCAATGTTGGTTAGAAAAATGAAATGCAAAGTATGTTCAGCGCAAATTTTTATCAACATTGAATGGGCGGAGCGGGGGAATGATTTTTAGAAGGAAATTTGATATCAGATGTGATTTAAGGCGAGGTGTCCGAGTGATTTTGACCAGGATGGTCTGAAAATGCCATTTCGAAACATAGACGTGTTTTTGCTGTTAAAATAGTGCAGAATGGTGGCAAACGTTACACGTTTTAATTCGTCAAATAAAGTATGTTTGAGCATGGTAAAAGATCGTTATGATTGATGTGTTTGCACTACTTTGCATTTCATATCCACGCACATAACACGCTCGCGCCGCAAACGCCCGCACAAAGCACAAACTGGAAAGCGCCATGAACTCATTATATATGCCTACGTCACCGACTTCTACAGGCGACGGTAAACACGGTAAAGACGCAAGATGTACCTCTTTGTCTAACGATTAGCGCATGAAAGAAAGAACTACACAACGATCGTGCTTTTCAGAATGTTCTCCTACTACAAGTGGTTAGATAAAGTAGAAACGCAGCCATAATAAACGCGCATGTTAAGAATCCCCACGGTAAACATCGAAAATCAGCGTTTCTTTAATAATTAAGAGTTAGAGGTCATATTTCTTTTATGTAAAGCCATACATATGTTTACCGTCGTATATTTTTCGTTTGTTGCCATTAGTAGTTGTTTACATGTTGGGAATCAAGTTATATTGTTTTTCTATAACACACACGTTTAATGCACACAATCGTTGCGTTGCTGCCTGCTAAAAGTACCGTGGAAGTGGTTTGTTTACCGTCAAAGAGCTAAAAATCGGTTGTTCACCGTCGCCACTAGAACCTGACGTAAGCATATATAATGAATTTATAACCGCTGTTCACTGTTTGTTTCTTGTCAAGATGATTTTGGCACAAACGTATTGCGTGCGACGTGCGTAGACATTAAATTCAAAGTGGTGCGAAAACGTCGTTCTTCAGGAATTCTATTAACGCCGCTCAATGATATTGCTAAAATTTGAGCGCTGTTTGTTTTGTTCTACCTCGTAGAATTAAACTATGTAATGTCTCTCGCCATTCTGCTTTATTTTAACAGCCAAAATTCATGTTTCTTTCAAAATAATATTTTCAGACAATCCTGGCCAAAATTAACTCGGACAGTCGCGTAAAACGAACTTAAGCGCATCAATTCCTAAGATTATGTTCAAATAACATCGCCCCCCACTATCCCTGTTCAATGTTGGTTAGAAAAATGAAATGCAAAGTATGTTCAGCGCAAATTTTTATCAACATTGAATGGGCGGAGCGGGGGAATGATTTTTAGAAGGAAATTTGATATCAGATGTGATTTAAGGCGAGGTGTCCGAGTGATTTTGACCAGGATGGTCTGAAAATGCCATTTCGAAACATAGACGTGTTTTTGCTGTTAAAATAGTGCAGAATGGTGGCAAACGTTACACGTTTTAATTCGTCAAATAAAGTATGTTTGAGCATGGTAAAAGATCGTTATGATTGATGTGTTTGCACTACTTTGCATTTCATATCCACGCACATAACACGCTCGCGCCGCAAACGCCCGCACAAAGCACAAACTGGAAAGCGCCATAAACTCATTATATATGCCTACGTCACCGACTTCTACAGGCGACGGTAAACACGGTAAAGACGCAAGATGTACCTCTTTGTCTAACGATTAGCGCATGAAAGAAAGAACTACACAACGATCGTGCTTTTCAGAATGTTCTCCTACTACAAGTGGTTAGATAAAGTAGAAACGCAGCCATAATAAACGCGCATGTTAAGAATCCCCACGGTAAACATCGAAAATCAGCGTTTCTTTAATAATTAAGAGTTAGAGGTCATATTTCTTTTATGTAAAGCCATACATATGTTTACCGTCGTATATTTTTCGTTTGTTGCCATTAGTAGTTGTTTACATGTTGGGAATCAAGTTATATTGTTTTTCTATAACACACACGTTTAATGCACACAATCGTTGCGTTGCTGCCTGCTAAAAGTACCGTGGAAGTGGTTTGTTTACCGTCAAAGAGCTAAAAATCGGTTGTTCACCGTCGCCACTAGAACCTGACGTAAGCATATATAATGAATTTATAACCGCTGTTCACTGTTTGTTTCTTGTCAAGATGATTTTGGCACAAACGTATTGCGTGCGACGTGCGTAGACATTAAATTCAAAGTGGTGCGAAAACGTCGTTCTTCAGGAATTCTATTAACGCCGCTCAATGATATTGCTAAAATTTGAGCGCTGTTTGTTTTGTTCTACCTCGTAGAATTAAACTATGTAATGTCTCTCGCCATTCTGCTTTATTTTAACAGCCAAAATTCATGTTTCTTTCAAAATAATATTTTCAGACAATCCTGGCCAAAATTAACTCGGACAGTCGCGTAAAACGAACTTAAGCGCATCAATTCCTAAGATTATGTTCAAATAACATCGCCCCCCACTATCCCTGTTCAATGTTGGTTAGAAAAATGAAATGCAAAGTATGTTCAGCGCAAATTTTTATCAACATTGAATGGGCGGAGCGGGGGAATGATTTTTAGAAGGAAATTTGATATCAGATGTGATTTAAGGCGAGGTGTCCGAGTGATTTTGACCAGGATGGTCTGAAAATGCCATTTCGAAACATAGACGTGTTTTTGCTGTTAAAATAGTGCAGAATGGTGGCAAACGTTACACGTTTTAATTCGTCAAATAAAGTATGTTTGAGCATGGTAAAAGATCGTTATGATTGATGTGTTTGCACTACTTTGCATTTCATATCCACGCACATAACACGCTCGCGCCGCAAACGCCCGCACAAAGCACAAACTGGAAAGCGCCATAAACTCATTATATATGCCTACGTCACCGACTTCTACAGGCGACGGTAAACACGGTAAAGACGCAAGATGTACCTCTTTGTCTAACGATTAGCGCATGAAAGAAAGAACTACACAACGATCGTGCTTTTCAGAATGTTCTCCTACTACAAGTGGTTAGATAAAGTAGAAACGCAGCCATAATAAACGCGCATGTTAAGAATCCCCACGGTAAACATCGAAAATCAGCGTTTCTTTAATAATTAAGAGTTAGAGGTCATATTTCTTTTATGTAAAGCCATACATATGTTTACCGTCGTATATTTTTCGTTTGTTGCCATTAGTAGTTGTTTACATGTTGGGAATCAAGTTATATTGTTTTTCTATAACACACACGTTTAATGCACACAATCGTTGCGTTGCTGCCTGCTAAAAGTACCGTGGAAGTGGTTTGTTTACCGTCAAAGAGCTAAAAATCGGTTGTTCACCGTCGCCACTAGAACCTGACGTAAGCATATATAATGAATTTATAACCGCTGTTCACTGTTTGTTTCTTGTCAAGATGATTTTGGCACAAACGTATTGCGTGCGACGTGCGTAGACATTAAATTCAAAGTGGTGCGAAAACGTCGTTCTTCAGGAATTCTATTAACGCCGCTCAATGATATTGCTAAAATTTGAGCGCTGTTTGTTTTGTTCTACCTCGTAGAATTAAACTATGTAATGTCTCTCGCCATTCTGCTTTATTTTAACAGCCAAAATTCATGTTTCTTTCAAAATAATATTTTCAGACAATCCTGGCCAAAATTAACTCGGACAGTCGTGTAAAACGAACTTAAGCGGATCAATTCCTAAGATTATGTTCAAATAACATCGCCCCCCACTACCCCCGTTCAATGTTGGTTAGAAAAATGAAATGCAAAGTATGTTCAGCGCAAATTTTTATCTACATTGAATAGGGGGAGCGGGGGGAATGTTTTTAGAAGGAAATTTGATATCAGATGTGATTTAAGGCGAGGTGTGGGAGTGATTTTAACCAGGATTATCTGAAAATGCCATTTCGAAACATAGACGTGTTTTTGCTGTTAAAATAGTGCAGAATGGTGGCAAACGTTAGATGTTTTAATTCGTCAAATAAAGTATGTTTGAGCATGGTAAAAGATCGTTATGATTAATGTGTTTGCACTACTTTGCATTTCATATCCACGCACATAACACGCTCGCGCCGCAAACGCCCGCACAAAGCACAAACTGGAAAGCGCCATAAACTCATTATATATGCCTACGTCACCGACTTCTACAGGCGACGGTAAACACGGTAAACACGCAAAATGTACCTCTTTGTCTAACGATTAGCGCATGAAAGAAAGAACTTCACAACGATCGTGCTTTTCAGAATGTTCTCCTACTACAATGGTTAGATAAAGTAGAAACGCAGCCATAATAAACGCGCATGTTAAGAATCCCCACGGTAAACATCGAAAATCAGCGTTTCTTGAATAATTAAGAGTTAGAGGTCATATTTCTTTTATGTAAAGCCATACATATGTTTACCGTCGTATATTTTTCGTTTGTTGCCATTACACAGCAAAAAATCACTTTCTTAACAAGAAAAATTTTCTTGATTCAAGAAAAATTTTCTTGACTGAAGAAAAATTTTCTTGAGTCAAGAAAAATTTTCTTGATTCAAGAGAGATTTTCTTAACATAAGAAAATGTTTCTTATCATCAGGAAACATGTCTTATGGTAAGAAAATATTTCTTATGGTAAGAAAATATTTCTTATGGTAAGAAAATATTTCTTATGGTAAGAAAATATTTCTTATGGTAAGAAAATATTTCTTATGGTAAGAAAAATTGTCTTATCATAAGAAATTTTTTTTAATAACCATGAAATGTTTTGCTATTGGAGTATAATAAAACAATGAGAATTTTGTTCTTACTATATATATATTGGGTAAAAAATAGGCATTTAAACTGATTTCTTATGACAAGGAAATTTTTCAAATGATAAGATTTTTTATAAGAATCTTTTTTCTTATGACAAGAAATTTTTTCTTATGACAAGAAATGTTTTCTTATAACAAGAAAGTTTTTCTTATGACAAGAAATTTTTTCTTATGACAAGAATCTTCTTATGACAAGAAAATTTTTCTTATGACAATAATACTTTTTAAAATATGAAATGTCTTTATATAGAATATAATATAGCACAAAAATTTGGAGAATAAGAAACTTTTTTCTTAGAGTTATAGACTTGCTGCATAATTGCAGAATGGCTTACAATAAGAAAAATTTTATTTGTATATTTGACAAAAACAACTTTACTAAAAATTCTCCTGTGGAAAACCGGCTTAACAATTTATCGCTAAATGTTTAAGACCATGATTTAAAATATTAAGATAATACTATTATTAAAATAAGAAAAAGTGGTGGCTCCATTGTCGAAAGTGACAAGAGAAATCGTACCAAGAAAAGCGCTAGAATTACGCGAGAAAAGCGCGAGAATTGCGCGAGAATATCCCGTGATGCCTTTTTTACGACATTGCAGAATATTTTTAATATGTACAGTCAAATCTCTCTACAAGGGCTACACACACACACACACACACACACACACACACACACACACACACACACACACACACACACACACACACACACACACACATACATACAACATGTCTATAGGATCCAAGTACTTATAGCAGTGCTAATAGATCGAGTAACAGACATTGAATGTGCATGCGAGCGAGATCACCGGGAATGCAGGATAATCTTGAATTCTACGACGTAGTGTATATAAAGAGGACTGGTGTTGATGCAGCGACGTGAGTAGGCATGATTATTCGTATTTTTTTTAATTAGTTGTATTTTTCCACATTTTTTTTTCATTGTTAAAGGTTGCTGGCGGAGCAATCAGTCTTGAAGAGTTAAAAGAATTTGCGACTCACCTTAAACTTATAAGACCAATTCAGAATACGATGTGTGCTTATCTCGGCAAAAAATGGGCGGAGATTGAAGAAAAAGTTGGAGAAAAGGTTTCCCCACAGCAACTTGAACGATTCGCAGTAAGTTAATGTTTTTGTACCTTATATATAATATTACAGAGTTATAGAGTAATCTTTTTGTGACCAAGTCCATCCTATTGAAAAACTATCCTCGGTCCGAGATATATGTTGCATAAGGTATTTCGTTGTTCTTTTGTCTCAGCATAGCGTTAAAATTGTTGGTATGTCTTGTGGTGTTTAGTTACCGCTCACAAATTTGCACAACTTAAAACGAAAACATGCTGAAATAAGAATGTTGAAGTGCTTTTCGAGACCGGTAATCCTCGGTTTAACAATGGACCTAAACCGTGCAACAGATTTCTTTTTGAGAAGAACATTTCTTAGTATTATGTTGTGTTGTGTTGCGTTGCGTTGCGTTGCCCTGCGTTGCGTTGCGTTGCGTTGCCCTGCCCTGCCCTGCCCTGCCCTTCTCTTCTCTTCTCTTGTTTGTTTGTTTGTTTGTTTGTTTGTTTGTTTGTTTGTTTGTTTGTTTGTTTGTTTGTTTGTTTGTTTGTTTGTTTGTTTGTTTGTTTGTTTGTTTGTTTGTTTGTTTGTTTGTTTGTTTGTTTGTGTTTGTTTGTTTGTTTGTTTGTTTGTTTGTTTGTTTGTTTGTTTGTTTGTTTGTTTGTTTGTTTGTTTGTTTGTTTGTTACTTTTAGTGCAAGGATGGTCTGACACAGTATATAGCCTTGTTAACATGCATAATGTAACTAATATGACGATAACATGTCGTTTTTAGGGTAAAAATTAAACAGACGTCATCTTTAAAAAGTTCTTGGATCAAGTAAAAGAGCAAATGAATGGTGAAAAAGAAAGGGATGCTTTTATAGAGTCATCAGACGTCTACATGAACAATAACCACAATAAAGGTGTGATCTGCGAATGCGACGATGTCATGACAGTGGAACAACGTTCCCGTGTCCAGAATGGCAGCGGATTCTCTCTGTCTATCTATAAACTACCGCCAAATTTTACTAGCGAGGTAAGTCTGCTAAGCCAAATAAAAAAACTAATTTCACTATGATATGACCGAGTACTGATTAGATTTACACCAGAAAACAAGATAACGAAAATTGTAATGAAGTACGAGAGCCAGCCATTGCCAAGATTTTCTGAATGTCGATCGCTCAGTTAAGGGCTGCGTGGGCAAGTGGACTGCTTGACAATATGTAAGCAGTCTCGACAAAAAGGCCTGCCCCGAAACGTTGACGAAATGACGTTTCCTTCTTATTTTACTTTTTCAGGCGTTAGTATCCCATACTGAAACAATTGTACGCTTGGTAGAAAGAGTAAATTTTAGCACTCTGCAAATATTCAACATCATTATATGGGGTGACGCTGAAGAAATATTTCGCGCGAAAAAATGGATTGATGATAATCGAGGGCCTTGTGTTGAGGTTGGCTATGTAAACAGAACAGATGCTATACCTTCAGGTACCGGTACAAAGTATAACTAACATGCCAATATCATTATATCTTAATTCATGATGTGTACAAGGCTTATATCGTTCTCCAAAGCAAAGAAAGAAGCGCAGTCCGGCAGAAGAGTCTTCACGATGTTGCGAGGGGTGAAAAAACTTTTCCAAAATCTCTTATTTGTATCTATGACCATCAACGCCCGACTATAATTCTCTCAAGTGGAGTATTAATTTCCTAAGCCATACATACCTACATCACCTTTCGGATGGCCTCGATTGGTTAAAAACAAGTTTTATTAGTTAATTGACTTATCTTGTAATCCAGAGAAACAAATTGTCTAAATTTCATCAGAGTGATCAGGTTAGTTTAACACAAGGCGTTCACTTTCTCTTGTTTCATAAAGTAAGAGCTATCATCGTCAAAATCAGTCGGAGGTCGGAACTAGAGATATACAGTACTTCTAGAGGAGTTAGGGTTGTGAGAATTTCTCGATATAGACATTTGATTAATATATTGGTTAGTTGGTCGATTGATTTTCGCAATATTTCGTATATGTGTCATCCAACGGTCATTGCATGGTATGTTGACACAAATTATGAGCAAAGAAACTCTGTAATTTATGATGTTGTTTTGAATTACACTATTACAGCAAATCTGGGAATGACAAAATCTGTTTCCTCCTTTTTGGTCTATCATGCAGCAATTCGTCCAGAGATGCTACGAGACCATTTCAACTTTGATCAATTGGGTGGAAGCTTAATATGTAGTACAGCTTCCTCTGACGTGGAGGTACATAGAGTTTATACGACGATTCTCTCATGACGATGATTGGATTCTAGACATTAATTCCTCTGACGGTTTGTTAACGTGAAAACATATAATCTTTAAAGAGAAAGTCTTTTCTATTCCAAATGAAATTATAGTAAATAAAAATTATTTCAACAGAACAGCCTACATATCAGTGAGGGGGTGTTTACATGAGGCCGGCCCAACCTGGCTGAACTGACTTTAGGTCGGTTGTAGTGTTTTAAACAGAATCTACATATCTAATTCGAACCGATTCGGACTACAAAAAAAACCTATTTTTAACCGACGTATTGGAAACCAAGGCCATGTAATTGGACCGGTCTCATGTAAACAAAACCTAAACTCGCCCTGAGTATCACAGGGCCCATGCAAAACTGCAGGGTGAGATGACAGTCTTCACGTGATGAGCGGTAAATAGTCTGGCGCTATATGACTAGTAATATAAAATTGCAGAGTGAAATAATAAAAGGGAATTCCAAGTGTGCAGGATAAACAAAAACAGAACTCATAAGGGAGAGCATTATTAGGGTTTGAAGCTAATGAGAATGTATTTTCAAATAGTGTTCGTTCTTACGTTCTATGCCATATTAGAAATTGTCGTCATTAAATTCCAAGTTTTCTTTTAAGTTAACGTCGTCACACTTCGCCATACTCCATTTCTCTATCTATTCACGTTCCTCTCTGACCAAGGGACCAAATTAACCTTATCTGTATTTCGATTTGTATTTCACCACTGCCTAGTATAGGAAGCACGTTAAGTTATATGCATTTTTGCAGGTCAATGTCATATGCAGTTTTTTAAACGACTGTTTCCCCCATTTGGTTTTACATTTAGGATCAGCTGTTATTGCTGCACTGGAGTTTAAAAGAAATGCTGTGTGCCTTCAAAGCTCAGACGATGCCATATTTATGATACGTAGAAAACGTTCGCAGTTCATATCTCAGAAATGAATTTACAAGCCTGATAGGCCCTATCAGGCTTAAGGCAATAAAAAATCTACTTTTACTTTTAGTTCACTTTACTCTTACTTCATAATTTTGTCTTTTAATTGATTAGAGAAATTTAGATGTAAAGACCTATAGGGTTGGGAAAATTTTTGCCAACCCTATTGTTTTTATTAACTGTTATATTCTATAGATTTTGCAGACAAAAGTATAAGGTTGGGAAAATTTTTGCCAACCCTATCGTTTTCATTAACTTTTATATTCTATAGATTTTGCAGCCAAAACTATAGAGTTGAGAAAATTTTTGCCAACCCTATCATTTTCATTAACTGTTACATTCTATAGATTTTTCAGACAAAACTACAGGGTTGGAAACCTTTTTGCCAACGTTATCATTCTCATTCACCAGACCAAAAAATATATAGTGTTGGTCAACGTATAAATTTTACAGAGCATGAACTTAAGTAATTCTGCAGAAAAAAAATATGTCATAGTTTAGTTGTTATTATATTACCTTATTTTTGCAGCGATTTTTTTTAGTTCGCATAATATACATATAGGGATTGAAAAAGTGACCAATAAGTAAAATAATTTTTAAACTTTCAAATAAAACATGTTTTTTCAAACGTTTCTTTTCGCATATTTTTAAAAATTACCAGATTTTTGTGTGTACTTTTAGCACTAATCTTATTTTTAAAAAATAATGAACGTTTTTGCGAACAAAAAGGAGGAAAATCGCAAAATTCGACTTAAATACCTCAAAATTAGCACTTTGGAATTTCACGAAATAGTTTGGAACGCGTTACAGTTTTAGATCTCTTACTTCGTATTGATTCCGTACTTGGTTTAGCGGCTCGTTTTCGGCTTCCTTATCCGGTCTGGATAGATACCTCGGGTATCGACGGTTCACAAGAGACTTGACAATCAGAAATATCCTCTAGTTCGGCCATAAATGAATCGTCGTTCCAATCCATTCTGAAGGATTCGTGTTGCTTGTTCGACCAACCATCCATTAACGAGGGTATCGCCGGTTTGGGGGCCTGACCGCCAGGGATATCGGCCATCTCGGCCATAAACGAATCATCGTTCCAATCTCGCTTGAAGGATTCGCGTTACTCGTCCGACCAACCATCCATTAGCAGCGTAGAAATCCCACAACGTTCGTTCTCCAAATCACACTCCAAGGCAATCGACAATATAGTAATACGTTGCAATAAGACTGCTTCCTTATGCCTATCCTCGAAATCAAACAGCCATTCCAGCGCCTCAATTTCTTCGACGGTGGAACAACCTTTGATTACATCGATAAGATCCATTGCTGTTAATGAAACAAAACGTATATTAAACTCTGATAAAATATACAAATAGTGAACGTTGTCAGGCAATATAAAACGAATAAGTGCAAAACATCTTACCTTAAAATCAGGCAAAAATATCTTCGAAAATATCTCCCAAGAAAACGCTATATCGCAGACAGTAAACTCCACAAGTAAAACACTTTAGGAAAAGTAGCAACTATACGAAATCACAGAGCTTATACAGCTTCATGAGCACTAGTTATCCCTGGGTCCTGCCCAATCATGTCACAGGCGTGAGTCATTCGTGAGTCATGCATGAGTCACGCGTGAGTCATGCACGAGTCTCGCGTGAGTCATGCGTGAGTCATGCTGAATATTAATGAGGCGGCATCCCTTTGGACACTGGATGGGGGGGGGGGGGGTCATCTACTCACAACTCTTGTTCTATATAATCATATATCAACTACATAAAATTTATAAAATACAAGTTCAATCTACAATGATGCCTTCGTACGCAGAGTTTCACGCACGTGCTGGTCCATGCAGTTTTATTTGGTTGACTTTTATAACTATGATCATGTTATATCTATGATCATGTACCTCAGCAGGGGATATAAACCTTCCCAGAGTTCCATTTGCACTCATGCATCTTGTGTTACAGTGTTACACTTTACAAGTTGTCACTTTCAAACGCTTTCAGAGACAGTGTCAAGTATTCGTAGGATTTGTTTGAGAGTTTCAGTTCTTTGGTCGTTATGTCTGATGCTAGTGACGCGAACTCCGAAGGAATAGATATAAACGACACCAACGTCAGTTTAGAAGACGACGAGGAAAGCATAAATAATACCACAGCCCACAGGGGAGACGTTTAATGATATGAATGCTAGTGCCTTTGTTGGCGCGCCAACTTCAGTGGCAAGAAAATACTCAAGGCAATTCGTCCATTCGAACGACAGAGAAAAGTGCCCATGGATCTTAAGGTTTGTAGGGCATTGCGCCTTTTTTAATTCACTACCTGTCGACTTGATAAGACCTCATTAATGTGGGTGATCCTGGCAATTATTTTGTCCTTATAAAACTTTTGATGTGCCCTAAGTTTATAATCTATAACGTTAAGGATTGATATATGTAATATGTTTATGATAAACTAATTCTATATTACAATGGTAATCTGGCTCGTGTCCTGATTTTTCGTCTGAATGCACACAGATTGTCGATTGTACACATTACTTCTCATTAAAACTAAATAATTAAATTTGTCATTTCTTAGGATGCCCATTTATGTGTTTTTGATAAACTAATTTTATATTGCAATGATAATCTGGCTCGTGTCCAGATGTTTCGTCTGAATGCACACAGATTGTCTATTGTATACAGCTGACTACATTAAAACTAAATAATTAAATTTGTCATCCCTTAGGATACACATTTATATAAGTTCATGAAAAACTAATTTTATATTGCAATGATAATCTGGCTCGTGTCCTGATGTTTCACCTGAATGCACACAGATTGTCTATTGTAAAACTAAATAATTAAATTTAGTCACCTCTTAGGATGCACATATATATGTTTTAATAAGAAACTAATTTTATGTTGCAATGATAATCTGGCTCGTATCCTGATGTTTCGTCTGAATGCACACAGATTGTCTATTGTACATTAAAACTAAATAATTAAATTTGTCATTTCTTAGGATGCACATTTATATGTTTATTGTAAACAGCTGTACATTAAATCTAAATAATTAAATTTGTGATCTCTTAGGATACACATTGATATATGTTTATAATAAACTAATTCTATATTGCAATGATACATGTAATCTGACTCGTGTCCTGATCGGTTTCGTCTGAATGCACACAGATTGTCTATTGTCTATTGTACATTAAAGCTAAATAATTAAATTTAGTAACCTCTTAGGATGCACATTTATATGTTTTAATAATAAACTAATTTTATGTTGCAGTGATAATCTGGCTCGTGTCCTGATGTTTCGTCTGAATGCACACAGATTGTCTATTGTACATTAAAACTAAATAATTACATTTAGTAACCTCTTAGGATGCACATATATATGTCTTAATAATAAACTAATTTTATGTTGCAATGATAATCTGGCTCGTGTCCTAATGTTTCGTCTGAATACACACAGCTGTACATTAAAACTGGATAATTAAATTAGTGATCTCTTAGGATACACGTTTATATATGTTTATGAAAAACTAATTTTATATTGCAATGATAATCTGGCTCATGTCCTGATGGTTCGTCTGAACGCACACAAATTGTCTATTGTACATTAAAACTAAATAATTAAATTTAGTCACCCTTAAGATGCACATTTATATGTTTTAATAATAAACTAATTTTATGTTGCAATGATAATCTGGCTCGTGTCCTGATGTTTCGTCTGAATGCACACAGATTGTCTATTGTACACAGCTGTACATTAAAACTAAATAATTAAATTTGTCATCTCTTAGGATACACATTGATATATGTTTATAATAAACTAATTCTATATTGCAATGATAATCTGGCTCGTGTTCTGATATTTCGTCCGAATGCACACAGATTGTCTTTTGTACACACTAAAACTAAATAATTAAATTTAGTCATCTCTTAGGATGCACATTTATAAATTTATGATAAACTTAAATTCTATATTGCAATGATAATCTGGCTCGCAATGGTTTCCTCTAAGAAACAGTGAACTTATCCAATTAATAAATATTTTCGCAAGGAGATCAATGTGTATTGCTACTGCATAAATTTTAATATGCCTTTATGCCGTACCTCTTACAGAAATTCATATCAACGAGTGATGCACGCATTGCCTGAGCTCGTTTACCGGGCGCTGCGATAAGTAAAGTGCGAATACAACAAACGACAACAATTTTTGTTTTTTGGTATAAAATTTGGCTATGGGTAGCTAACCAAATACCCAATAGCCGTTTTATTAAATTGGTACATTATAGATAAAAATAACTTTTAAAATAAATTGTCAAATTTGAAGTTCCAACTTGTGCCCGGTAAAGGTGAGGGCCTAAACATGCCACAGCACCGTAAACAACGTGACGATGCCGCCCCACCCAAGGCAAATGCGGGAAAATCACTCGAGGCAAACAATATAATATTGATAAAATCTGATCTGCTTGTACTCTGTCCCAAAGATAACCGCCCTTGCAAGTCATCAAAAGGAAAAAGTTGCCGCAAATCATGCCACTTCGGAAAAAATTGCTACAAAGACCTGAGTAAATGTGTACAAGTTGTGCTAAACTGATGTACACATTTAGACCCAAATATCTCCCCAGCAGATATGTAGGTGCATAAAACAATTCACGTACTGCAATTTGGTATTCGAATATATTTATGGAATGCGTTCGAGCGCCATCGTCCTAGAGTACGAATCTGACTGTCAGACAAGCCTCGTTCCGCGGCATGAGATGCTGCCCCTATTCTAAAGCTATGACCTTTATACCTTGCCGGGTCAAGCCCACACTGCTTAATGCAGGAAGCCAGCTGATTTGCAAAAGTTGCGCGAGGTACCGGTTCGTTGCTTTTCGTGAGAAAAAGAGCACCAGAGGTACGACCACGCAATTGTAGGTAATCGTTGAGGAACTGTACTGGGCAAACTTTACACTCTCGTGTTTGTGGAATGTCAATGGAAAACGGTCTTTGGTTGTAACAATGTTTGTAGTTACGGAAAGTAACAGTTGCTTTGATAGGTGTAATCGCCAGCTGATTAAATTGCAGAGGTGGACATACCTCAGACTTGCCAGACAATGTCATTTCGCCAATGCGCAAATAAGCTGCGAAACAATCGTATCTCGTAGTTGGATCCCAGGCTAACGGCCGCCTCGAGAAGACGGTGCAGAATAGGAAGCGTAATGGGTAGCCGAGTATCGAGACGATGGCCAACCTTACTGTAACCTTTGAGTATTTGGAGGATGTAGAAAACTTTTGTAGGACCCGGCAGATCTAACAACCTGTGGGAGTATCCAATGGCCGAGATGTACGTGTTAACCGTCGAAGGCGCATAATTTTGATTGAACAGGTAAGCTATGAAAATAGCAAGAGTTGTTGGTGCTATCGGTAAAGCAAAGTTAGCAGTATGAAACACTGCGTGATGAAATAAATGAAAAAGCTTCCATGCTCGTTGATAAGTCGGCCTCGAAGACGGTTGTAGGCTAGACGTCATCAACTTGGTTACGATATCTGCCAGTTGCGTGGTAACAGGTGAGATGGAATGTCCGTCGGTTCCGGATCCATGTGCTTTGGTGCCAAATGCTTGAAAGTTCCGACCTGCAAGCGAGATAGTGAATCGGCCAAGGTATTTTTGACACCGGGAATATGCTTTGCCCTAAATCTGATATTCTTGTTTAAGCAAATAAGAACTAACTTCCGAACAAAAAACATTAGGGGCCTGTCCCGGCAAGATTGCTTGTTAATTATATAAACAAGAGCTTCGTTGTCAGTAAAGAAAAGGATAGACTGGTTTCGCATATAATCACCCCATAGATAGAGGCTCAAGACGATAGGATAGAATTCAAGTACCGCTATATTGGTATGTAACCATTCTTTTGGCCATTTCCCATAACACCAGTAAGAACCAAATACGGCCCCGTAACCCAGACTACCTGCTGCATCTGTGTGCAAGTGTAAGGTTTTTGATGTTTGCCACCGTTCATCTAAGAAACAATTTCGCCCATTAAATGCAGACAAAAAGGATAACCACACATTCAGGTCAGCTTTTACTTCCTTTGTTAATCGTATAAAATGTCGCTGAGAACGTACGCCGGCAGTGAGATCGATCAATCTGCGAAGAAAGGCACGGCCTGGTACCACCACAGAACATGCAAAATTTAGGAGCCCACAAAGTGATTGGATTTCGGTCAATGTGACCTTCTTACGAGTTAAAAAAGAGGTTATGGCATCAATGCATTTTGTTAGTTTTTCCTGTGGTAGCCTAGCCTCCATCGCTATAGTATCGAGTTCAATACCGGCGAACGACAAGGTCGTAGCGGGCCCAAAGGTTTTATCTGGTGCCATGGGAATGCCTAAATAGTTGCATAAAGAGAGAAACATGTCCAGTTGTCGCTGACACATGAATCGACTCTTTGCGACGAGGAGAAAATCGTCAAGTAAATGAATAAGATAGTCGAACAGCAATTTGTGTTTTGCAATCCATTCAATTGCAGTGCTAAACGCCTCAAAAGTCTTGCATGAACTAGCACAACCCATAGGCATACACCGATCAAAATAATATAGTTCTCGCCATTTCATACCCAGTAACGGATAGTCTTTTGCGGTTGAATAGGAATCAAACGAAATGCGTTACGAATATCGGTTTTTGCCAAATGACAGCCTCGACCTGCCGCCTTTATACAACGTATAGCATCAGCAATAGTTGCATAATGGACAGTGGTGTTGTCTGCGGCTATACCGTCGTTGACGGAAGTTCCCTTGGGAAACGATAAGTGATGTATCAAGCGAAACTCCCCTGGTACCTTCTTTGGAACAACCCCAAGAGGAGACACTCGAAACTGAGGAAATGGCGGGTGCTTAAAAGGTCCGGCTATCCGATTAACAGCTAATTCTTTAATTATCTTCATGTCAACAACTTCGGGGTGTTGGATTGCAGAACACAAATTACTTCCTTCGAAAGATTGATGATGACCGTCGAAATGCAACGGAAAACCATTGGTGAAACCGGAAAGAAGAAAATTAACATTTTTAACATTATACCCTTGGAGGAAATGACAAAGTCGATCAACTTTTATTGGCGTTGGAATCGCCGACTTTGGGGTTGTTTGCATTTCTAGCCGTTGTTTTTTGGGGACGAAAATTACATTGAACGGCCTTGTGGCGTCCATTACATTTAAAGCAGTTGTGGTTGTGGGCACAGCCGGCACAATCCCCCCCTTTATGAAATTGAAAACAGTAACCACGAGGGACAGAAATGGACGGTTTCTGACGATTGTGCGGCGCATAAGCAGGCACAGGTTTTTGGTTAGGTATATATTGTGACCGTAACCAAAGTTCCCCCTGAATTTCCCCCCAAGGCAGGCTTGCTTTCTCGTCATAAAAACGCCAGTTATGCCCTCGCGCTGCCAAGTCCTGGACAAGCTCGCCATACTTCATGAGGGCTGGGGCCTCAGATGGGAATTTACTCGTATAAATACCCACGAAAATGTGGAAAGCGTGAAGCCACGACTCTACCGTGTTAATCTTTTTAGTTTTGGTTGCCGGTTCAAGACATAACGACGGTGCATCACCAACCGAATTATTAAGGCTAATTCTAAATTTGTTTTCCATATGCGGATTGGTCATAAGTGACCCAAAATCAATAAACTCTTGATTCCAAATTTTGAGACGCGTTTTGTCAGAAACTCTGGCATCAATAGGTAGATTCATTGACGAAAACAACCGTGATGGAAGGGGCTGGGATGCACTGGGTAGCTGCTCACCTGTAATGGCAGAATGAGCAGTCGCCATAGAATGCTGCACCAGCGAAGAAACTGTTGAGAATGGAGGAAGGTCA
Source organism: Paragorgia papillata (assembly GCA_035771165.1). Lineage (NCBI taxonomy): Eukaryota > Metazoa > Cnidaria > Anthozoa > Scleralcyonacea > Coralliidae > Paragorgia > Paragorgia papillata. The sequence continues at coordinate 436,802 of JAWNZC010000091.1, forward strand.
GCTGTAGCAGAGGATTCCGACTGCGATGGCAATGTTGTAATTAGAGGTACCATAGGACTCTGTGCCACTGCCAGTGGCAAATTGGTTTGTATGAGCGAAGTGACATTTTTGGTTACTTCTTCAGTGACGAGATAATCTGAGCCATGACGCTGTCATTAACTAAAGGCAAAGGCTGTTCCTGGACACTCTGACCCGAGGACGTCGTAACAGGTGTAGACACGGCAACAGTGTCAGTGGTAGGCAAGACCGACGCAGTGGACCGTACGCGTCTGCGTTGTCGAGATGGCTCCGAAACGCTAGGTGTCGATGATGACCGTTTATAGATCATTATTGTAGATCGGCGTGGAGGCATTCTGAAAAAGGTACAAGAGAGCAAGCCGGTGCCTACTATATAGACACGTTATATTAGATTAATCTTGTAACATTGCCTCCCATAATAAGCAATCAACAAAAAGCAAGTACTGAAAGAGCGCCGCCGAATAGACCAATAGTAGCGCCTCCAAAGAGACTACTAACTAGTTCGCCTCCGTAGAGACTAACAAGAAACCAAAGCGGCTCCGTAGAGACTAACAATTTCGCCTCCGTCGAGACTAACAATTTTGCCTCCGTCGAGACTAACAATTTTGCCTGCGTCGAGACTAACAATTTCGCCTCTGTAGAGACTAACAATTTTGCCTCCGTAGAGACTAACAATTTCGCCTCCAAAGAGACCAACAATTTCGCCTCCGTAGAGACTAACAATTTCGCCTCCAAAGAGACCAACAATTTCGCCTCCGTAGAGACTAACATAAACAAAAGCGCCTCTAAAGAGACTAACAATTACGCCTCCTAAGAGACTAACATATGCTGTCCAAAGGGACTAAGCAAGTAACATGCTGGCATGGCAGACAGATAGTCGCCGCAGTAGCCAAGTTATAAACGAGTTCCGATTTATCATAGTAACCCATCAAGGATGGTCGTATGTAAAGCGGATAGCAACCGACCAAATGTTTACGCGCGAAAATTAGATGATTTTGCGCGCGAATGAAACTTGACAACTTACATTCCTGAGGGTATTAATATGTTTTAGATTAAATCACTTCTAATAAGGAGAAATCCGGCTAATTAGCGCCAACAAAACACGTTTGAAGGTTAATTTTAGGATAATGACATTTTGTCCTCATTAGTAAACATGAATCAGACAAAAGCGGATAGCAACCAACCAAATTTTTACGCGCGAAAATTAGATGATTTTGCGCGCGAATGAAACTTGACAACTTACATTCCCGAGGGTATTAATATGTTTTAGATTAAATCACTTCTAATAAGGAGAAATCCGGCTATGCACCAACAAAACACGTTTGAAGGTTAATTTTAGGATAATGACATTTTTGTCCTCATTATGAAACATGGATTAAAACCGGTTGGTTTTTACTTTTGTTTCTACTAAAAAACATCTGTAACGCATGCAAAATAGCGCCTCTATAACTACGGTACAAAATGTATTGTCCGTCAGAGTTAACATGAACCCCATCTGGCAAATAAAGCTCATCGGATGGTTCAGTGAAACCGCGATGAGACCAACAAAAAACATTGGAAAATGGTTCCAAGGCAATCCTGACGTTGGCATTAAGAATTTTGGCCGAACGGTTCAACTTATCAAAGTCAACGTGATTAAAAGAACCGGTGCGTGGTATTACATGACATATACCGACCACGTGTACATATTGGCGGGAAACAAGAAATGAAACAAAATCGACAATTTCCTGAGCAACAACCTCAGGACTAGCATGAGAAAGATCATTGGTACGAATTTCAAGCAACACTATTTGCGGCAGAAAACGCTCCAAAACATGAAGATCGTATTCCCGCAATTTGGGAACAGTGCGACCTCCTATTCCGAAAAGCTGGACCACCGCACTACCGTGAAGATGAAAATCTTGCCGCGCACGAGAATCAAAACCTAACGAAAGATCCTTCCTAGCCTTTTAATAAAGGAATGACCCCAAACTAGAACTGTGGGTGCAAGAGAAGACATTCTGGCAAAGACCCCGAAGGTTACAGCAATTGCGCGGGATTAATTTCAATAATGGTAACCAACGATAACGTTGTAAAAGAGTATTAAGATAATATAGTAAATTAAATTAGAATATTGTAGCAAGTGAAGATCAGTACCTGAAAAACTGTTCAAGTGAGCAAGAGAAGAGCGTGTTAGTTCTTTCGCCGCCAAAACTGGAAAGGCCTCATGAAAGCATGTGCTCATTTTTATATGCTCGTTATTCCCGAAAGGTGTTCTGGGAACTCTCGCCCTATTCCACCTCGCGCATGACCGCGTTCTATTTTACCTGGTTCAACTTTATTTTACAGTATATAATAGTTTTTGTTCGAGGTAAAACATAAAAATTCTATTGGTGCCCAAATATTCCCTTTTTGTTTTAGAGGCCGTGAAAATTCATTTTAGATCAATAAAAAAAGTTGCGAATAATTCTGTTACTCCACGGAAAATGAGGAGAATGTGTATTCGTAGCAGGAGAGAACGGCAAGGCATATCATTAATACGTTTTTTTATTGCGCACATCACAGTACAGTATGCTTGTTATTATGTACAGTATGGTGGAATTATGAAAGGAAATTGGCTCCGTATGTACAGCCAGGGGCGGCGGAAGCGTGGGGGCAGTGGGGGCGACCGCCCCCACAAGTTTTTACCTGTGGGGGCGAGATGCAGTTTTCGCCCCCACAAAATTTTGAAGTTTGGTTATCATCAGAGTTCTTAGCTAGGACGTATTAGTTTGACACGCCTATCATATATATTGAAAAATATTGAAAATAGAACATTTTTCAAAATTGAGTTCGGTAGTCAAAATTTGAAGCTAGGTTATTGCCGAAACTTTCGAGAAAAAGCCCAGCGATGGATATTCACGTAATAATTTAACTGACCAACAAAAAAGGTGATCGCGGGCCCAAAAATAAAACTACAGTGAGCAAGCGTCTCATAAATATTTAAGAATGAGTAAAAGACAAGCCAACCTGCTAGCTTGTTGGTCAATCGTGCCCAACAAACGAAGTGCGGATGAGACTCGATCAGATGAGACAGAGTCGAGAGAATGTGAAGACCATGATGAGGAAACAGTAGAACAACAACCATCACATTCAAATCCATCGGATACTGTTGACAGGTTAGTATTAAAAATAAAAAATCCATGCTATATTATACAGATCATTGAGTATTCGACGTAAATTACGAATATCTTGATCTTTACCGGCTGTGAAGCGAGTTACTCAGCATCGTTTATAGTCCGTTTGTCCTGCAACCAGCAGTAACCGCTGGTCATAAAAAGCACAATGTCGCAAATTTCTGGTGACGATAAAGTTTAACCAAATAACTGTGTTAATATGACCATTGACATTGTTGTTTTACAATTTGTTTCGAAATAAAATAATCTGAAAAACAGGTTTGCCTCATTTTTAATTAACTTATGCTGAGCCTATCTTTTAATGATCTTTCCTGCACACTGTAGGGGCGAAGCATCCAACAATTCACAAGATTCTAATGCTTCTTGCACCAGTGACTGTTGCGCGAACCCGGCGTCTCCCAATCAGCCAGCTGACAAGGCACTTTTAAAGTCAACCAGGCAACAGGTTGGAAAGAAGAACGAATATCGTTTTTTGAAGGTGGAGTGGTATAAAGCTTTCCCATGGTTACACTTTTGCATCACTCGCATGAAAGTTTTCTGCTTTTATTGTCTACTCTGCTACAACAAAGGTTTATTAAAGCTGACAAAACGCTACGAAACAGCGTTCTTTGTTGAAGGCTTTCAAAATTGGAAAAAGGGAGTGGAAAAAGGGAGCGCGCAGAATGCCACAAGGAATCTGTAATGACATTTAGAAGACTGAGTATGCCAACAATCGCAGAAGAAATAAGCAACGAGGCCATGAAAACCAGAGCTGAAAATAGGGAGATGCTTTTGAAAATGATGTCCAGTCTCCGATTTCTGCTCAAGCAAGGGATCGCTATTAGAGGGCACGTGGACGACAATGGAAATTTAGTACAGCTGCTGCACTTAAGGAGTACTGATTGTCCGGGCATTTCAAAGTGGTTAAAAAACCAACAGTATATGTCCCATGACATAATCAACGAACTAGTAACACTTATGGGTAACACACTACTGCGGCAACTTCTGATAAAAATTCGTGAAGCTACTTGGTTTGCTATACTTGCAGATGAAACGGCAGATATTGCAAACCATGAGCAATTATCAATGTCGATCCGGTGGGTAAATGAGTTCCACGTACGACCTCGTCCACTCTAACAACAGTCATTAAAGATGTCCTTATACGGTGCGCTTTGCCAATTACCCAGTGTCGTGGGCAAGGATATGACGGAGCTGCCAATATGATGGGCCACTTGAATGGAGTTGCAAAGAGGATACGTGATGAAGAACCAACTGCAATCAGCGTTCACTGTTTGGCCCACTCCCTCAATCTTTGCTTGCAAGATGCTGCTAAGCAATGCCCGTCTATCAGAAACGCCCTTGATGTGGTAAGGGAGATTATCAAGCTGATAAAGAAGTCTCCAAAGCGATATCTTGTCTTTGAGAATTCCAAAGCAGATCTCTCGCACTCTGCAGGTCCGAGTCTCAAGCCGTTATGCCCTACGAGGTGGACAGTAAGAACTGCGGCTATCGACGCTGGCTTGAGAAACTACGCAGTATTAATGGAAACGTTGGACACAATTAGCTCCGAATGCCATGATGAGTATGGTGTAAGAGCAAATGGTATTTATTCGATGTTAGAGCGTTTTGATACATTTTTTGGTTTGAAGCTTTCTCATTTGGTGTTCAGTGCTACTGAACAAACATCCCAAGCCCTTCAAGCGAAAAATACAACGGTTCAGGAAGGACTATCCGCTGCAAACATGGCAACATCGTTTTTAGAAAGGCAGAGAGAGGATGGTGCATTTGAGTATTTCTACTCCAGGGTTGTAGCTGAATCGAGAACGCTTACCAACGAGCCAGTCCTTCCACGATTTAGGAGACCACCGAAACGCTTGGATGATGGAGCTCAGCCTCATCGTTTTGCAACCGCTAAGGACCAATTTAGAGCTCAATACTATGAAGTAGTTGATCTAATTAGCACCGAAATCAACAGAAGATTTGACCAAGCATCTTTGGAGCTGCCTAAATCCATTGAAGAAGTGCTGTTAACTGCAGTATACCCTAACGACCCTGTCTCCTCTGATGTTTTGGTACCAGGGCCGATTGCGGAAGCCTATTCAAGGGATCTGAACATCAAAAAACTTGAACGGCAGTTGCAGATGTTACCTGAATTGTTGGATTCATATAAAACAGTGAAAAACATTGAGAATCTCAGAGTCACCACTGTTCGAACGATCTGCGAAATGTTAACCACCGTTCCCATGGCAAGAAAAATGTTTTCTGAAGTGGACAAGCTCATTCGGATATACATGACCATACCCGTCACAACAGCGACAGCGGAGAGATCATTCTCCACCCTTCGTCGCATTAAAACGTATCTTCGCTCGACGATGACGGAAGCGAGAATTAACAACTTGATGTTGCTTCACACGCACAAAGACATTTTTGATAAACTCAGTCTTGTTGACGTCGCTCAGGACTTTGTTTCTGCAAATTCTCGTAGATTAGGCTATTTTGGTAATTATATATAGATCGAATTTCCTGAATAAGTGAATGTTGTACATAACGTTAATGTACAGTAGTGTAACTTTTAGTTTTACTTATATAGTTATGTTTAGTTAATTTAATTTACAGTTTCAACGTTTTAAAAAAGTTTTATGGTTCTATATTGATTTTTCTTAAAGTGACTGGACACTGGAGACGCGCGAAGGCAATTATTACGATTTACGATTATTGACAGTTTTATCAAATTAAAGTTACTTAGATAATTGGAGCCTTTTTGCTGATTAATGAGTGGGATTTTTGGGTGAAAATGGGCTTTCTGGGGATCACAAATCAAAAAATTTTCCAAGAGGGAAATACCCCTGAACTCTTAAACCTACTTCCTGCCCCCACACTCAAAAACATCTTCCGCCGCCCCTGTGTACAGCTGCCTAGCATCATGTACCATGCGTGGTAACCGCTAGAATACAGGACTTGATAGTTATGCACACTTTTATATACTGATCAGTGGGTATGCTTTTTTCCCCCAGCAGTTGTGAGAAAGGAGGAGAAAACTAGAGGCTACTGAGGAAGGACATCAACATTTGGAGCGGTTTTAAAAATTGATTGTCACACATCATCATTAGATATTCATAGCATTTCGGCCAATCCGGTTGCTTGATTTACGTCACATATACTTACCTAGAAACCCAGTCTAAACCAGAGACCTAATTAATTCAGGTGGGCAGGGCTTAGATGAGGGAAAAAGAATACATCTGTTAATTTAAAATTTCAATACTGCATTTAGAAATGTTTTCTAAATACAGTAAACTGTATTTAGAAAACATTCCTAAATACAGTACGCTGTATTTAGAAGTCATTTCCCAATACAGTTTTCTGTCGCTATAGAAACCAGTTCCAAATACAACAGATTATTTTACCTAAGAGCGCTTCACAATATAAACGACTACATGTGATACATATATTACAAGTAAAATAGACTAACAAGAAACCAAACTTACGTTGGTGCAATTTAAGTTATTCGACGACAGACAGAAACCTGCGAAAAGCGCTAAAACAGTGATATTGCTTGCAGACTGATTGAAGTAATGAAGTTTAAACGTCCATCTACCTTTCATAATATTATATAGATATAAAAGTATACAAGACAGTCACCTCACGCTTTATTTTCTCCGGTATCGACAATTAACATCTTCTGTTTTCTTTAGTTTGTAAAGTTCTACATTATTCCAATTGTCATCTATATTTTCTCTGCTCAATATCAGTCCTGGCTAAATTGATCCTGCTGTTCAACATAATCTAATGTCCGTTATCCAATAAATCCAACGTCTTGCGAACCAAAACTCCTGGCTGTTTTAAAACAAACATTTTCCCTGTCTCTGCAAGCGCTTGACGACCAGTCTGTTGCGATTGCCCTCATTGCAATGAATATCTAATGTGTGAGAAGCTATTTCAAATCCTCGTTAGTGTTTTAACTTGGTTGCCAAATTTAGAAACCACGTCTAAAACACTAACTCGGATTTGAAATACTACTTACATGTCAGAGGACGAGGATGTTTCGGATGGAGATGGTTGGTGTCATCTAAAGTTGAACTGGAGGGCAAACAACGTCATAACATTTTTCAACACCCTGGGCAAGGGAAAAGAAAAAAGAATATATGTCCAAGCCAACCGGTCGAACCAAAGTAGGAAAGTCAAGTAAACGACCTCCAAAAGACGCTCCCTACTGGGCAATAAAGCCAACAGAACGGCTTTCTCAGGATAGACCTAGTGCAACACCACAAAATGGAACTTCTCACCGTGGTGCTCGAACTCGTGGAGGTCGCAGTAGCAGCCAGCCAAGAACTGGGACAACTGGGAGGTGAAACGTGAACAGTCAGTCAACTTCCAGAACAACAGCACGCAGAGAAATAAACTACACAGCACACGATGTTGTGTTTGCAATCTTTAATTAATTAATATTGTTAGTAAATGACAACAGAACTCGTACTGTAGTTAATAGCTCATTTTAGTCGATTCTTACTGTTCTTTTTAGCGGTGTGTATCCTATACACTCCCAAGATGGCCAGACTAAACTGAGTAAATTATATTGTTGATTACAAATTCATGGTATCTAACTAGATAGTGACATCAAGAACGAGGTCGCTATCTGTTTTGATGCCTTGATCATGAATTTATGGTGAGCAATATAGTTGCCCAATTCCTGGGAACCTTGACAAAACCATCTCGAGTAAGGTACGACAAGAGCCTCTCCAAACGAGGAGAGACCAATCTGAAGATAGTCCGCGCTGGTAGAAGCAGTGCCCTCATACGAGAAAAAATGCATAGAAAATGTGGAACTTATATTAATCAATGCGCATGTGCCAAACCAAGGCCTCCCACTTTCGCTAATTGCATGGTGTGTAAATCGAGTTAGTTAGCTCCCTCCTTCAAATATGAAAAGTTGCCATTCTTGAAAGTCATCGTTCTTGCATAGAAAATATATTTTGTCTTTTCTTCATGAATTATTGCTGAGTGTTACAAGTAATAGATAAAATATGAGCGACCAACCTATATAGGGATTTGAGATAAACATCCCACTCGAATATTTTTATATTCTATTATTGAATTCGCCTCTATTCCGAGATTTAATTTGATAATTCACCTGCGAATATTTATAGTGCAGATAATTTTCTGAGAATGTGCAGCAACAATTGTTACTGCAACTAATTTTCGCCATTTACTTTTCAAACATGCTGGCTAGATTTGCTCAACAGTCTAAGAAAGAAATCGAGAGTATTATATTAGTATCCAATGGTCTCATTTAATTAAGAAATGTACATGTAATAACAAACGGTTGTTTGTTTGCGTCGTTTATTATCTGATTTCTTAATTATGAATTCAGTTAGCGCGACCTTTACCGGGGTTTCTCACGCACGTGATCAAATATTTTTCTTTGATTGGCTAATTTACTCATGAATTATTAATGAGTTTGAGAAAATAATTAACAAATGCCCAGTCGTGAGTATAATGAATAAAGTGTTTCGACGTCGTAGAAACAAAAACAAATAATTTTACATGGGTAAAGCTCTATTTTACTATATCGGTTAACTTGGATACGACATTGTTATATTAGTCAATGTTTTATTCGCATATACAAATATTGATTGAATTTTGACAATTTTTTTAGATTTCCCTCATTAATTATTATCATTAATAATTTATGTAAAAACATTGCTAAGACACATATGCTTGCTATGGTACATTGCTATTAAATTACTGTGATTACGTGAAGAAGAAGAATTTCAAATGAAGTCGAATCACTGCTGTAGAGAAAAGATTCCTGACTGCCCCAACCGGGAATCGAAACTTTTCTCTATAGCAGTGATTCGACTTCATTTGAAATTCTTCTTCTTCACATATATACGCTGCTGAAGGACAACTGAATGTTTATACTGTGATTACATTTATTCAAATATAGGTAAGTATAAATATAGTAATTTAAGTAATAATTACTTACTATGATTGTTTGTAAGACCTAATTTAGTTAAGATTTAATGATGTAATCATATCGCAATTCACTGTATATAGTGTTTATGATATTTGATTAATAATAATTATATAGTTTTGATAAATAATATTTATATATTATAAATTAGTTTGAGAAAAACAGCTTTCGAACGTGAATTTTTCTGTAGTGTTTCTCAGTTGAGAAATATACTTTATATGCATACTTCTAATAGTATACTTTTAATGCATACTTCTTACTTTTATTTTAATACTGTCATACTTCTTTTTGTTGTTTGAAGCTTTGCATGGCGAAAATGTATTTTATATAAGAAAGTTTGTAGTCTTACACCATGTTATCAAATTTTATTAAATTATTAATAAAATTTTATAACATGGTGTAAGACTACAAACTTTCTTATATAAAACAATTCTTTTTATTTTAATCACCCAGACTACACAGACATACTGATATTACTAACACTCTTCTTACACAAGAAATCAGCTCACGTTACCAATAGCGGCTTTTCTAACTAGCGCTCAACAAGAAGAAGCCGTAATTATGTACTGTAAGGATACTATAGTATATTTCCAGAAACAAGATCTGGAAAAGATCCAAAATACGCGATTCAAATCAGCAACCATAGGCAGAGTGCCATGCTTGTCATTTGAAACATTAATGTATAGCATAGCAAAATTATGACTGTAGTCTTATATGTAATTTATGTAGTAATGTGCGCCGTTTGAAAACGTAACATTCTCTGAGCTCCCACCCTCCGAATGCCAGCTGGATGCCCTCACCATTGAACTGGTAGACCGAGGTTGTTTTTCGACATTTATACCTGGGAACTAGTCAAACCGTACGACAGCTAGTGTACAGAAAAAACAAACGAAATTTTTTTACCAACTTCAAGAACATAGAAAAACATCGATGATAATTTACAAGCAATAAACAATATAAATCAGTTACAAGCAAAATGAAAGAATGACGTCTGCAATACAGCACGATAATAAAAAAATTCAAATTTTAATTAATTCCAGATCTAGAAGAATTCTTCCCGAAGAAATATCTCATTGCCTGCTCCTGTTCAGGTAATAAGTTTGAAATTTAAAATTGTTCTTCAACTGAATTAAAAGCTTTTCTCCACAGATCCTCGCTAAAGCTTGCATGGCCACCATGTCAACGCTCTGTCGAAATTAATATTATGTCTAGAACTGATCAAAAGATATTCAGACTTTACTAAGTTCAGACTAAGCTTGTTTGCCGAGAGCCACTCCCTTACATTGTGTAGATCAAGATTTAGGCCCGTCTCCAGCCCACAAGCTCAGACATTAATCGTTGGGACACTTGAGATTTTTCGTCTTCAACCCCCCATGCCCCTATTCAATGTTGAAATACTTTGCTCGTTTATCAACTGGAATAAAAAATCAAAATACACACTAACAGACACTAGTGAACAACATTGAATAGGGGGAGAGGGGGAAAGCGTTAAGTGTTCCAACATTTTTTCCGAGGGCGAGATTGTAACTAATTGTGACGTTTCGTGTTTGGAAATGTTCGCGTACGGCGTATGTTATGGCGATTGTGCATGTTCAATTCATGATAAAGAAACATACGTGATAAAGAACTTTCTACATTAATCTAGAAAACATGTAGTTTCATTCTCGTACACTATTTAAGAACAGTCATCATACTGTTTTGTTATAGCAGTCACAACAGAAAGGAGTTTTAAGCGCAATGGTGTACAAATCTCGTATCAACAGTGACACTCGTGCGCGAGTTTTTTTATTTAAGAAACGTTCAAGGACTATCTATTCGCAGGGTCGCAGGGAAGCGTTCTCAGAATAAGCAAGGAAGGACGACACACTCAATGCTCTCAAAACTCGATTGCAAAAAAAGGTCGTCCAAGAAAATTCATGGAGAGACAGAGGCGTTTGCTTCTCAGATGTGTGTCAACTCTGCGAAAAGAAGAAGGCAACTTCTCAGCCAAACGTATTATGGAGCTGGAATCTCTCTGTCCGAAATTTCGCTACGGACAATAACCAGATTTTAATGAAAACGGTTATTTCTACTTACAAGCAAGGAAGAAGGGTCTTCTGAAGAGAGAAGATCTGAAAAGGAGACTAACTTTTGCAAAATCATGCAGGAAGATCTATGTAGACAACTTTTGGACATATGTATCTTTCTATTTGGATGGAACTGCATTGGTTTGCCCATTAAACCAATCCACTTGACCAAGCTCGTGCGCCAAAAGGAAGAACGTGGCGAAAAAAGTCAGAGGGTCTGAGAATGGGGTGCACTTCGAAAGGAAGAAAAGAGGGAACTGGTGGACGTGTATTGAAACTTATAGTTGCATTTAGTAACGGAAAAGGTGTTATTGTTTGTGAGCCGTATGAGAAAATGTGTGGAATGTACTTCGCCCATTTAATTGAGCGAAACTTCAATAAGATGTTTCAGTTGGCAGAGAAAGGAGATACTCGCACTTGGGTTCAGGACGGCGACCGCTCGCAAAATTCTCCAGCGGCTACACGCGTAAAAACGCACAACTTGTTCACGGTTGTCAACAGGCGTGAACAATGTTGTGCTGCTCGCCGTGAACAATGTTGTGTTGCTCGCCGTGAACAAGTTGTTCACTTATGGTTCGAACAACTTGTTCACGGATAAATCAACAGTCATGAACAAGTTGTTCCAACAGCACATTTTTATAGCCCACAACGTTGTTCGCACATGATACAACATGTTGTAACAGCATGACGAAATAACAACAATGTTACAACAATGGTGAACATGGTTGATGTATCAACACGTTCTTCGGTTGTTACAACATGCGTGAACAAACAAGCGTATTATAATAGTACTTTTTAAACACTACACATTTTGGTTAATCGTATCTCTCAAGATAATAGTTGACTATTAAGTACTCTTTCATTTAGCAATGACGATTAATCATGTGTCATACCTTTGTTTTAGCAAGAAAATAGAGCTGAATATAGCAAATAACTTCTACTTAACATTATTTATTATTTTACACTAATGTTCATTGTACGGACTACTGGTAATCGTAAATAATCTGTGAAAGAAAGGGGTTAACCATCGGTTAATCCTTCACTACGTACACAGTCAGTACGTCAAATTATTTATATCCTACTTATACAACCTCAGACATTAATCGTTGGGACACTTGAGATTTTTCGTATTCAACCCTCATGCCCCTATTCAATGTTGAAATATTTCGCGCGTTTATCAACTGGAATAAAAAAAAAATCAAAACACACATTAACGGACACTAGTGAACAACATTGAATAGGGGGAGAGGGGGAAAGCTTTAAGTGTCCCAACATTTTTGACCGAGATTGAAGTCCCAGGCTCTCTCTTCGCTGTTTTAATAAGGGCGTCTGTGCCCGAGCGCTGCACGAGAGAGCATCCTGCTCGTAAAAGAAAATATTTTCAACTGCTGTAATACCAGGTGAGTAATTTTGATTTGTTTTATTACTTGTTCCAACCTAATTACTAAGAACCTGCTTGACCTCGATCTGTGGTTAAATCAAGCTTATTATTTGATATTTACACCACTTGACCTGTATTTGAGTATTTATAATGACGCGGTGCTCAGTCGATAATTCGTGTTTGCAGAATGTTGTGATAATTTATTGTTATATTTCGCATTGTGTAATGTCATGTGTATTTAAAATTGAATGGTTAACATTCGTAAGTTATTACAACGAATATTTTTACAAAGTACAGAAAATATTGAAGGTGATGAACTCATTAAACTTTTAGGTGAACTGCTGGACGTCGAAGAACGAATTTACTGATTTATCGACCAGTTTAATCAAAGCCCTTATTTTAGGATTTCTTAGTTAATGAAACGTGCATGTTTAAAACTTACATATGGTTTACCATTTCTTTCCTAATGAAGGTATGTCAAGCATAAACAATTTGTGTTTTAACCTTGTCAAATGTATAAAATACTTTCTAGAGCACCTTGAGCGGTGACATTGACCTAGATACCAGTCTCATCAAATACGCGCGTGCACGACGGGACCAGGCTGGGCCGTCTCTGCTTCACTAATTGACGTACCAAATGCTGTTATATTAGTGTCGTCAGCAAACAAGTGTGTTGTTGTGAATTCTAGGCAATTAGGCAAATCATTGATGTAAATCAGAAGCAGAAGCGGTCCCAAAACTGATCCCTGAGGAACCCAATACTGAGGAACCCCCTATCGATTTCAAAGCAGAGAATTCACCATCGACACAACAAAGTTGCGTATATATCACGGCGGGCACGGAAGACGTCAAAATCGGAAAATGGTAAAATTTGTGCGGATTTTACCTGAAGTTCTGGGGTCTGGGCACTAGTTTGATTACCTTCCTATACCGGCTCTTTGTACCCCTTTCCTGCTTTGTGGGGAGTCGATACAAAATATTGGATAAAATCATCACTTTGCTAAAGGACGGAGCTTCATTTTGATAGCAAAACGGTTAAAATCGAGTGAATACAACCGCCTCACAAATGGTTTGCGCTGGTCCATTTTTCCGTGTTGGCTATGGTTTCGTAATTTCACAAAAAAGGTAAGATTTTCACCCTTGTATTATCTTTTTATTTAGCCTCGATTTATTTGGTGTACTTGTTTGGTTCCAAAGGTGGTCATTTGCTGTACGAAGAAATACACCAATATCCTTTATCCCAAAGTATTTATTTCTAAACACAAACCCAAGTTAATACACACAGTACTAAAATATAAACATGTTGGAATGTTTACACGAGGAGCTCTACTCACCAAGACACACCTCACCGCAGAACGTTAGCCACAATAACAGTGACACAGGTCATGTTAGCCACAGTCAGACATCTTTAGCTCCCTCGTATGTTTTTTGTTTTTAGCATTTTGTTTTTATCTCACTATATTTTGCCCTGTTTTATCGTCGTGTTGAGTGCGGGGAAGCAATTTAAAGTTGGTGCTCCGACGAAAGCTAGTGGAATACAACAGCTCGAAAATGACACAACATTAAATAATAATACTGCATTGTGATTAAAAACCATTTGCCAGTATTATAAGAAAGTAGGAGCTACAGTAAATCCTAACAATTAGATGAATATTTATTGAGGGAGGCTTTTACTTAATTTGATTAATTGAATACTAAATGACATTCAGACAGTAAGAGCTGGTTTTTCTGCATATGATATAAAATCATAAGCAGGTCTGTCATTTGTATATTTTATACAACATGACTGACAATTTTCTTAGAGTTCACTGTACAGTAGTTGGCCCAAATCAAACAAAATTGTCAGCATAGATAGAGCCCTGCTTTACATGCTTTGGACAATCAACATCACTGTATTGTTGTTGACCTATAAATAAACAAACACAAAAGTACAGAATTTAACAACTTTATAATTCTAGAATGCTTTTGAAACTGGCATAGTTATATTTCCCTGTATAATCAGATTGTATTTTTGGATCAATCAAAAATAAGACTTTATATTTTTTATATTTCTTGGGTAGTGAACTCAAGGTTGTCTGAGAAACAAGCAATTTTATTTGATGATTTTGAAATTGATATAACATTGTTTAACTGGTTGATTAATATACAGTGTGGTAGTGGCCGGGTATTCAAAAGTAATAACTAGCTGGTTCAGTATAGTTTTAATTCAACAAAAACAATTAAAACCATGCACCAGTTCTTTTTAATACTTGTGTGAATTATTAACCTCTCTTTCTTTTCATTGTTTTTAGATGGTTTGCACTGTTTTCAAACTTGGTTATTTGATGTGGCTTCAAATATTTTGTTACATGTAGATTCATGGTGAAAGCCTCATTCATGAAGTGCATTTGCTGCTAGGACTATGTAATTGTAAATGAACTTCTTGTGAAGATGTTGTTCTCTGGTCACATGTACACAACTTTATTAATGTAATAACTATTTTGAGACAAGTTTTAGTGACAGTAATATTATATTTAATATTTGTTTTTGGTCTTAAAGAATGTTCTTATCAGGAATAATCATTCCAGCAACAATTAAATATAATATTTTTATCACTGGATTTTATACAAGCTTGAATATCTCATTAATTTGAGAATATGTCTTTTTAATATTGTTGATGCAAACCTGTGAATTTGTTTAATACATTTGCCAGACTAGCTCGGTTAAGCAAGATGCATGCAGTCACTAAACAATCCCTCGCAGGCATCACTGTGTTTAATGTTATGATTATATTATTATAATGAACAATTAAACAAATTTACAACGTGTAACATTCTTATGTTGAATGTACATGTACTGCATCAGATTATTTATTAAAATAAATTGTCAATTCACACAGAAACAAGATGTTTGTCCTTTTTACCTTTAATATTTTCGAAAAATCTGACTTCCACATACGTGTCAGGGATTACAGCTAACGAGGATAGGTACTTTTTAATATACATGCTACGTCCGTGAAAGATGAAATGTTTTTTAGCTAAACCAACAAGAATAGACCTGCATGGTGAAGAGCTTCAAAGGAGAACAAAGTTTGGATAATTTCTGTGTTTTTCGGTCGTAAGCATCGCAGTGTACTGGTTAAAACATTCTCGACAGAAATCAGCGAATAATTCCGCGTCTCCAAACAACAATCTTAAGTATTTTTTTTTAAATGTTCTTCGCAAATCCTAATCCAAAACATCTCCCTTAAAGTACCCATACTCAAACTAATCCACCATTTTGAATAAATTTATTGTATACTTGTGCGAGAATCCGCTGAACCCAGTGAATGGCGAACATTCCGATTTTGATTCTCCCGTGGCCGCCGTGTATATATATATATGTAATATTTAACAGTTATTCCACGAACTCGAGTCATATGAGCTGATAGTCGACCTGTTTTATTATATACACAAGCTCTGGATATGAACAGCATAAAATTGAAAATTTATTATAGTAATTGAATAGATTTAATTTTCTCTCTACATCCGCCATGCGTAATGAAGACAGAATGTGAATAAATTATGTCACGTGAAAGTGAAACGGCGAAGGCATTCATAACAGTCCGAACTCCGAACGAAGAAAGTTTCGCTCTGCAAAACAACTTTTTACCGATCGAAAAAACCGTATTTATGATAGAACTGAGTTCAACAAAGTCAGTTGTAAATGTTAACATTGCACTGGTGAAAATTAAACACCCGACTTTTTGTCGTGGAGCTGTTGCGTTTGTTGAATGTAATCGACTGATTGTTGACAACTGTCGTCGACTGTGCATCAAGTTGACCAAAAGAAACCAAAGGAACATCGGCTGAACTACTTACTGTCTTCCTGTGTAGAAATCTGGTTCTCTTTATCCGGGTTTGTTTGATTCACGATTGCAGGAATTGCCGAGTCGTTGGGGCTAATGTAGCTGCTCAAAATCGAAGACATGATCTCCTGTTGACGTGCGGATGGCCAGCTGCTGTAAGCAAGGGCGGATTTAGGATATTGAAAACCTCAGTAAAAGTGGTGGTCACTGTTTAGGGGGGCCTCCGGAAATTTTTTGAAATTGGGCTCTCTAAAACGGCATTTCCCACGATTTGACAGCACATTTGAGCAAAATTTTGAAACTTTTAAAACATATTTTAAATGGCACATTTTATTGAGGGCCGTATGTTAGATAACCTTTTTGGTTAATACGTCTTTTCCCTCGTGAAATAAAGTTTTATTCTATTCCATTCCATTCCATTCCATTCCATTCCATTCCATTCTATTATGTTTACAAAACATTTGTCCAAATTGGATGTTCAGCATTTATATTTTTACAAACCTAACTAAAATATTAGCCAAACGAGAAAAAACACCCATGCATGCCTTCCAAAATTAACTAAATATTCATTGTCTCAAAGACCTTGTAGTGTGTAATTTTCTCTAATTTAATAAATTATATGTTATCTACCGTAACATTGATATAAGCTAATTAGATAAACCTGGGGTCATATTTCACGCTGTTAAAATCTCGGTTAAAATATATCTTATCAGAGCAAGATAGCGAGACTAACCATAATTTGAAAACAGTTATTCATTTCAAAATCATGAAAAGAAAGATCCAATTTAACGTTGAACTAAACCATGGCTTAAGGATCAATTGATCCTTTCAAATTCATATATAAGAGCTCCTGGCAAGCGTGGAATATGCTAATGCCGCCTTGCTGAATAAATATGTCTGAACTCCGAACTCAGACTTCACTAGGACGCAAAATGATAAATAATACGGTATTGAGACTGGACAAAAACACATATTCGACACTAGACTGTTTGTATATAAAAATATAAAATCTTTAATGCCCATCTTAGATTTAGAAAAATACAATGGGTTTACAATTATGCAATAAACTATGATAAAATTTACAATATATTACATCAGTTCCTTTTAAATAGGTCAGATATTTCGGTAAATAATACGCAGCATGGCTTTACTGAAAATCGGTCTACAATATCTGCATTAACAGTCGTATCCCAAGAATGGTATAATGTTACAGACAATTCGAAAGAAGGTAGATCCGGAGTGCATGCATTATTTTTGGACTTTCGAAAACCCTTTGATCTTGTGAACCATGGAATTCTCCTTAGAAAATTGGCAGAACTTAACGTCAACAAATGGTTCTGGTTATGGATGAAAAGTTATTTGGAGGAAAGGAGTCAACAAGTCAACTTTAATAGATGGCATAAAGTCTGGGTCAATGCCATGCCTTGCTGGAGTACCTCAAGGTTCAGTTATATTCCCTACTCTGTTTAACGTTCACATAAATAACCTAGGACTCGCTTCCGGGAAATCTCAATATTAGTACGTGTAAATATGCGGACATTTCCACCCAGTACGAAATTGTCCAGCAAGATGATAACAGCCATATCCAACAAGCTTTGAATGCTGTGAATGATTGGGCTGCCACAAATAAAATGCAACTTAATATGAAAAAAACTAAAGATATGTGGATATGTTTTAGAAACGCTATTGAACAGCCACCACCACTCACTACTGGTAATGACACGATTGAAAGAGTTACTTCTTTTAAATTACTTGGAGTATGGTTTCAAAACAATGCGTGAATGAACGAATGACGTGCGCAGAATTATACGGCATCATGGCGGTTGGTCATGGATTCTTCCGTCCGCGCAATCTTCTTATTTTCCATCTTTACCTGGTTTTCGGAGGGCCAATCGTGAAAACACATAGAAACAAACTTTCCGAACCTATTGCTGTGATTCTTTTTGTATCTCGAGACTTTGTTGGGGTTAAAATACCGGTTTTCAAGATTCGTCGTCAACGGTCAACTATAAAACCGTTATCAAGTTTTTCATTATTTCTCCGCGGGAGTAGACTTTTCCTCAATGCCTCCATAGTAACAATTCTCATATCTTTATCTGGTGATATTGAAAGTAATCCTGGACCGAAGATTGACAGAATGCAAAATGCCCCAAGAGGAGTTAATATAAACGCCAGAAATAGTGGGCAACAGGAGAACTCTCATTCTTCCGTGAACTGTGTTCTTCTCAACGCAAGAAGTCTGAAGAGTGCTCATAAGAAACTTAATCAATCTACTTCAAACATTGCTTGCTTACAGAATTTGATGTACACTGAAAACATTGATGTGGCATTTATTACGGAAACCTGGCTTAAAGAAACTATCCTAAACAATGAAATTCTGCCAAACACGGACTTTATTATTTTTCGGAAAGACAGACAAGTATCTCGTGGAGGAGGAGTACTACTGGCGGTAAGAACTTCCTTATTTAATTCAGTCAAACCAGTTCATATCCCTACTAAATTGGAAGTTGTATCATGTGAAGTTAAATCTACCAACGGCAAGTTTCTTTTCTGTGCGTGCTACAGACCGCCTAGTTCTGACTCGAGTTGGCGTATTGAATTTAGTGACTTTCTGAAAAAAACACGCGATACCTATGATAAAGTCGTAATTGGTGGGGATTTTAATCTTCCTAATATCAACTGGGAGTCCATAGAAAACACCGTTGGGACTGAAGAAGTTGAATTTACGGAAATTTTGAATGACTACTTTTTAACTCAATTATCGACCACGCCAACCCGTTGCGATAACGTGCTTGATCTCGTCATTACGAGCACACCTGATGTCGTATCAATTCGCGAATAGCCCCGTTCTCGAACTTGAATTTCATGTGAGTAGAGTTTAGTTGGTCTCTCCTGTGCTTCGAGGGTTTTTCGCAGGGTTCTGCGGTTTTCCTCCCTCCGTAAAATCAACACGTTAGGTCTTAGCTTATGTCGTGCACTTTTAACATGAGCCTCTGGCTCGGATGATTGGGCGACCACATCCTGTGTTTACGACGTTAAATAAATCATTACTCATTACTCATTACACACTATTCGATATTGAAATGAAAATCAAAGCTCCTAGATCAACTCGCAGTTTCGTGTATGACTACAGGCGGACTAATTTTAACGAACTTCGCGACGCAATTGAAACACACAACCAGCTGTCTGCTGTTATAGATTCATCTTTGAGCATTAATGAAAACTGGTCAAAATGGAAAAACACCTTTAAAACAATAATTTCTCAATTTGTTCCAACGAAACAGTTAAAAAGAAACCCGCCATGGTTCTCTGGTGAAATTCTACATACCATCCATCTAAAAGAGTCATTTCGAAAAAAGTTGAAACATTCCCCAAGTGAATATTTGCACAAAAAATATAAAGAGCTCAGAAGTCAAGCTAAATATCTGATCTCCACAGCGCGAGAAAATTTTTTCAGCCTTTTATCGACGGATTTAAAATTCAATCCAAAACGCTTCTGGTCAGTGTTTATTTAAGCTTTCGTCCAAAAAATCAAGTCTACCGGAATCTATTTCATTGGCAAACGCTAACAACGATGTAAGCAGAACTGTTGCGTCCAGTCCAAAATCGATTGCTGACCTTTTTAACAAATATTTTTCTTCCATATTTCACACGGAAACCCTCGCGGCAACACATGAAACCCAGAAAACGCTTTCTAATCAACAAACCCTATCAGATATCAACCTGACAGAAGAAGAAATATTGTATTTCTTGAGAGCGTTAAACGTACACAAAGCCACTGGACCCGACGGCATATCAAATCGAATCTTAAAAGAAACTGCTGAACAGATTGCCCCCTCGCTATGTTTGTTGTTCAACCTATCTTTGCAGTCTGGTACCTTTCCTGATGAATGGAAAACAAGTAATATCGTTCCTGTATTTAAGAAAGGTAATAAGGATTACGTTGAGAACTACCGTCCAATTTCCCTACTCTCAAACATTTCAAAACTGCTGGAACGTTGTATATTGGCCAAGATAAGAGACCATTTGTTACAATACATCAATCCAAACCAACATGGATTCATTCCTGGGAAATCTTGCTCCACACAGCTGGTACAGGTTCTGGAATGCATTGGCCATCAACTTGACTTGGGAAAACAGACGGACGTAATCTACCTGGATATGAGTAAAGCGTTTGATAGAGTTCGCCACAGCGTAATTCTTGAAAAACTAGGAGATATAAATATCCATGGAAACCTCCATTCTTGGTTTTGTTCTTACTTATCGGGACGCAAACAGCGCGTTACTATTCCAGGAGCTCTTCGTCTACGCTTCCAGTAACATCAGGCGTCCCACAAGGATCTATTCTTGGTCCAATTCTCTTCCTGCTCTACGTTAACGACCTACACGACTCTGTGGCGTCTTCATCCATTGTTTGTTTTGCTGACGACACGAAACTGTTTAAGACCATAAACTCCTCTTCGGATGCGGATCTCCTCCAAGAAGACCTAAACAAACTGAACGATTGGTCACTGTCTTCTGGATTAAACTTCAACAAGCAGAAAACAAAGTGCCAAACGATCACTCGTAGAAAGGTTCCAGTGTATCATCAATACACTCTCAGAGGGCAGACCATCGAAAAGCTTGAAGCAGAGCGTGATCTTGGTGTATGGGTGACCCATGACTTAACCTGGTGCAAACAGGTTGCTGCCCAAGTTACAACCGCGAACAGGTTTCTTGGCTGCGTCCGTCGCTCTTTGGGGGAGATCACTGACATTTCAGTTCGACGAACAATATACCTTGCTATTGTTCGACCACACCTCGGATACGCAACCCAGGTGTGGTCACCGCAATCTATTGACCTGATCAGACGTGTCTAAAGAGTGCAACGCCATGCTACTAAAGTTATCCTGAATCTACCATTTCGCACCACGACAACCTACAAACAACGACTACTGTCTCTACAATTGTTTCCAATTTCCTACTGGCATGAATATCTCGACTTAACCTTCTTCTTCAAAGCTGTGAACAACCTAATCGAAATCAACCCTGACATCCTACCTACTCCATATATGCCACTCAGAACAACAAGAAACAACTCAAACCCCAATATTCTTCACTTCCGTCCTCGCAAATGTAGAACAGTCACCTTTCAACGATCTTTCTTTACAAGAATGTGTAGAACATGGAACACTCTACCGTGCGAAATGCGTAGAAAGGGAACCACTCTTAGACAGTTCAAGAGCCAGCTTCAGCTTTACTACCAGGTAGCAGTGGAGCAGCTGTACGACCCTGAAGACCCGAGGTCATGGAAAACCATCTGCTTGAGATGCAACACAGCGCACATTCTTATTAGTGCGATCTGCTGTTGTATGTAATAACTAATTAATTGTTAGTTATTGATTGTTGGTTGCTGATTGTTGGATACCGATTGCTAATTGCCAATTAATGATAATTGTCGGATAAATTATTGGCAATTGGTGGTTGATAGTTTGTAGTTGGCGACTGGCGACTGACGATTAATACTTGATAATTAGTAAATAAGAACTAATAATTAATACTTGACAATAATTAATGGTTAATAATTAATACTTACAAAATAATAATTAACACAACCTAAATAATTAATATGGCCTTTTCTTTTTCGTATTAATTTTCTTTTTGTTTGGGACCGCAGTAATTGGCGTTCGCTGTTGCGGCAACCCTGCCACATTATTATATATTGTACGATGTAACTAACTTTCACTATGAGTAATTAAGTACTTTTTTTTTTTTAATTTTAATTAATTCCTAGTCTTGTTGAACCTTGTGGCAAAACTTAATAAATAAATAAATAAATAAATAAAATGGAATCGGCATATAGAGGAAACTATAAAAAACGCAAGTAGAAGATTTTATTACTTGAGGGAGTGCTATCGAGCAAACTTGCCCGTCGAGGTTGGCACTACTTGTTATCTAACAAAGCTTAGACCACTGTTGGAATATGGTGTTCCAACATCGGGTGGTCTTCCGGACTATTTAGCTAATGAACTAGAAAGTATTCAGAGGAGAAGCTTGGATATTCTTGGTCTCCCACGCGACTTCCTGCCTTCGCTGGAAGAATGATGATCATCCTTGTAATATTTTTATCCCAAAGCCTATTGAAAATCACTACAAATTGAGGTCCAGCAATCTCCGAACATCCGTTTGGTCTGGTACAGATAGACATAAACTCTCTTTTATTCCCAGAGCCACTGCTCTGAACATTTAGTCATGATATAGAGTTACAATTTTAGCTTTAATTTTATTAAAGCTAAAATTTTTATATTTTTATTAAAGCTTTAATTTTTATATTTGAAACGAAACTAAGACGGCCTTAACTTACCAGTCTTACCTTACAGCAGTAGGGAATAAATTACTCAGCGCGGCGCCAAAATTCAGACGCTTTCAATCGCGTCTATTAAAATGTTCCTCGCTTGAAATAAATCAATGACTATGTAATCTAGATGACAAATCATCGTAGATTGTTCACAGTATAACAGTATTTCTTCATCGTTGCTGTTAAAAGCAGCTAAAACCCGTTCGAAAACGCTTATACAGAACTCGTATGACTGAAACCATGAATAAATAATTACTCGGTAACTCAGTTGACTCAGCAATCGATGGTTGCCATGGTGCAGATCGGCCAAAAAGCCCAAAATCAACGCGACAGCCAATCAGGTTTAAGGCAAATCGGTTAAAAAAGTGGTTGCCATGGTGCAGATCGGTGAAATGGATCAAACACCAATCAGATCTCTCCGCAAACCGGTCAAAACTCTCAAAGCGAACGCTGACCACCGGTCATCCCTGCCCGGTGTTTGCTAACTCGCAAATTACGATAAAAGCGAATTTGAAACGTAATCAGTCTGCCAAGCTTTGGAGTCACGGCATAACATTTTCTAGAAGACTGTTGACATTAAAATATTGTGTGATTGCGCAATTATTCTGGTGATTTTTTACGTCAGTTGCCTGACCGGTCTGATGTATGCTAAATCCGCCCCTGGCTGTAAGACTCGATGGATGTATCGGATTTATGACCGGTTACATACTTTATTAAACGGGTTTCTACATGAGCATTGGCCAAAACCGTGATGGAAGTTGCTCTTATAGAGTGATTTGTCAAAGGAGGCTCAATACCAGCTCTTTTGGTCATCACACGAAGCAAATTGCCCAGCGTTGCTTCGCCGACTGGCATATTTGAATACCAAACCACGTTGTTGACATCAAACTTATTAGATTTTGAATCTTTTGGACGCTGAAAGAGACTTTCACAGGCAGGATTTAGATGCTTCAAGTAATTTTTGATCGTTTCGACAGGGCAGATGCTCGAGTCTCGTATACCGAAGATTTTGCCATCGGACTCGTCTTCGGTGTCGCCGAGGCCGCCTTGGTGATTTTTTGTTGCCAAAACAGAACCAGCAACTTCACGGTTGAGCTCAAGTTACCGTCAGGTGTTGACCTAAGAATGAGCATGTTTGGTTTCAGCTGCCTTTGATTTTCTCTTCCTCTCTTGCCGAAGTAGAAACTCGAGTAAAACCAAACTGTGCGGAAGAGTTGTGCGGGGTCTACGCTGTTGGCTGGTCCCAATTCGCCGGTATGGAAAAGCAACTGGATTTGTTCTTTTGAAATGGATTTTTTGTGGACTACTCCAGCTATCTTGCCAGACTTTCTCAAGTCTTTGACGAAAGCATCAAGAACAGCGTTGGCTTCAGCAAAGGTAGGGTCACCAATTATGCTAAAACCTTTGTTTGACGCAGTGGCGTAATGGGGGGAGGGTGTCAGGGTGTCAAGTGACGGGGGCCCCCCGAGCTTTAGGGGCCCCCGGCAAAAATAACCATAAAAAAATTTGATAGTACATTTCTGGGGAATTGAATTACGAAAAACAGATAGGCAGCTACCTCTAGCTGAGTTGCTTATAAATGTTATTATGTTATAATTTTGCGAAAAACAATGCTGCGTAGCCTGCAAGTCAAACAAAAACGTGCAAAGCCTAAGGTTTTAAACTTTACACGCCGATAAAATAAAGTATTTGGTATTTCGTGCTAATACGGCTGAATTAAAGGTTTGTAGTCTTTTCTTGCAGCGATGGCGTCGACAAAACATCAAAAAAGGTAAATTATTTATCATATTGAGATCTAATCCTTTGTAATCCGTCATGCATATAATTTTTGCATAAGCCAAAATTAGCATATAAACCTTCCTTGTATAAGCAATAATAATTTATTAGCATGAATAAATCAATTCTTGATATAATCATATAAATATAATGATATTTCCGAAATGTTCAGTGTCACGTCAGTCACGATTATATTGACAAAATGACAAAGAATCGACTGCTTTTTCAATTTAATATTTCACGTAATACAGAAATAATAAGAATATTATTATAATTTATTAAAATATAATTACTATACTATTCAAACCTTTTTGTATTTATAGCACTGTAGCTATAGTTAAGAGAGGAGAAAAATCAGAAAATATTATTTTTAAATATTATATATAGATGTATATATTATACATGTTACTCCGCATACAAGCGTGGGCGCCTTTAAAATGTCAAAATTTGTGAGTTAGACAGACGTGAACATAATACCTTTAAAGTGCCTATCTCAGGGTTGGGGATTTTACATATTTAGGATATTTTGATCATTTTAAGAAGATTTGTAATATATCTTCTTTTCCTAAAATTTCATCTTCATGGACTTTTTTGCTGTTAAAGTTGGCGATTTTGACGATGGCCGTGAAATTTTTTTACTGGGTTCTAGTCGCCGGAAGTGACGTAGAAGCAGGGAGACCTTCTCAGACAGTAACAGTGTTTACATCGGGAGTTTACGGGTCACCTTGGATTTTCTTGGCTTTATTCAGGTTATTTTGTCGGAAATTCTTTTAAAAACTATGCCAAACAAGTGCGTAGTGTTTTTACTCTCGAATGAACCCAATTGATATGCTAGAATAGCGCTGTATGCCATTCTTTTTTTTGCGACAATAACGATGTACAATCCCGACTCACGGGAGGCGAATAAAAGAAGGATAGCTTCGGGTGAAAGGAACGCCGAATTGTCAAGGATAAAGGTGTGAAATGAACGCCGACATCTACTTCTGTGACCTGTTCGTTGTTCGAAGTAGTTTCAACGGGAATATTTGGTACTAAGACGATTCACAGCAGTTTATCACGAGGAAAACCCGTCGGTGTGGCGATTACAAAACGACAACAATAGAGCGCGGAAAAGTGACAAGAACTTGTGCATGTCATCAGTCTCATATTTCTTTTTATCGAAGTATTGTTTGCGTTCGATCTTTGATCAAGAATATATCGAAATATACTTGACTTGGTAATGTCGGCTAAAATGACTAGACTAGGATGTAAACATTCCGGGATACGTAATCGAGATCGAAGACGAAGTAAAACTGTCTTCCAGTGCAGTGCGGCCATACCTGAAGACGAATCATCTGAATGCATTGTCAAGCCGTATGAAGACGAGTCGGTTGCCGATGAAATTTGGATCGTAAATCATAATGAGCAAATGCGACCTGAAAAAGGTCTTTAGTACGACGGCTACAAATTCGCTTTTGAGGGGCACGATAAGGTAAATGATTGGTAAGTTTAATTGAAAGTTGCTTTTATCAGTGAATTTATGTTTACGTTTTATCTGCAATGTTGTTTTCACGCATTTGCTAAAACAAAATTGTATGCTGTCAAAGCCAAATGATTCGCATGTTTAATTCTATTCGATATTACTCTGACACTGAACTGCTTAATGCGAATGCGAAGGAATGTCAGTAAATCAAAGCCTTGCATTGAAATGGTTTATAATAACAGTGATCAAGTTCTTTACACTTGTTTGCCTGGAAATGTGGTCACTGCGTCTAGCGGGACACTTACATCGAAAAATTGACAAGATAAAGTATCAAATAAAAGATCAGTGCAGAAAACAGGTAGGAACTGTCTGTTGATTATAGATTAATGGAATACTTGCATCCACTTTTGAAATTTGAACTTGCAGGCGACAGTATACATACAGAGTCAATTTCTTCAAGTTAGAAGATGAAATCGCACAATTGTTGTTGTTTATCGAATTGGACGAGCACTGAATTGTGGCAATTTTGAAGAACGAAGCAATTATATTAGCCTAGGTGAATTGTGCGCAGCTGGCTTATTCGCAAGTGGAAATCGGAAAGCGAACGGGTATTCTATTAATCAATATTGACAGTATCTACCTGCTTTCTACATCTTCTATTTTATACTTTGCCTCGTCAATTCTTCGATATTTGCAGCTCGCTAGACGCAGTGACCAGATATATAACAAATATAAACATGCGAATCATTTGGCTTTGACAGCATACAATCTTGTTTTAGCAAATATGGCCAATTGCAAATATGGCATGCCAGTATACAACATTCGATAAAACGTAAACATAAATTCACTGATAAAGCAAACTTTCATAACTTACAAATCGTTCACCTTATTGTGCCCCGCAAAGCGAATTTATAGCCATCGTAGAAGATATTTTTCAAGTCGCATTTGATCCTAAGCTCGTCTTCATACGGCTTGACAATGCATTCTGATGATTCGTCTTCAGGTATAAATGGCCTAGACAGTTTTACTTCGTCTTCGATCTCGATTACGTATCCCGGAATGTTTACCTTCTAGTCTAGTCATTTTGGCTATCAGCATTAGAACCAGAGGTAGACGACATTACCAAGTCAAGTATATTTCGATATATTCTTGATCGAAGATCGAATTCGATAAAAAGAAATATGAGACTGATGACATGCACAAGTTCTTGTCACTTTCCGGAAAAACACGCTCCATTGTTGTCGTCTAGTAATCGCCACACCGACGGGTTTTCCTCGTGATAAACTGCTGTGAATCGTCTTAGTACCAAACTACTTCGAACAACGAACAGGTCATAGAAGTAGATGTCGGCGTTCATTTCACACCTTTATCCTTGACAAATCGGCGTTTCCCGAAGCTATCCTTTTATTCGCCTCCAGTGAGTCGGGAATCGGGATTGTACATCGTTATTGTCGCAAAAAAAGAAATGGCATACAGCGCTATTCTAGCATATCAATTGGGTTAATTCGAGAGTAAAAACATTACGCACCTGATTGGCATAATTTTTAAAAGAATTTCCGACAAAATAACCTGAATAAAGCCAAGAAAATCCAAGGTGAACCGTAAACTCCCGATGTAAACACTGTTACTGTCTGAGAAGGTCTCCCTGCTTCTACGTCACTTCCGGCGACTAGAACCCAGTAAAAAAAATTCACGGCCATCGTCAAAATCGCCAACTTTAACAGCAAAAAAGTCCATGAAGATGAAATTTTAGGAAAAGAAGATATATTACAAATCTTCTTAAAATGTTCAAAATATCCTAAATATGTAAAATCCCCAACCCTGAGATAGGCACTTTAAATGTAATGTTAGCTTGCAGCCAATCAGCCACTTGTATTATTTAAAATTCGTGATTACAAAATACAGCCTGCGAACAGGCAGGCTGTGTCGCAGGCGCGTAGAAAATTAATATGGCGGCAATTAAACGACGAGGAGTTAAAATAAAATATTTTGCTCGGAATTTTGGACCAAATTTAGAGAATTATAGATGCAGAAATACCAGGTTTGTTACTTTGTTTGCAGTTTTTTAAAACTTTATATTAAATAATAAATTGTTTTAGAGAAATCAAAAATGAAACGAAAGTATAAATCAGGATCTGCAAAAAGGACGGAAAAGAGAAGAAATATTCAAATAGCTAAACAAAATACAGCTCCTGTAGCCTCATTCTTTGAAAAAGCTGAAAATGTTGAGAGTGATGCTGAAGATAATCCATCTACGTCTTCCTTGGCTGATGAAGCTCAATTAAGTACATCAAATCAAGATGTAGACAGTGGGAGCATCGAGAAAAACGCTGAAACTTCTAATGATCAATTGGGACTTTTCAATCTGGCCAATGAATTCCCTACTGACAGAGGGCACTTCCCATCTTCAATTGAAGAAGGGAATTTAAAGAGACTTATTCTTAATCATGGCCCATGTAGACCTGATGGACCATTTACAGTGGAAGACGAACAAGGTAACATGACCACAACCTTCAGTTCGTCATATTATCAACTCCACACCAAGAACAAAACTTGCCCGAGATCATGGCTTTGTTATTCACCAATATTAGAAAAACCATACTGTGAAAATTGTTGGCTTTTTGCTGATCGAAATCATGAACGTTTTGGAATGCAAAGTGCATGGGTAGATGGAGTTCAGAGCTCAAAAAAACGATTACCAGCTAAGATTAAGAAACATGAAAACTTATTGCTTCATATTGAAGCATCTGCTGTGTATCTTAGATGGAAAGAGGGGAAGACAATAGGTGATGAATCGGAAAAGCAGAACCGACGTGAAACTAATTTATGGGTGAACATTTTGAGAAGGGTTTTTTGGGTGTAATTCTTTGTCTGGCTTCGTTAAGTCTTGCTATGCGAGGGCATGATGAAAAAGTAGGTGAAGGAGTTGCACAAGGAGGAAATTTTCTGGGTGTAGTGACAATGTTAAGTGAATTTGACACTATTACAAATGATGCTATCTCCTTACCTAAGTATGCAACTCGATACATGAGCCCCAAAATCCAGAATGAACTGATTCTAACAACATCCCAGCTGCTGCGAAAGTCTTTGGTCACTGAGATAAATGAATGTCCATTTTGGTCAATTGTACTGGATACCACAAGCGACATAAACAGAGTAGATCAGCTCAGTGTCACTACTCGATGGGTTCAAGTATTGAACGAGAATGTTACCATTAAGGAAACTTTCCTAGGTTTTATATCTGTAACTGACGGAACGGCGGCCGGCCTCGTAGAAACAACATGCAAATATGTCGAAGATATGGGAATTGAAATGGAAAAGCTCCGTGGTCAAGCTTACGACGGGGCGAGTGTCATGAGTGGTGTTCACAATGCTGTACAAAAGCTGATAAAAGATCGTTCATCAAAGCCTGTGCCATTCATTCATTGTGCAGCACACAATCTAAACCTTGTCATAAATGATGCCGTAAATTCCGTCGTTGACAACGATAACTTTTTCGGAGTTATTCAATCCATTTACGTATTTTTCTCATCGTCCATCAATCGGTCAAGAGATTTACAGTTGCTCGCTGTTAATTCGTCCTTGTCTTTAAAAAAGCTCTGCGTTACTAGGTGGTCGTCTAGGGTAGATTCGGTCCGTGGAGTACGGGACAGATTTGTTGACATTTTTAAGCGACTGACAGTCATTTCGTTGACCAGCAAGGAAAAAAAAGAACGTGATGAAGCAGTTGGCATCAAAAAGAACATTGAAAAAATTGACTTTATCATAAATCTAGTTTTCTGGGAGAGAATTTTGAAGTGTACCAACTCCGCATCAAAAGAACTGCAATCGAAAAGTGTCGACCTCAGTGCCGCTTCGAGACTTTTATCCATTAGTTTGTCAGAACTAAGGTATTTACGAGATTCGTGGGAGTCCGTTCGAATGACCGCAAATGCCCTTGCTGCGTCATGGGGCATTCCCATTGAGTTTGAGAAACGACGTAAGCGTGGGGTAAAACGGTTCTTCGACGAATTGGCTTCCGATTCTAGGATCGAGGATTCAGAAAGAGCTTTTAAAGTAAACATCTTTTACAGAACAATTGATATTGCAGTAACACAGATAGAAGTGCGTTTTAAAGGAATGCAAATGGTCGCAGAGAAATTTGATTTTGTGTTCCCAAGAAACATCGTCAAACTGGAGGTCGCCGAAATTAAAGAAGCCACCTCGAACATAGTACGTGCATATGGCGAAGACTTTGATGGTGATGACCTAGAAAGAGAGGTCCGTTCGTTTCAAGTTGAATTTCTTGACGAACTAAAAGCGGAAGACGTTACCTCGGTGTCAAGCATTCTTGAAATCATTTACAAAGCCAGAATTGCTTCTTCCTTTCCACAGTTATGCAAATTGCTATTGTTATTCCTAACCATTCCTGTAACAGTAGCATCTGCAAAAAGGTCCTTTTCAAAGCTGAAGATTATTAAATCTTACCTGAGGAGTTCTATGGCTCAAGAGCGCCTAGATGCCTAGATGGGCTAACTTTGATTTCAATAGAGAACAAAGAAATAACTCAAACATTAAAAGATAAAGTCATTAATCAATTTCGCTTTTGTTAATGCTAGAAGGAAGGGCCGATTTTCTCGATAAAGTTCATAACTTTGTATAGGGTTTTTCGCATATTGTCAATTTTCTATTTAATTGTTGTGTTTACGCGTAGGACGCGCGAGTCCGAACTTTGTACTGATAGGGTTTTTAGTATATTGTCAATAAAATATAAATGTTATTTGTGTTGAGGATTCTTCGGAGGCATAATCTCAACAATGTAATATAGCTTATTCTGTAACCAAAATATGTAAGTGAAGATTGCGATTGTGTAGACATAAATTCAGCCTATTTTTTTAGTGGACCAAAGGGGGGGGGGGCACAAGTGGCCGATTGACGGGGGGCCTCCAGGGGTTGCGTTACGCCACTGGTTTGACGTTTTTTTGAGAAACCTATCAATGGCAGCTTTAATGGACTTCATTGTTGTTTTTTGGTAGTACGAGCCATCTTTCTGCCTAGCAGAAGTGTAAAATTGCTTTAAGCAAGAATTTAGCTCTGGTTTGGACATTTCTGTTATGTATTTGTCAAATTTCTTTGTAAATGTAAACCATTCTAGAAATAGAACCGAAGCAGAAACGCTAAAATTTAGTTTTTTAAAGGCCAAAAATATTTCTAGCAGCGCCACTTTACGTCGCCGTTTTATTAAAAATATGAAATTTTGCACAGCTTTTTGTAAAACCTGGTTGTTTTAACTACCGTCAAATACTTTCATTCCAAATTTTGTTGCTTTCTGTGTGCATTTTGGTGTACTTTTTTCAAGTAAAACTTGAATTTCTTCTTCGTTTAATTCTGCAAATCTGGCAGCCATTTTTCTAGATTTCTACTAGTAGGATTGAGCTAATATCCTACTAGTAGAGAACCAATCAGATTGCAGAATAGCTCATATCCAGAGCTTGTGTATATCATATCATATCATATCATATCATATCATATCATATCATATCATATCATATCATATCATATCATATCATATCATATTATATTATATTATATTATATTATATTATATTATATAATATATACGAGTAAATTTTATTCGAATCCCGTCAGGGATACTCCGACATTTAGTAGCTTGAGTATAAAGCTTGAGAACAAATTTTACTCCTATTACATCAAGCTACAAATTTCGCTCTTAAAATAATAAACGAGTGTTAAGAACTAAGAGACGTGTTAACTTAACCCTGACTAAGACTGTTCATATGGCGATGAAGATGGGATCTTGAGCTAGATATTATACAGCTAAGTTCACAAGCAAGAGAAGTATCATTTCCCCCGCTTTTGAGCAGGTAGGATACATTATTCAACACATTATTTACATACCCAGAATGATAAGAATAAGGTTTAAAGCCGCCATCTTGTCACAAGAAATCGAAGGGATTTACACGAGCACAGTCCACAGGGATGGCGATGGCAATACTAACGAGTATTAAATCACGCGTGCCTGGGTTCAAACCAGAGGAACTCACGGATTCGGGGAAAAACGTCGATCGTCGATGGAAAGAATTGCTCGAAAACTTTGAACTAGTACTAGATTTTGAGGGAGTAACAGACCCAGAGGAAGGCAAATCGAAAAAGAAAGCAGCACTTCTCACCGTTGGACGTCCCTCGCTTAGGGAACTTTTCTCGACTCCGACAGTAGCAGATGACACGTATGAACGTACAACCCATTTTTCACCCATAAAGAATTTTACAGCCGATCGTTACAGATTTTTCTGCTCCAAGCCGACTTCACCTGAGGAAACTCATTACCACTGGATCACTAGACTAAGAACAAAAGGCAAGGACTGTGAGTTCAACAAAATGACATTAGATGAGGCTATTAAGTTTGTAGTCACCTTACACACACCATCAGAAAAACTCCAGAGGGACATAATAGCAAAGGACATGAACTTGAAAACAGTCATAGAAAGCGCCAAAGCAATAGAGCTGACACAACGAGAGATAAACTTCATGAAACAAAATACAATGGTACCAGCTGAGGTGAATAACGTGTCCAAATAGCGATTTCAGTCCAAGAGAGATAAAACACCAGTGTATCGCGAGGAGTCAAAAGATCAACAACACCAAAGGAACAATGTAAGGCACGAGGAGCCACATGCAACAAATGTAGAGAAAGAGGGCAGTGGTCTATCAGTCCAAACCATACAAACCAGTCGAACAGCTTCTACGGCAAGACAGTGATGATGAAGATCCACAAGCTACATACAAGTTTGACCAACTCACCTTTAAGCTAGACAAAGTAACCACGGATACAGCAACAACATCTCCACAACCTTCAGAGTATGAAACCAAGGTAACCGTCAAGTTACAAGACCAGAAGGTAAAAGTACAAGTAGACTCGGGTACAGAAGTCAACATTATGGGTTTTGCAACATATAAAGCCCTAAACAAAAGACCACCTTTGCGAAACACAAATGGAAAATTGAAACTATATGGTTCTAAGCCAATACCAGTGAAAGGACTGTTCACAACAACAATTCGAGCCAATGGCCAACAAGTAGAAAGCACATTCTATGTTACAGAAAACTCTACATCAAATACACTGCATTTGATCTGAACATTCTTAAAATTGATGTAAATGAACTTATACAACAGAAAGATGCTAAAAGCACTCCACCATCTCCACAACAGACTCCAGCTGAAGTGAAACACCTACCATACACAGCAATGGCCAAGCAACTACACCACTATCCAAAGTCACCAGGTATGTTAACCACCTACATCAACAGCACTCCACATCAGAATCTGTTGTCCAGCACATAGTCGACAAACATCAAAAAGTGTTTCAGGGCATTGGAAAACACAAATATCGCCAAGTGGAGCTAATTATTGACAAGACCGTCAAACCGAAAATACAACCACAGCGAAGGATCCCATTTCCAAGGAGGGAGCAGTTCGATGAAATTATTCAGGAACTAGAGGATACAGATATATATCACAGAACCAGTAGAAGGCCCAACAGAGTGGATCTCCAACGTCGTGTTGACACCAAAAGCTGATCCATCACAGCTTCGCATGAACATTGACATGACAACTGCCAACGCAGCCATCAACCGCACAGGACACGTTATACCAACACTGGAAGAGCTGAGATACAAGCTGAATGGAGCTAAACATTTCACCAAACTCGACATGAAACAGGGTTATATGCAGTTAGAACTAACCCCAGAGTCTCGATACATGACAACATTCTACACTCACGTGTCGAGTGGACAGATGAATGTCAGAGAGCTTTCAACAACATAAGAAAGGCCATGGTGAGCCCACAGGTAATGTCTTATTACGACCCTACAAGAGAAACAAATGTCATTGTCGATGGATCTAAATATGGGCTTGCCAGTATGCTTACACAGTGTTAGATCCAGAAAGAGGAAAGCACAAAGTGGTCCGATATGACAGCAGATCAACCACATCACCAGAGTCAAGATATGCTCAAATTGAGATTGAAAGCTCAGCCGTGGAATTTGCAGTGAAAAGAAACCACCTGTATCTATATGGTCTGCCAGAATTCACAGTCATCACTGACCATAGACCTTTGTTACCTCTATACAACAGCTACCGAGCAGACATGCCACCACGCATACACAAGCACAAGCTCAACCTGCAAGGATATGCCTTCCACCTCGAACACAAACCAGGGAAAGACAACCCAACCGACTACATGTCCAGACATCCCACCAAAACAGCCGAGTCCACCGAAGAAGCGCAGTTGCTCAACCACCACGTAAATGTAATCATCAGAGATGATCTTCCGGCAGCAGTAACACTAGAACGGATGCAATCAGCCACGGAACAAGATCCAAACCTACAGCTGCTACAACAATCCATCCGACAAGGATATATAAACCCCTCAGACAAGACCAAGCTGAGCTCGTATAAACAGGTTTTCAAGGAACTCTCAACAGCAGAAGGACTAGTGCTACGAGACAGCAAACTAGTGGTTCCCGAAAGCCTGAGGAACCAAGTAGTTACACTGGCACACGAACGCCATCAAGGCATTGTCCGAACAATACAATTCCTCCGAGAAACAACATGGTTCCCAGGCATGGACAAAAAAGTAGAGGAAGAGATCGCGCACTGCATGCCCTGTCAAATTACAGTCAAGACACCGCAACAGGGACCACTCAAACCCACTATGCTACCAACCGAACCCTGGGATGTCTTGGCCACTGACTTGCATGGACCTCTCAGCACGGGAGAATATCTACTCGTAGTACAATGTCTTTATTCAAGATACTCAGCAGTCGAAATAGTCACGTCTACCTCTGCAAATGCCTGCATACCAGCCTTTGACAAGATCCTATCCTACTTTGGCATTCCCAACGAAATCACTAGTGACAATGGACCACCATACAGTGGTGACATGTTCAAGCAATATGCCAAATACATGGGTTTCAAGCACACAAAGAAAATACCATACACCCCATGAGGAAATGGTACTGCAGAGAACTTTATGAAAAATCTTGGCAAACTAATCGAAACGGCGGTAGAAGAAAAACTCAACTGGCGCCAAGAACTTCACAAATTCTTGCGCGCATACAGAGCCATGCCGCACCCGATGACAAATAAATCTCCGGCTTCCCTCTTCTTCAATGGCAGGAAGTACAAAACAAGGCTGCCAACACCGACCAAGAAAACCCTATTGATATATGACAAGGAAGTCAGGGAGAATGACAACATGTGCAAACAACGAATGAAGCAACGTGCAGATAGCAAAAAGCATGTCAAACCAAGCGAGATCAAGGTCGGAGACACAGTGCTTTGTCGGCAGAAAAAGGTGAGGAAACACACACCAGCCTACAGCAATGAACTCATGCGAGTTATAAAACGCAAAGGAAGTTTGGTAGTAGCAAAAGGAGCGAGCAAGACAATCACCAGACATGTCACATTCTTCAAACGAGTAACAACGGACATTGACACAGAAACCACGACACCGTTAAATATCGACACCGTGAATAGAATCGTCTGGCGTTAGCCAGAATAAAATACTAAAGACCGATTCGGACGGGAAAGAGTTAAAGTCCGTCGTTGTTAGTTGTTGACTTATTCGACAATTTGTATAACATTTCCGAAATTGTATAACATTCATGGCCAAGAATGGCAAGATTATTCGTCGATCAAATTGAATTTCACGTTTCACGAGCTACTATTCGACTACAATCAACGACAACGGGTAATTTAATCAAAAGCCATGACCAGCCGACAACTTCAGAAAGTATAATTTTTATTTTATGTATATGTTTAAAAACATATCCTATATATACTCCCATGTAATCAATTACCTTTTATTCTGAAGATGTTACATTTTCTTTACACTTTTCTGTATTTATATCTTGAATTTATTATGGGTTTCCATATCAAAATACTGAGCTGCAGTCTGCCTCGCAGAAAACCAGCATTCGTTTTGCTGGAGCACGTGTTACAGATCGGAGACTCATTTTCGATATGTTCAAGAAGAAACGGCAGTAGTCACATGAAGAGAACTTTTAAGATGCACTCGGATAGACAGTTGCCAAAGGAATGAGGAAGTGAGGAAGGCATCGTGGGGCAATAATATTTTAGGGAGCCTGGGACACAACGACGGTCTGTCATACTCCAAAAATAGCAGCATTTAGTCGGCTTGCTTAATAAGCTCTCAGACACGTCAGGTGGCAATTCCCATGAGGGTAATTCGAAATTCGGCGAGGCTGCAGGCAGGGTAAGTTATTTGAACAGTGAATAAATACATGCATCACTTGCAATTGGCTGGCCTTTACTGTGGCCCGTGCTCAGACCTTTTCCTCTGTATTTATCGTTGCCACAGGCACCTTTTACAGATAAACCATTTTTTACACCTTCTGAAGTAAGAGAACTGATGGTCCAAAAAATTGATCGCACGTCAAGTTAATGAACTTACTGGTAAAAAATATCCGCTTTACTTGCATTAGACAATGATTAGATAGCTTGGCTATCGATTTTCGGGCGCGTGGAAAGCACAATCTCAAAATGAATATAAGAGCCCAGCACGTCTATACTGAGTACGACTAAAGTAAAAAAGATCATTTGTGGGGGAAACAAGCTTGAGGAGGGAGCTAACGTTATTGTTGCCTTCGACAACGTCGACTACGAAGCTCTAGTGATCAAACTACATGGTAAGTATAAACAATATAACAGGAGATCTTATTTTACTTGTGTTTTTGGTCGGACTTGCACGCATGGTGATGATGTTTTATTCCATAAATGTCTTTAATATGGTTTTATTAACTTCTATTTAAGACGATCTGACCGTGCTAAGTCAGCATGAAAATGATTTTGTTCATTTGGCAAGGACGATGTTGGTGATAACGAGGATTATAACATGGCCGATAAAGAAAACCAGCCATCGAAACGCCTGAAATTAACCCCCAAACAAGCCAGAAAATAGGTCAAGCCAAGAAAACCGAAGGTGAAGGCAAAAGCACAGGGAAAGAAGGTGAAGTGTTTTGTAAAATGTAAAATAAAAGTAAAAGTAAACCATAAGGCTCAGGTATTTAGATCCTGGTTGTGACTTACCATCCTTGGTGTATTGTGTTGGTTTAAGGTGGTGTTAGGGTGATAATTATGATTGAGATTATGTGTGGGTCAGGTGGGAGTATGTTGGGGTTAACTGGGTTATATTTAGGGTTAAGGTTTTAGGGTTAGTGGTAGAAGTTTGAGGTTTTATAGGTAGGGTGGGTGGGATTAGTATTAAGATTAATGTCAGGGTTAGGATTTCAATTGAGTTAAGGGTGGTGTGGGGGTTGCTATTGGGGTTGTTACCAGGATTAGTGTTGGGGTTATGTCTCAATCAATTCCAAGCGTGACCATGCCCCCCTCACCCCCGGGGCATTTGACGGGCATTCGACGATTCACCTGTTCCCAGGGTCGGGCATTTGCCTCTGCAGGTCGTCCCCGGGGTGGGAATTTGTTGAAGTGCCTAAATAGTATAATTATACTTGCCTGTTATTTTCTTGAAAAGTAAGTACTGTAAGTCTATACTCAATTACGAAAATTCTATATTTTATAAAGGCACACCACATATTTGATATAGACTTATAGTTCTAATACATGCTCTTCCACTTCTCTAGCTTTTTTATATGTCTACTGTTCTTTAACCGTATTATAAAATACGCCATGCACATGTGGGGCATTTGCATCAATTTCAAGACCCCTCTGTGGGGATTTTTTACAGCTAAGCTGACCCCATGGTGGGGCATTTGCAATACTCTAACGCAAAAATGTCAAATGCCTGTCAAATGCCAGGGGGGGTGGTCACGCTTGGAATTGATCGAGACATTAGGGTTAGGTTTTATGAAGTGGATTTTAAGTTTTGGGGTGGGGGGTGACGGCTTAGTCTTGTAATTTATTTTAATAAATTATTTATTTTAATAAATTACTTAATAGCTGTTCTCTCCATAAAAACAAAAACAAAACTCAAATCTCTAAAGAAAAACTAAACTCTTGTTCCCTCAGGAAACAAAATTTAGTGTATACGAGTTATACACAAATAAACTGTACCTATGTTCATAATGTCAAGCTTGTTCAACCAATTTCAAAATGGTCACAGTTAGCTGAGGATCAGCAAGTGGATAAGTTTTTGGATTGACTTTGTAGACATTATTAAAAATATTGGGTACTCTCCACAAATGCTTCACTGGCCAAGCAAAAGTTTTCAAATTAAAATCACACATGTTCAAGAATCATTGACT
Organism: Paragorgia papillata; assembly: GCA_035771165.1. Taxonomy (NCBI): domain Eukaryota; kingdom Metazoa; phylum Cnidaria; class Anthozoa; order Scleralcyonacea; family Coralliidae; genus Paragorgia; species Paragorgia papillata. Next base: position 475,056 of record JAWNZC010000091.1, read on the forward strand.
TATTGCCAACCAATGGTCACAAGAATTGACTAATCAGAGATTGTGTAGTACACCCATTAGTATACATGTTATTTTATAAAATGAAATTGAAAGCTTTTTCAAGAAACTATCAGTCAAAACAAGCTATGGCCCATTTACTGAACTTTGACTTGCCAGCCTGGTCAATGGGAAAACAACAATCCTACAAACCAATACACAGTTCAAAGAAGCAAACATGGTCAAATGACCTGGCTTGGTTCTCGTTTAAACACAGGATGAAAATAGACAAAAAGTTGGTTGACACTATTTGCTTCCATCCATTCTTTGGTTGCGATGCTTGCATGCTTTGGATCGTTATCCTGCCAAAACCGATGTCCATCTTGGTACACTTGTTGTATGAATGGCAACAGATTCCCCTGTAAAATATCCTGATAGCCATTGCTCTCCATAATTCCAGTGAAAATGTAAACCTGAGTAGCACCACAGGCTGAAATACCTCCCCAAACATGCACCTTTAAAAGAAATACATAATATGTAGTATGCTTACTTAATTCTGCAGTATGTACAGGGGCATTGCTACCGAGAGGTGTCACACCCCTTGAAGTTTTTAAGAACTGAAGTGAAAATGATATCAATATTATAAATATTATTTCATGGGTTGTCCAGGGGACCGGTGAGACTTAAACTGCACTGGTCCTCCCAGTTTCACTTGAAACTTCGTGTTACTTAAAGAACAACAGAATCTAAAAGACCCATAGCTTAGAAGAATACAACTGCATAATACTTAATATCGAAACAAAGCGCATGTAAATCAGACTGGCCATGCAGACTAGTTAATTTGCAGGTTTCACTGATTCTGTGGTCTTCAACTGGGCAGATGGGCCCTGTCAGTTAATCATGTGCACCCTAATGGAAAATCCAAGATGGCGGCTCAACCAGGCAATATAAACTCAAGTGACCTATTATGGCATAAGCAGTTTTTAGTGTTTTTGGTATAGGTTCTCTTCTTCCTCTCGAAATGGTAAAGGGAGACCCTTTCCATATTTTTCTTTGTTTTCGAGTTATTTCAGTTTGTTGTTGATATGTATATGAGATGGTATCTGACATAACAAGCAGGGTACAGCACTTTCACACAATAAAATATCAGTTCCATCTTCAAGTTTGTTCCACAAAATCACTTGGAACTGTGCACCTTTACATAACCCTAGTGGCACTGAACATTGCAAATTGTTGTTTTTGAACATTTTCGCAAACGACAACGTAACCAAACCCAATCAATAAATATTCAAATATGAAGTATATTAATGTATTAAAAAAAACAACAGACTAAGGCCATAAACCACTGCCGATGGGTTGAGCCGCCATGTTGGCGCGCAGTCATGTTGGTTCGCGTTCGCATGGAGTAACATTGTATTGAGTGATCTTGGTTTATGAAAGATGCACATAATCGCAAATAAAGATAGTATTTTTTTTTATTATTCCATACCTTTAGGGGATGCTTTGGGCGTCCTTTCCGTTTCGGTTGTGTTCCTTCTTTATGGAAACACACCCTGGCGTATTGTTCGACTTGAACGCTTGTTTCATCCGTAAAGATGACGTCCTGGAACTTGTCTTTCTCCTCCAGGGCAGTGAGGCAAAAAACAAGTCTTTTAAGCTTGTTAGCCTCTCGAATAAACTGGCAATAATGAGCATTTTCGTGTTTCCAGCCAAGCTTGCCGCGTCTAACTCGGCGAATGGTGGCAAGTGAAACATCCTCGCCAGACTCATCCGCCAGTTTCTCCTTTAATTCAGCAGCTGTTAGTTCATCATTTTCCGTCATCTTGCCGTCGATAAATTGTATCTGCTCTTCACTGAGTATTCGCTTTCTACCACTACGCGGCGCATCATCGAGACTACCACTTTGGCGATAGCGAGAGAGAAACAAACTCACAGCTGAGCGGGATGTTTTCATCCCTTCCTCTCCGAGTAACTGAGTAATCTTCGTAACAGAAACGTTAGAAGAATACAAGGCAACAACTCGTTCTCTGGCGTAGCGAGATAGCTTTCCCATTTCAAATTGGATGTCAAGCAGTCAGCACAACAGAGTGAACAGACTTGCCTTGCCTTCGAAAAATTAAGGACGCCAAACTTCGGAAATATGCGAAAATGTTTCTCGGTGTTACGAGAACGTACGAACCTTGCGGCTTGGGCCCCAGCGGCTGCGGTTCGGTTACGTTCGGTTACGGTTCAACCGCTGATCGACCGCCGATGGACCGCTGATGAACCGCCGATGACCCGCTGTTGACCCGAGGATCGACCGCCGATCGGCCGCGGTTTTTGTTAGGTTACTTCTGAGCGGTACTGTACCTGACATTGCGGTCATGCGCAGAACGGACTGTACGTCACCTTTAATAAAATGAACGTTGCTACTCCGAGTTTCACGCGCGCGTTAAGCGATCATCAGGCAACATGATGATGGTCAGTTGCCTGATGATCGCTTAACGCGTGAATAGATGCACAGATGACGTCACAACGTGGTAAGAACAAAAAAGTGGCCCACGAGACGTACGGGAAAATGGAATCTATTTGTTTTATACAATAAAAAAGTTTAAAAAAAAAACTTTTGATAAGATTTATTGAATTTCCCACCGAACTTCCGGGGCATCGAAAAAGATGAAGCACGCCATCTGACGTGATCCATGATCTATACAAAACAAGTAATATGATATGATCCATGATCTATACAAAGCGCCAATTTATATTAACTAGATAAATTGGGATTAATGAGAAGCTACATCTTAATACTCTCACGCAATAGCGCAGTTATGACATTTTCTGCGTTATGTCACTTTTATTGCTCTTAGCAATTTGGCAAAAACAAGGTATTAAAAAAGAAGCGCATGCACAAGTTATCTAATACGATTTAATCAAACCGGACATCCCAAGCTTATAAGCCTAAAGCATGTCAAAAAAAACAAGATAGCTCACTCTGGTTCTGATCGCCTTCCTCAAAACATCTAGTCGAAGTACTGGTCGAAGTTACCCTCTGTACAACAACCTCCCATTCAAAGACTGCCTCGTACAAATCGTCAATCTCTACGTAGTCCATTTTTAGTGTTTACTGAATGCCACAACCATCATCCTTCGACTAAAAGGCTCTAGGACTAGGAACAAAGGCCCATCACGGAATTGAAAGCTATTTGTAAGTATGTTCCTTGCTTTCCCGTCCCACCATGTACTTTGTGTCTTTATACCGCTTGAGGTTTTGGAACTTCTCTTCTTACTAGAACTCGAAAGAAAATATCCTACTGCGGTCGAATGACCCGGCTCAGTTAATACTTGCCAGTCGACAGAAACTCGGTCAGTCGATCACAAATATATGCATGCAAACTGAAAAATATATACATATATGTATCAGGCGATCATACAACTGTTTTGAAATCCTTAATATATACTTTAATAGTTCTCGACGAATATGTTATTCTCCGACGCTGAACAATTGACTGAGCGTCATTTTATTATCGAGTATCAATTTAACCACGCGCCCAGCTACAACGAAGCAAACAGAACCAGACTGAAAAACTGTTCCCCACAATTTAATAGTGTTCAGCAGTCAAAACTCAACTTTAACTCGTTATGATCATGTTGCCGCTACCACGATATACCTTCTACAAACCCGACGAAGGAAATATCACTTATATCACTTTCGAAGACGATCCTAGTCTCACCATTGAAAATTACGAAAAATTACGCACTTGAATCCGCCAGCACACATTCTTCCAATCAACAAAAACCTAGTACTGTAGCTTCAGTTATCTATAAGAGACATACGGTAATGTGGACTGCCGTCTGTTGTTTGACATCGAGTTCGGCGTTCAGGCATGATACGGATAGGTACCGTACCGCTTTAAAACTAACAAAAAAATAAAATAAATAACAACGATTTTTCCCGCGTGCGCCTTCTATATAATACTTATACCTTGGCGATTTATGACAATGTATATTGTTGAAGAAAATATACAACATGTTTCAGTCCACGCATATTGGTGTCTCTACTTGATCACTAGTCACACTAGCTAGCGCACTGAAAACTCTGAAAGCGCAATATGTTAACAGACATAGTCCAAACAGACACGGTTCTAGCGCCGGTATGACCATGGCCTGTCATAAAAACCTGTATATCTTCCAAATATTTTAGCCTATAGTCATTGCAGTAGTCCAAGCCTATTAGTTTCTTTCTGTTCTACAGTTCTTATGATCTGTGATAGCAAAACCCTTCTACTGTTTCTTTGCGTGTTTTTCTTTTGTTTTGCTCTGCTTTGCTTGTTCTTTTTGTTTCTATACCAATATTAGATGAAAGTGTTGGTAAACCACAGAACCAAAACCAATGAAAGCCTAGACGGAAAGCATGGCGAACGACACTCAGATTGGTACAATTATCCAACTTCCTGTATGTCAGTTGGATACCTTCCGTTTAATTAGTTCATAACCGCAATTGACGCAAACACACGGCGTTTTTTCAGTCTCGCAATAGCGTATTCTATTTTCCTCCCCGCATCGTCGATTCCCTTCCGACCTCAATTGCCAGCTCCAGGCAGTACTCAAACTCCAATTATGTACAAATTAAAAGTCCAGTAATCAGTCCAACACTCGAATAAAAATTCCTCCCCCCGATGCCAGATACATCCTATATATATATAGGCTGGCGTTGTGTTTCGCAAGATATCGACACTCGGCACAAAATTTGTAACATAACTGCTTTGTGGAGAAGCTGCTGGTTTCGTCTTGGCTCCACCCAACTTTTTCCTGTCATTGGCTTTTCCCACAGGGTTTTTACCAGCGTCAGGTTTTTTCTGGCCTCCCTGACATTCCAGCATGTAAGCATCGAGTGTCGGTATTTGCCTAACAGCGCCACGTTTTCCAAAGCCTCGTAGGTTCCTTCGTAGGTCGAACTAGCGTCAACTGCGGAAATACAGCTCGTTTATTTATTTATTCATTACATGTAAATAATATACCTATAGATATCCTAGAATAATTTAAGCTTCACGTGGGGGATCTTCTCTTCGATTCGATCAGTGGCGGAAAGTGGTGTCCCCTCGGCCACACTTCGCCCACGGTGAAGCACACACCGGCGACGGAGAGCAAGGTCCATAACGGTGAGGGCCCTTACCTTCACCCTGATCTTCGCTTCTCTCGGTCACTTCACCACGGGGAAGCCTGGCTGGGACATGAGAGCAAGGTCCATAACAGTGAGGGCCATTACTCTCACTCTGACTTTCGCTTCTCCAGCTTTTTCTGGGGGCCCTTACCTCCAGAAAACCGCACTTTCCGTCACCCAAAAATTATCCACACAAAGATTTGCGTGACTTATTAAGCGCCAATTTATATTAACTAGATAAATTGGGATTAATGAGAAGCTACATCTTAATACTCTCACGCAATAGCGCAGTTATGACATTTTCTGCGTTATGTCACTTTTATTGCTCTTAGCAATTTGGCAAAAACAAGGTATTAAAAAAGAAGCGCATGCACAAGTTATCTAATACGATTTAATCAAACCGGACATCCCAAGCTTATAAGCCTAAAGCATGTCAAAAAAAAACAAGATAGCTCACTCTGGTTCTGATCGCCTTACTCAAAACATCTAGTCGAAGTTACCCCACCCACCGCACCCTTTGAGAATAAATACGGAACATTTAGAGTTGTTGTTAAAGAACTTCAATTTGTAATATAGTTTACGGTTGAAATATCATTTAGTTTTTGTGTAATACGAAAAGCGAGGTAAAGAACAAACCCAAAATTGTATATATATATTTTTTAAATTCTATTAATAAAGAAATCGGGGCGGAAAGTGGTGTCCCCTCGGCCACACTTCGCCCACGGTGAAGCACACACCGGCGACGGAGAGCAAGGTCCATAACGGTGAGGGCCCTTACCTTCACCCTGATCTTCGCTTCTCTCGGTCACTTCACCACGGGGAAGCCCAGCTGGGACATGAGAGCAAGGTCCATAACAGTGAGGGCCCTTACTCTCACTCTGACTTTCGCTTCTCCAGCTTTTTCTGGGGGCCCTTACCTCCAGAAAACCGCACTTTCCGTCACCCAAAAATTATCCACACAAAGATTTGCGTGACTTATTAAACAAGCAATATGATTGGTTCGTGACATTGGAGTGGCGATTTTCATTGGTTCACAGCAATCAGAACAAGTTGTGACGAAATCCGTGCATCTGTCCAGTAATAGATCATGGCTCTCGACCAATGAAAACGTGCAAAACATTTAGGTTATTGTATAAATATATATATATATATATATATATACGAAGTGGCTGTAGACATAATTATCATCGCACAATGTACACTTGTGTGGACGAGAATCCTGACTAGGTACATGTTGTTTTTTTCACATCAGTTTTTCATTGTGCACGCTTCATGGCTACCCCCAGCGGCCGGAAGTTTAACTTCACCCCAATCATAGTCATATGGAGTTCCAGTTTTCTTAGAGTTCAATATATTTTACGAAGTGGCTGTAGGTCCGGTAACCGGAACTCGTTCAAGAAAAACTAGAGGTCCGGCAATCGTTCCAGTACCAGCGCGGCCTGATGACTATGATCTACACGGGTTTGACAGTGTTTGTGTGTTGTCTATCAGATGGTCATCATTGGTTGATTCGCTCAGCTGAGCTGTGTCAGTCAGTGTATACTAGGTTGGGGTTTTTTTAAAGAACAAGATTTTTTAAGAAGATCCAATGTAGGATTACATATAACATTCAATTACAAATAGTATATTATATAAATTATAAATTATAAACCTATACAAAACGTGTATTTTTACAAAATGGTTATCACATTTTGAGTTACATTTGAGAGTTTTTCTCAGATAGTTCGATGTCCGATGCATTAAGAACAGGAGCCCGCTTGTGCAACGATCGGTTCCTTTAATGCAAAGGACTTGAGCTCGCAGTAGGGCGAAGGATATTTTCTTCCGCAGCCAAACTCATCACCGTACTTCGCTCAAAGTGCTTCTTCAAAGCAATCTTGTCTGCCAGCGAGGAAAGGAAATGTTGAGTTTCTCTTCCACACCCTCCAAAAGCACTGAAAACAAGTGGTGTGAAGGACCCATGCTCAATCTCAATGATGCGTTGATTGTAGTGTCGCTTCTTTTCCTTCTCATTGTCGTTGAAGGCACTGGCGAGGCTCCGGTTTCCATGTGTAGAGGCGTATGGGTGAAATACCCGGATATCAAAAAATGCCTTTTCACATCTCTGCCAAAAAAACCGCGCAACAATGTCGACTGGAGCATCATCAGCTGAATTGGCACTCGGTAGCAGCATTTCACCAGATAACGGAGCAAGGGCAGGTTCTGTTGCAACATCATACGCTACTTTGTCAATAGCAGCAGCTAGGAGATCGCGTATCTCATCGTGTCGACGGTGGATGAAGCCTCCTTTCAAGCAGGATAAGGCATGATCAACTGTGAATCCCTTGCTACAAGCACAATGCGTTGGAAGACGTTTCAACTCCCATCGATAGCGAAGATAGATTGCGTCGTAAAACTCCCGCTTGTTTAGGACATACCCCTCATCAGCGAGTGGAAGAGCTGTCAGCCAAATAGACGAACCTTTTAACTGGGCAAGGTCATTTGCACGGATCTGTTCTGATGTCATGTGCAATCGCAGATCATCAAGCTGAGCTTTGTACCTTGCTTCTCGTTCGTAATCAACACGATGGCGTATCTTCTGAATTGGGTCGGTAGACTCGTCAACTTTCTCGTTGTTTTACTGGATGATTTTTTCAATGAGGCTTTGACATAGGACCATTGAATTTTCGTTTTCTTTGGTACACATGTCCGAAAAAATTGGTATGCCGAGTCCTCCCAATCGTGTTGGCAAAGACAGTAGCTTACAATCGTCTTGGGACAGATTTCGGCAGTCCGTGATCGCAAGAAGAAAGTGGTTATCGATGATGTTGTCGATCTGCTGCAGTTGGTCTTGAATACCTGGGATTGTGCGATGTGGTAAGTAAATCAATGACGAAATCCCGACACGAACGCAGAGTATGCTGCTTGTGGCTCATACTTGGCTATCCCACTTAACACGCGAAGTTGACTGGACCATTGCTTGACAACAGACTGCACATAATCACTTTTTCCGCGATCAGAACCGATGTATCCACCAAGGTACTTGTGGCCATCTGCGGATATACGAACATCTGTTCCAGCAAAAACTTCTTCAGCCATTTGGTGGAGGTCTGGCTTGACTATTAACCAAGACTTGTCGGCTCGCGGGTAGTAGCCAAGGAGAGGAAGATGTGTGATGATGTTATCCCACCACGAACGTAGCTGCACAAGCTTACCAGCACCACTGAGATCGTCTGCAAATGCAACATGCTTTACTTCATGGGCGGCATCGACTTTGATCATTCATTCGTAGCAGGGGAGTAATTGCGACAGCGTACAAGGGCATGGCTATCGAGTCACGTTGAGTGGTGCCCTCAGACGATACGATTTCTTTTCCACCCTGCACAAACAAACGCGAAGGTGCTGCGTAGCAGTTGAAGGTGTAAACTGACATTGCAGGACAGATGTACTGAATATTATGCAGCACGACTTTGCGGTTGATGGAATTGAAAGCATTGGTGGCATCAACCAGAAGCAACGCGTCAGTTTGTTCCACAGCGAAGATTTCGGACATGGCATGTACGGCGGCCTCGCAACCTGCTTGTTCACCAGCACATAGTTGTAAATCACCAGCGCTCTTCGTGATTTGTGGTTTGATCGTGTAGATTATTGACTTGCCTATGATGCGTCGTAGGACTTCTCCAATTCTATGATACTATGTATATACTATGTGTATACTATGACTGAGTGTGTGATGGCTTCGATCAACAAAGCTTTTACGTTATGACAATTGTTGTGTTCGTTATTTATTTATTTGTCAAGCCCCTAATAACGTAATATCAACGTTTCTCGAACCCAGTTCTTCCCCGAGTCCAGTCTCTTCCCAGTCCCCCTTTTAAACATTATACAACATCTCCCTTTCCTAATAATGTATATGAAAATAAACTGAGTTCTTTCAGTTAGTAATTGTTCAAAGGTCAAGTTTCTGCGGTGCCTCTTCGCGGTCCTCTGTCAACTCTGCTGGCTGCTGTGGCAACGACACTGCTGTGCTTGTCAGGGGCTCTGGAAGCAGCGGGTGTCCGAACACCCGCTTTTTCTGGACAGCGGGTGTCCTATGTAGGCAGGACACCCTAAAAATCTTGGCAAATTTTAGCCAATTGATAATTGGTGCTGTTGCTGTAAAGTACATCTTTTCAGTTCTTTATAGATACGTATTTTACATATTATAATAAGGTGATGCTGGGTGACGCCTTTACAACTACCTTGTTCCCAGGCCTTTCTCGGTGCAGGCCCATGTGACCAAAGCTTGGTCACGAAGCTGGGCAAGTGTAGGAAAATATGGCGAGTTGTAAATCCGACGGCAAGCGTTCAAAACAAACGCTGCTTTCTTTTAAAAAGTTGAAAACAAATGAATCAGAAGAGACGCACAACGTGCAAAACGTTGAAGAAGGAGCACATGATAATCAGCCATCATCTTCTCAAATTTTTGAATTGAAGGTAAGGGGCTAAGGGCCTTGTTGCAGTTGTTGGATCACGGATGTGTTAGATTTTCATGCAATAAATAAAGTGAATAGAGAATAGACTGATTATTTATCATGCAATAAATAAAGTGAATAGAGTAGACTCATACACCTCTAGAAAAATGTAAATTGAGGCTTACATTCCAGTCTCAACTCGAAGAAGGTTTAAGAGATAATTAAATATTAAACTATATATTTTTTTGCATTGCATTTGTAATACTTTCAGGAAATTCTGGAAATTCCTGTCCCTAATCAGCCTAATACATCTGATATCCCAACGCTGATGATGCGAAACAACGGAAAACATGTGAACTTTGGCAAGGAGTGGTTCAAGCAACATCCATGGTTACACTACTCGGAAAATGAAAAATCTGTTCTTTGCTTTACCTGTGCTACTGCTCATGCTAAAAATTTGCTAAACCTGGCGAATAGTAAAGAACAGGCCTTTATAGTCACAGGATTCAAAGGCTGGACTAAAGCAAAGGAACAGTTTAAATTACACGGATCATCACATATTCATAGGTTTGCTACAGAGCAAATAGAACATGCTACTAAATCACTGCCCAAGTTAACGGACAACAACAACAAGAGCAAGCAACCAATAGGGAGTGCCTGCAAATTCTAATGACCTCAATTCAATATCTGGCGGCCCAGGGACTTGCTTTGTTAGGCCATGAGAAACAAGATGGCAACTTGTTCAATTTGCTGTTGCTCAGGACACAAGATCACAAAGAGATGCAGGTATGGCTTCAGAAAAAAAGAAATTACCTTGATCCATCAGTTCAGAATGAATTCCTAACACTATTTAGTAGTGCAATTATTCGTGAAATTGTGAACAAAGTCAAAAACATATCAGATATATTTTCCATTTCTGTTGATGGAACGAAAGACATAAGTGGAATTGAGCAAGAAGTTGTGTGCATTCGTTACATTGATGAGAACTTGCTACCCCAAGAGGACTTTTTGGGTTTTTACGAGTGCAAGCAGACAACAGGAGAAGCAGTTGCAAGAATTATTCAAGATGTTCTTTTGCGCCTTGGATTACCAATCAGTAACTTGCGTGGTCAAACGTATGATGGGGCTGCCAACATCTCTGGTGTTTACATTGGCTGCCAAGCAAAAATAGCACAAATTCAACCATTAGCTATGTACATCCATTGCGGAGCTCATTGTGGTAACTTAGCAGCCCAAAGTGCGCTGAACACTCAATCAACTAGGGATCTTTGTGGTGCTATGGATGTTCTCCAAGATCTAAGCAACTTATACAACCAATCTGGCAAAATCAAGACCAAAATGTCAGATTTTCTTCAAGAGGATTTACAGCACCCAGCTGTCCCAGTGTCACTTGGTAAGCTGTGTACAACAAGGTGGCTTACTAGAGTTGCAGCTATTAAAGCGGTACTATTACAATACGAAACCACTTTGAAATCTCTAGATGAACTCGCAGAATCAGATGCAAGTATCAACACCAGAGCAGCTGGGCTATCAGAACAGCTCTCTAGGGCCGGCCAATATGTACATTGCTCTCCATCTTTGTCAACTTATCTTTCAAAAAGTGGAGCGGCTGACAGGTCTTCTACAGACCAAAAGCTACACCATCAATGACATGGATAATTTAGTTGAACACATAAAGTTCCAACTTCAAGATTTAAGAAAGGATGAATTTTTTCACAACGAATTTGAGAAATGTGTTCAGAAGTGTGAATCACTGGGTCTGGATAGTGCTGTGATGCCTCGCAAAAGAAGAGCTCCTTCAAGATTTACAGGGACTGGACAGGCACATGTTGCCGAGACTGTTGAACAATATTTTCGTTCACAGTTCTATACTGCAATAGACAATCTGACCATGCAACTCACTGACCGGTTTGATGGCAAAGGATTGCAAACCTATCGAGCTCTGGAAGAGGTGCTTCTTACGGGAAATACGTCTGAGGCAGTGCAGGCCTTGCTAAAGAAGTACCATTTTGATCCTTAAATTCTGGGCATAGAGTTAAAGCATTTCCATGCTAAATTTGCACCAGTTCACTACGTTTGTGAAGCCAGGAATAAACTGTGTGGACTGGCAACACTTGTCCGTGGGCTTTATGGGAATCTGGAGGACCGCTGCAAGTTGTTGCTGGTGTGTTCACCCACATCTAATGAAGCTGAACGGAACTTCAGTAAGCTACGTCGCATAAAGACGTGGCTTAGGAGCACCATGACTGCTCCGAGGTTAAATGCCCTGGCTGTTTGTCATGCTCATAAGGAGATACTTAATGCATTATATATTGATGCAATTTGCAAGTCATTTGTATGCAACCAACAGCGACAGAAACATTTTGGTAACTATCTGTAACTCTTTGTAACTGTTCAGTATACTGTTCACAAAGAAAAGTTCTTGAAGTTACATTGTATGCTTTGTACCTTATAAATATAGTTATCTTAAATATCTCTACATTCTCTCAAGGGTGTGGCATTCGGGACAGTGGGACACCCACAACTTGGAAAAGCTTCCAGAGCCCCTGGTGCTTGTTTCCACGGGGGTTGATTTGTCATTCAACGGTATCAAGTGTCGACGATTGCGTCTTACGGATGTGCCACTTTCGGTATCTGCTATGTATGATCTCGGTGTTTGGGACTCTTCCGTGATAGTTGCTGGTGTCTTTATACCACACTTTCTGTCCTGGCGATAGCTTAGGTAGATGGCGGCTGCGGTGTTTGCTGTTGTGGTCAACTTGCTGACGTTGTTTGCTTGCAGTCTCTAACTCCTTTAGTCCTTCGAGGTTTGGCCATTTCGGCTCCAGCTCCGAAGGCATCATTGGCAGTGTTTGTCGCGTTCCCAATCAAACCCTGTTCTGTAGAGCGATTAGAGTTCGCACGTGATCAACCACACGAGACTGCAGTCATGTTTATATACTGAATGATTTAATAGTGAAACACAGCTCCAGGTCATGCGGTGAAAACTACATAACAAAAACAGTCATAGAAATGACAAATATACGGCGATATAAAATTAAATACAGACAACATATATAGTGAAGTCACAAAATAAGTAAGCTTAAGCCGTATTAACTCGAAATTCAATATATTAAATGTCACCGTAAGGATAACTTACGTCTGTAAGCTCTACAGGAACTGAACTAACAACTAAAGTACGAAAAATGTTCCAAGTGGTACGTAAAACAGCTAAAAGTTAGAAATATCTCCTCTCCTACGATGCGTGTCGCCGTGTACGTTCAGACAACGTTTTCAAGATGGCGGCTCCGCGCGGTCCTGGATCCAAGGCTATAGGTGACCCAAACGCCAGATCGGGGAACGTCACACTCCTCGCCCAAGGACAGAGTCCTTGTCTAATGTACTTTCTTCACCGGGCTCCAGTTCCCTGACGATCGATGGGTTACTTGTAGTCCTTTCTTCTGGTATCAACAGAACGAGTTCGCTGATGGGACGAAGGTAACTTTTCTTAATTCCATCTTTGTAAATCGAGACCTTCGCCTTCCTGACGAGACCGTCTTTGATCTCAATAGGTTCGATTACTCTGCCCATAGGCCAGTTATTGCGATGGGCATCTTTGTCTTTCACTAAGACTACATCTCCAGATACCAAGTCACGTTGTCTGCCGTTCCATTTCGTTCTCTTCTGGAGGTTCTGAAGATACTCGCGTCTCCATCGAAGCCAGAATTGGTCGGCTAGATACTGTGTCCTTCTCCAACGGCGACGAGCGTACAGGTCTTGCGGAACAAAATCGCCAGGAGGGCCAAGTGGACGTGTTTTTGCTGTAAGCAGCATGGCGTCAGAGGGCTTGGTTGGTCGATGTCGGATTCAATGGCAGTGATAGGGCGATTATTCACGATGCTACATACTTCCGCCATTAGAGTCACTAATAGTTCATGATCGAGCTGAGAACTCCCAATTCCGAGTAGCATGGAGTCTAAGATTCTACGAATCGTCCCTATTTGACGTTCCCACACGCCTCCAAAGTGGGAAGCATGTGGAGGATTGAATTCCCATTCGCATCCGTGCTCGGTAACGTACTTTTCCACCTTTCTCTGGTCCATCTCCATTAAGGCGTCGTCGAGCTCGGACTTTCCTCCGACGAAGTTGCTCCCGTTATCGCATCGGAGTTTGGTAGCTGGGCCGCGGATCGCGAAGAAGCGACGTAAGGCGCATATGAACGAGCTCGCATCCATAAATTCGAGTACTTCAACGTGGATCGCTCTACTGCTGCGGCATGTGAAGACAAGACCCCAGCGTTTCGAACTGGCGGCGCCGCCTCTAAGCTTTCTCGTCCGTATCGTCCACGGACCAAAAACGTCAAATCCGACGTTGGTGAATGGCGGATTCGTTTCCATTCTATCTGCTGGTAGATCGGCCATGTGCTGTACTAGCGTCGCTCCTCTCAACTTTTTACAGGTGATGCAAGAGCCCAGGAACATGGCTATTGCTCTATGACCTCCTACGACCCAGTAGCCAGCCGGGCGGAGGGCCCCGTGTGTTATTTGGCGACCTTGATGATGTACTCTGTTGTGGAAATGTCGGATCAGTAGTACCGACAAATAATGATCTTTGGGTAATATAACAGGATGTTTTTCTTCTAATGTCAGTTCCGAACGACCAAGACGCCCACCAACTCGAACGAGTCCATTCTTGTCGACGAACGGATCTAGACGGTAGAGGTTGGTACGTCGAAGCTCTTTTCTCCTCTCTCTTAGAATGCAGCGGTTTTCTGGTGTGAGGTTACAACCCTCGAAATTCAACTATTTTTGCCTCGGCAAATAATTGCCGAAGTCTTTCGATAATTTTCGAGTTTGCCTCGGCAATGCCTCGGCAATTTTTTTTTGCCGAGGCGCACAATGAAATCACCTTAAATTCCTTCGGCAATTACTTCGGCACCCTTCCGCATTCACGTCGGCAGTTGTAATTAAAGTAAAGTACATACGGAACTGGAAGTTATTATAACGAATATTATAACGAGCGTAGATTCCGGCGTTTGACATAATTTTTGACAATTTGTTGTTATTTTACAAATTGAACAAATTCCTGATTTAAAATGTTTTAAAAAAGATCGTGGTAATTAACAACAAATTGTATGAAAGAATAAACTTGAGGGTAATCACACGACAGTCTAAAAGATAAAACAAAGTTTCCCGACGTGTCGTCTTTAAACCATCAAGATTGTTCTATATCAACCGAAGCCGACGCTGAAAGCTCAAATTTAAATATTTTGTAAAGTATGAATGAAATCTTCAGTTGTTCACGGCACCCGACGTCGATGACAGCGATTCGAACAAAGAAGTGATACACAGTACACAGGATTACCTTAATTACGATAAATAAAATTGTGCGAGCTCAGCGGTAACTCAAACGAGAACATGGTAACTGGTAAGACCTTAGACGTAAGAGTTAGGCCAGGCACATTTCTTTCTTAATATATATAACAAATGCGTAATGTCTTTTGTCATGGACTGAAAGCTTAACAACAAAATATAAACAATATAATAACACTGATAACTTAATAGTCTAGGTCATTGTCTGACGATGAATAATCGTCCGATGAAGCCTCAACTTCTCCATGACCATGGTCAAGATCTTCCCCTGGCTGTACCCGAATTTCATTGTTGGCCTGACTGGAATCAGAATCCGCTTCTGATTCTGAGGAGGAAAGGTTGAGATCAAGACCTTTTCTTTTGTCTCTTGGAGTGCGTTTCTTTCTGCGGTGAGTTGACATATATGCATCAAGACGACGTTTATTTGATCTTATTTCACCATTAGGAAATTCGGTTAGGAACAATTCCATCGCGTTTTCAAAGTCGCATGTTGTGATGACTTTGCGGTTACGAACTCGAAGCACTGCTTCCATTGACTGGTTATTCAGGCTTTTTCGATCATTGCGCACCATTCTTGCAAAGGATGAGAAAACTCTTTCCACCTGAAAAGGATTAAGAATGAATATTTTCACGTTTGTAAACCACGTCAACATTTGAATAGGAAACATATTTCAAATTAATATAGATTTAACTTTTAGAACACCATGATCAGATGCGGGGAACCGAAATAATGCATTTATAATAGCTTACTTATTTACCTCTGCGTTGGACACGGGAAGAACAATGCAAATCTCAACTATCTGGAGGATGTTGCCAATTCCGAGCTTCTGTTTAAGACTAAACAGACTCTTCCATGCTTTCATTGGAGTGGTTGATGACAAGAATCTCGTTACGTGAGAGAAACAAATTTCAATCTCAATGTCTAAAAAAACCCGACCCAATTAAACATGAAACAATGAAACCAAAGAACATTATATATATATATATTATATATAAGCACAATTAAACTAGCTGTACATGATACAATACCTAGACGCCGCCCATCGAAGCCATTGGCAGACAAAAAACCCTCGAAGTGCTCTTCCAAGGTATGTGCAGCAGTTTTCACGTCAACCTCCGGCTTCAAAGAGTAGGACTTCGTGTCCAGTAAAGTTGCAGCGGCCGTGTACAGAGGGTTGGTTGTGATATCGTTCATCCGGTCTTCGAGGTACGTCGATAGCGATGCTAATGTCCCTTCAATGGAGTTTGCAACTTGAACCATAGCACGGGAGACGTCGCCACGCATTGTGTACGAACCGAAACAGGGGCGGATCTAGACTGTAGCAACTGTAGCGAATGCTACAGTCAGATTTTCCCGGAAACAATACGATTAAATTAAATTAACATTAAATTAACACCATCTACATAATATGTCACTAATATTCAGCTTTTCCAAAGTTCAAAACCACCATTTCAGGCATTCATGCGCGCGTTATATAAATTATTGCCGGGCGCACAACCTACAAACCTGCTGTGCCCATTGAGCCTGCCCGTAATTGATCTGAACTGCATTGTCAGCTCATGTTTCTCTCACTAGAATGCATCGCGCAAAGGCGCATTCCGAGGTGGTGGCGATGTGTTACGACGGCTACAGTTGTGCTAAATTTGGACTGTAGCCGCTTCAGTTGACTGTAGCAAACCAATCAACACGCCAGATTTAGGTCACGTTTTGCTGCATTTTATGAACTTCCGCTACAGTTCACTAGAGCGAAGAAATCTCCGATGATTAGACTATGATGTGATGTAATTACTCGTTCGTTCCCTTGGCTTCTGTTCACCATTGCGTCCAACAACGTTTTACAGCAACTGTTGCGTGTCTTGGATGATATGAGTTATTCTCCTAAGGAAAAGGAGGATGAGTTGATTGCGTTACTGTGAGAAATGTCTTAAGAGCGAATTTGAAAGAAAGAAGGATGATCCTCGCCGTGTATGTTTGTGTACTAACTATTCGAAGTTGCAGTTCCCGCGCAGCTAAGAATTGCGCTCTTCAAAGCACAACGCAGTGAGGTATGTGAAGCTCATGAATAATAAATTGCCTGGGTTATTATTTGAATAATAAAATATGCAAATTATGACTGAGATCAGCCTTTGTGTGTATTTATATGATTGAACGCGAATTCATTCTCAGTCACATATGCAGCGAGTAAGACACAGTATTATATTTATTTAATAACGTTAATCTTTAACGTTGCAGTCAACGTGCTGCTTGCGTAAAATTAATAGACGAGTACTAGGTATGTTGATCAATAAATATATTATCAAACAATCATATTTACACAAACAGATATTGTTGTCAACAGTTTTTATTGGTAGATTTTTAATATAAATCCAATATTAACAAATATTGTCGTATTTGGCCCTTTATTCTTGTGTGAAATTTGAATTGCGCCTGCTGCAGAATTAGCTGGAATCTTCACTCAAAATGCGGGAAATGCCGTTTCCGGGGTTTGCAATTTCAAAAATTCCCGGGAGGGCATACACCCGGACCCCACTAGAATGGTGTCGTCAATAATTTGCAACAGTCAGATTTGGGTCTAGATCCGCCCCTGCGAAAGTTACTGGTGTATCGGCGTCCGGTTCTTGGCCACGCGTTCTGGTTTGTCTAGGCACGGGTGCTTGTTGGTTCTCCTGCAGCTCAGGGAGAATTTCTTTATTCAAAGTAGGGAAAAGATCTTCAGCAAGAAACGCTTGATCGCCGAGTTCTTCGACTTTCTTGTGGAGCTTTTCGACTGTCTTCTGCGCTCTTTCGATGGCTGTTATTGCTTCGGGCATGATCAAGTCGATTTTTTCCAGCGTTAATGAACAGGGCACGAGATAGGCAACAACATCACGTTTCACAGCTTGGTAAATAAGTAGCTTGATACTCGACGTTTCGCGTCTGACACCTTCGAGCCTTCTCTTTCTTCATTGTTTGATTGTACGGAAGTTCGATCTGTTCATTGGAAAACGATAACATGGTTTTCAGGTTTCGCAAATGGGTGTCGATTGCAATCTGCTGGTGATGCAGCCAGCGCGTTCCGGCAGGGCGTTTGTACCGATGAGCTCTTTTCCCTTCAATTTCAGCGTAACGTTTAAAAAGTCTCCACTTCAAAGTAGCCTTTTTAAACAAATAATACTCGTTCTCCAGTTGTTGCTGCGCTTCCGAATCCAGAATAACATTTTTAAATGCGTCCCTGACAGCCAACTCTAATTTGTGGGAAGAACACCAAATGAATACAAGATGGTCACCAACATCTTCCTTTTCCAGAAGATACAGCCGTTTGTTTGCTGAAGTGCCGTCAGACCCCACTCCGACTTCGTGATGTTTTCGTGGAATGGTCAACTTCGCCTCGTCGACAGCCTTGTCCATGGCAGCTTTGAGACCAACTGTGTCAACACTGGCAGGTTCTTGGAGTGAAAGAACATCAAACGAGGGTCGCCCTTTATCACAGGTCTTTATAACATACAGCTCCTTTTCATCATTTGTTTTTGCCGACGACGAACCATCGTACAACAAACTGAAGTACAGTCGTGCTCCTGTGTTGAGAGGATCAATGACATTTCGTTGTAATAAAGCTCTTGAAAGATGCACCAGCATTTCTCGTCCGCTTCGATCTGTCAAGTATGCATTTCCGACATCTACTTTATGGGTGTCGCGCTCAAACTTTGCAAAGTGTTCATACATTTGGAAAGAAAGGTTTTTAGTCGCCACAAAGTGGACCAGTTGAAATTTCTTAAGCAGCTGTTCTCTTTGCATAACGTTAATCTTTCTGACATTCGTCAAGATACTTGACTGGCTGGATTGTTTTTCCGCTGCCAATTTCTCTGCCTCGCTAATATCAACTTCGTCACATTTCTGCTCTGCCTTTTCCTTCAGTTTTCTGACTGCGTTCACATGATACTGGGCTTTGAGATGATCGTTAGCATTGTTTTTCTTTATCGTCGTCGTGCCTTGAATCCATTTATTAACTAACGATTTTACAACGCCGGTTAACTTACTTAACGCTTTCTTGCCGTCTTCGTCGCTCTGATAGTACTCAGTGCAAATAATACACTTGAGTTCAATTGCCTCGCCATCATCATTTGAGGTGACTTTTATTTCGTCAAACCCCCACTTCTCGACAGTTGCCTTCTTTACCATATCGGAATATTCATTTTGTGTTTCAGTCGTCACTATATTTTAATATATTATTGTTCATATTATGCAAATAACATGCATAGTTCGTGTGAAAAACAATAAAAAAACGTTTTTTTAACGTATTCGCGCCCGCGGTCCTATTCGTGCCCGCGGTCCTATATGGCAATACGTCATGATATGATACGATATAACATCGAACGTTATGATGTGATCCAGCGACATACAGGGAGTGAATTCGCCGAATTGAGAAATTTTCCTTGCCTACAATTATTTTCTAACATTGTAGCTATAGGCCGTGCTAATTTTAACCTACAGATTTGAATTTCAAGTTATAACGCTGTAGTTTGTAAATTTAAGGTATATAAACAATGTCAATAACGGGTGGAATTGCCTCGGCATTTTTTTGCCGAGGCAAACTATGACTTGCCATGACTTGCCTCGGCATTTGCCTCGGCAATTGCCGAGTGCCGAGGCGAATTTCGAGGGTTGGGTTATGCATTTTCGCCAAGATATCAATATCGGTCACGAAATTCTCTTTCTGTACGGTTCCGATGATCGTCATCGTTGCTTGTTCCAATTCTGCTACTGTCGGGAGGCGCGTTGGAGGTTGTTTGGTGTGTTCTCCACACGTGTCCTGTTACGGTGGTCGTGGGTTTTTGCGTAACTTGAACTTCTTTGCCTTCGTGATTAAGTTGGCTACAGCACGTTGGAGGATAGACCAACTAGAGAACTGTTCGAATCTTTTAGATCCAAGCTCCGAAGCGTTTGTCGGCTAGATGCGTAGACAGCTGTCGGTTGCTTCACTTCCGGGTCGTTTTCGTCCAAGTGCGACTCGTGGTCTGCGGTGTGGGTGAGGGGTCCAGCGAGGCTTGTTTTAAAAATACGGGACCACATAGCCACTCTGATTTGGCCAGGGTTCTAGCGTTTATACCGCGAGTAGCTAGGTCAGCAGGGTTGATCGAGGTGTCCACGTATGTCCATTGATGCGGCTCTGAGACGTTGCGTATAGACTGGACTCTGTTGGCCACGTAAACAAGGAATCTTCGGCTTTCGTTCTTCACATAGCCAAGAACTACTTTGGAATCTGTATAGAAGGTCGTTTCGTCAATTTCCAAGCTGAGTTCTTTCTTTAGTTTGTGCACGGCTTGAGTCGATAGCACTGCGGCGCAAAGTTCAAGTCGAGGAATGCTTATCGTCTTAGTTGATGCCACTCTCGATTGCCCAAATACGAAGGCGACGCTTACCACACCCTTGTTGTTGATCTGTCGGAGATAAATTGTGGTTGCAATTGCGTCTTTGCTGGCATCCGAGAAGGCGTGGATTTCGTTGCGTACCACAAGACCAAATTTCTTTGGGTGGTAACAGCGGGACAATGTGACGTTTTGTGGATGTACGAGCTCATCTCTCCAGTGTTGCCATTTGCGCATCAGATTCCCAGGGAGGGGGTCATCCCAGCCAAGTTGGCATTCGTTGTTTGTTCTCTTTCCGAGGGTCACGAGCTGTTGCAGCAATACCTTCCCTACAGGGATGACAGGGACGGCTAGGCCAAGGGGGTCGTATATAGAATTCACCACGGACAGAACGCCCCTACGCGTGAACGGTTTCTCTGTCAGCGAAACTTGGAATGTGAATACATCAGTCTGAAGGTTCCACTGAACTCCGAGAGAACGCTGTGCCGGAAGTGCGTCGCGCCGTAGGTCTAAGTCGCGTACGTCTTTCGCGCGGTCTTCTATTAGGAGAGCTTCCATCACAGCTGCGGAATTCGACGCTATCTTGTGGAGTCGTAAATTGGCCGTGGCCAACATTGCCTGCGCTCCTTTCACCAACTCGATTGCTTCTTCGTCTGTGGGCCGCGAGGTTAGTCCGTCGTCCAGGTAGAAATCTCTGTGGACGAACTCTTTTACCGCGGTTCCGTAGCTCTCCTCGCCGTCGTCGGCAGTCTTCCTCATTCCGTAAGTGGCAACTGCCGGGCTTGGACCATTTCTAAACAGATGGACGTTCATCTTATACTCCGATATCCCTCGAGAGGGATCGTTTCCCTCGAACCAGAGGAATCGTAGGTAGTCTCGGTGTGTTGGGTTTACGTGGAAGGAGTGGAACATCTGTTCTATGTGTTACGTGACCGCTATACGCAACAAAAAGTGTAACCTCAGCTGTTTGGTTTTTACAGTTATTTATTTAATTAACAAGAAACTTACAACAGATATTGAAAATGTCTATAAAGATTAAAACTAAACTAAAGTTCAGAAACTTATCTGTCGTCTGCACACAACGAAACAGTCAATAGGAGATTCCGACACAGGTTAACAATCCGTATGGACTTGAAAAGGAAGGAATAATAAAACCAACGGCAGGAACTCCAGGACTGACTTCGTAACCACTTTGATACATATAGCTCACTCTCATACATATGCATGCCTGATATATGTTCGATGGCTGCTTATATAGTTTCTAGAGTATATAATTATAGTAACATACTTCATTCTATATATAATATATTTACGTAATTACTAAATGACATCATAGCTGACTCATGCCAAGTCATAAGTATTACTAATTGGTTACAAGTACTTATTAAGTAGTTCAGTGATCAAATAACGTATAGTTAATTAACTGTCTTAGCATATCCGTAACACCCTCCCTCTTAAAGAAAAAAAGAAGTTTGATAGAACTTTCTTTTTTAGAATATAAAATTTTTAACCATGTCTATGGCCTAGAAAGACAGTCCGCAATCAAATTGTCTTTTCCTTTAATATGTCTGATTTCCAAATTATATTCTTGTAAAACTAGACTCCATCGCAATAGGCGTTGATTCTTGTTCTTCAGAACTTTTGATTAAATTGATGGTCAATTTTGCCTTGCTGAGCCTCCTGAAGAACTCTCGGATGATCCTTAGATGTTCTTCCCACGTATTGCTGTAAATGATGATGTACGCTTCGCAACCGTCCAGGCCAGAAATGATGCTATTAACGAGAACTTGAAAGGTGGCTGGCGAATTTCTCATTCCAAATGGCATGACCTTGTACTGGAACAAACCCTCTGGGGTAACAAAGGCTGAGATTTCTTTGGCACGATCAGTAAGTGGAACTTGCCAAAATCCTTTCAATAAATCAAACTTGGTGATGTACTTGGCTTTTCCAATTTTATCGATACAATCATCCATGGGATTGGAAATGTATCCGACTTAGTCACATTATTGACTTTTCGGTAATCGGTACACATACGATAGCTTCCATCAGGTTTCGGCACCAGGATACATGGAGAGCTCCAATTACTTTGACTTGGTTCTATGAAGTCGTTTTCCAAAAGATATTGAACCTCCTCACGTAGGTATTTCTGCTTCACTGGGTTTAACCTGTAGGGATGTTGTTTCACTGGTTTAGCATCACCAACGTCGACATCGTGGAAAATTTTGTCTGTTCTGGTAGGAATATCTGGAAAAAGGTGTTCGAATTCTTTAACCAGGTTCTGAAGATCTTGACGTTGATTCGGTTGAAGATGAGATAGCTTGGAATCCAGATTATGTAGGACATCAGAGTTGTTGAGTTTTGATGTGGCAGACAGACTAGAAAGTTCTCCTAGGTCTACATCGTCTTTGTCTTTATCAGACTCAGAACTCACTACATTTACAGAATGTATTACCCTATCATTATCGTAATACGGCTTTAACATATTTACATGGCACAACTGTTCTTGTTTACGCCTATCTGGAGTTATTAGGACATAATTTAAATCACTCTCTTTCTTGTCTACAACGTAGGGACCAAAATACCTAGCCTGAAGGGAATTTCCAGGAACTGGGAGCAATGCAAGAACCTTATCACCGCGTTTAAATGTGCGGTTTACTGCGTTTCGATCAAACCTATTTTTCATGTTTTTCTGTGTTGATCGAAGATTTGTCCTAGCTAGATCACATGCTTTCGTAAGTTTTGTGCGAAAGTCCGAAACGTACTGCAAAAGATTTAACGAACCGCCATCTTCCGAAAGGAATTTTTCTTTTAGGAGTTTAAGTGGTCCTCTAACCGTATGTCCGAAAACTAACTCAAATGGGCTAAAGCCCAGAGATTCTTGAACTGACTCTCGAGCAGCGAATAAAAGTAAATGGATGCCATCATCCCAGTCTTTTTGTGTGTCGAGGCAATAGGTTCTCATCATGTTTTTTAAAGTTTGGTGAAACCTTTCGAGAGCACCCTGACTTTCAGGATGATAGGCAGTAGATTTATACTGCTTGATGCCTAACTCGTGCATCACCTGTTGAAAAATTCCAGACATGAAATTTGAACCTTGGTCCGACTGAATAGACGTAGGAAGGCCAACTAAAGTGAAGAATTTAATTAAGGCCTTAACAATGGTTTTTGCCTTAATATTTCTCAAAGGTATAGCTTCAGGGAACCTTGTAGAAGCGCACATAATGGTCAACAGATATTGATTGCCTGCCTTAGTCTTAGGTAATGGGCCAACATAATCTACAATTACTCTACTAAACGGCTCCTCGAAGGCTGGAATTGGCTGTAAATGGGCTTTTGGATTGACCTGATTTGGTTTCCCAACAACCTGACAAGTGTGGCAAGTTTTACAAAATTGCACTACATCTCGTCTAAGATTAGGCCAGTAGAACTGACTCAGAATTTTAAGATAGGTTTTGGTAACACCTAAATGGCCAGAAAGGGGGGTTTCATGCGCTAGGTTAAGTATGTCAAACCGGTAGGTCTTTGGCACAACGATCTGATATCTGACACACCACTCATCGTCTGCCGAAACATCAGGCGGTCTCCACTTTCTCATTAAAATATCGTTTTTAATAAAGTAGCAGACCGGATTCTTCGCAATTTCGGCCTCGTCAACTGCTTTATGAAATAAGACAGAGATCTCAGGATCATTTTGTTGTGCATTAATAAGATTTGGCTTTGAAAAGGTTGCTTGAGACGATTCAGATGTTGAATTCACGCCTTCGAAAGCTTGGCCAAGAAAGGTGTCTGACATATCGATGACGTCTTCACTAGCATCATGTTCTAATTGCTTCTGCTTACGCATGGCTCGAGTTACCGCACATGCGGGATATAAATCTGAAATTTCTCGCTCAATAGGATCAGGAGTTTGATTTACACACGGTTTATCAGTCAAAATTGGGTTAACGACTACATTCTCGCCTGCAAGGTCATTGCCGAGAAGTAGATGAATTCCCTCGAATGGTAAAGTCGTTTTAATACCCAATAGAACGGTACCTGACACTAGGTCTGACGACAAATTGACTTTGTGTAATTGTTGAGAACTGAACGTATCAGAATTAACTCCTCTAATCAAAACATTCTTACCAGAGTAAGACTCCTGAGAAAATGGTAAAGTATCTGCCAACAAAAGAGATTGGGAAGCCCCAGTATCTCTTAAAATTTTAATAGGAACTGTTTTTGACAGATCACTTGTAAGTGATATGAAACCATTATGAATAAATGGTTGAAAGACTTCCATAATAGGGTCAAAAGAGGACTTAACTTCACAGTTAAGAGAAGGAAGTGGCTTAATGACAGATGTGTCTTGCACATTGTCACGCATGGACTGTTTTGAAGTACAGCCATTGGGTTTTACTTCACCTTGCTCTTGTTGTCTCCGTTTCAATTTGTAGCAATCTGATATTACATGACCATTCTTTCTACAATAACTACAAACTATGTTGTTAAAAGGAGAGTTTGAAGGCTTGCCTTGAGAAGGTGGTTCAAATCTAGCAGTGGGTGGTTTGGTCTTTTTAGCGTCAGGATTAAAATTATCTGAATATTCCTTTGTCAGGTTCTTAGCACCAAACACGCGCTTGCTATCAAATGATGAAGAATTATTGCCTCGAAAAGACCAAGACTGTGGCGCCTTATTTGTGAATGAAACCTTATGTGTTAAAATGAAATCGTCGGCCAAACGTGCGGCAGCTGTTAAGGTTGTCGCCTTTTGTTCATTTAGAAATACGCATATATCACTTTGAATGCATCTTTTAAATTCTTCAATCAAAATCAATTGTCTCAATTGGTCGTATTCCTTATCGGATTTTTCCGAGGCACACCAGCGATCAAACAATTGCTCTTTTTCTCTAGCGAATTCTAAATAGGTCTGCCTACCCGTTTTTTCAAAATTTCGAAATTTTTGACGATATGCCTCAGGGACCAACTCGTACCCCTTAAGAATCAATTCCTTAACGGTATCGTATTCCGAAGCTATATCTAACGAAAGCTGTGCGTAAATATCACGAGCTTTTCCAACTAAAACACTTTGCAATAACATGGTCCAATTTTCTTTGGGCCACTTAAGATTTTCGGCTATTTTTTAAAAATGTAAAAAATACTTATCGACATCCCGTTCCTGGAAAGGTGGAACCATTCTAATGTGCTTAGTAACATCAAAACTCGAATCTAGTTTGGTTCCAGTATGAACAGATCCCAATTTTCCCTGCAACTCTATTTTTCTCATTTCCAACTCAAATTTCTGCTTTTCTAATCTCTCTTCTCTTTCTCTTTCTTCTCTTTCCTTTTCTCTATCTCTCTCCATTTCTAATTTCTTTAATTCCAATTTCATTCTTTCTGCTTCCATTGCAAATTTCATTCTTTCTATTTCTATTTCTGGATTTGCATCGGGATTCTTATACAAATTTAAAACACTTTCCTCAAAGTATTCAGATTTAACTAAGTGTTCCATAATTGTCTTTTGCATGTCCTTCTTTACCATAGAACTTTTTACCTCTATACTTAAATGCTTACCTAATGAGATCAGGTCATTCTTCCTCAATTTATTAAGAACCTCTTGATCGGGCTCTAACATAAACTGCTCAGGTTTAAATTCTGACATTTTATCAAATAGCTGAGCTCACACAAATTCGAAATTTACCTCCGAATAAAAAAAATATCAAAAGTTACCGAACTTTGATTTGAATGAAATTCCCCGGACACTAACGTACACTTTCCCGAGACACTAACGTACACTTTCCCGAGACACTAACGTATACGTTCCCGCCTGAGCCCCCAATTGTTACGTGACCGCTATACGCAACAAAAAGTATAACCTCAGCTGTTTGGTTTTTACAGTTATTTATTTAATTAACAAGAAACTTAGAACAGATATTGAAAATGTCTATAAAGATTAAAACTAAACTAAAGTTCAGAAACTTATCTGTCGTCTGCACACAACGAAACAGTCAATAGGAGATTCCGACACAGGTTAACAATCCGTATGGACTTGAAAAGGAAGGAATAATAAAACCAACGGCAGGAACTCCAGGACTGACTTCGTAACCACTTTGATACATATAGCTCACTCTCATACATATGCATGCCTGATATATGTTCGATGGCTGCTTATATAGTTTCTAGAGTATATAATTATAGTAACATACTTCATTCTATATATAATATATTTACGTAATTACTAAATGACATCATAGCTGACTCATGCCAAGTCATAAGTATTACTAATTGGTTACAAGTAATTATTAAGTAGTTCAGTGATCAAATAACGTATAGTTAATTAACTGTCTTAGGATAGGCATATCCGTAACATATGTCACACACCACGGCGGTGTCTTCCTGTCGGAAACGTACGAGTACTCCAAGCAAGCTATTCGCGAGGTCGGGACCGGTCAGTAACTCCTTGTTTAGCGACGTGCCCTTGAATTCGCACGAGGAGTCGAACACCACACGGATTTGGTTTGGTTTCTTCGGGTGATAGACCCCGAAATGAGGGAGAAACCACACTCGACCGATAGGGGTTTCTTCGTCATGCTCTTCTGGCTTAGATGTTGATACAGGAATGGCGTGCCCGCGTTCGAAAACTTTGGCTAGGAACTCAACAGTCTTTCTTCATCTGCGGCTTTTTCTTGAAAGAGCGAAGTAATCCATTTAGACGACTGAGCGCTTGGCTTCGGTTATTCGGCATGAGTACATTTTGGGAGCGGAAGGGAAGAGGCATCTCCCAGTTTCCACGCTCGTTCTTATGGACTCCATCTTTCATGATTTCTAGGAAACGACGGTCTTCGATTGAGGTACTCGTTTCGTCATCCTCGGGCGTTGTGCGGTAAATTTCGTCTCCGATGTCTTGCCTTTCTCCGTCGACGTAGTCGATATACTCTTCCTTGATCTCGAAGCAGTTCGAACAGGGCGTAGTTTGATATTCTGGTGGTTGTAGAGGGACGGAAGGTCGTTTTTCGTCCATGCTTCGACGTCTACCAAGGGTCAGCGACGGCTGTGCGGCGGGCTGAAATATGCACGGGTCCTCCCACTCGATCTAAGCACATCTGACCGGATATCGTCCATTCCAGATCTAGCAGTTGGGCCCACGGCGCAGCCTTCGGTCCATTTTTGAAGGCTCTCACCTTTAGCATCTCCGGAGCGTCTCTGCGGACCAAAAGTTGAATCTCAGCGTTCTTATCCAAAGCTGGAATTTCGTTTGCAATTTCACGAAGGTGGGGATGGTGTCTAGCCATCTTTGGCGTTGAAATCTCACTTTTGTCCTGAGGAATATGATCGCACTCTACTAGCTTCGGTAGCTTGGCTTCTGTGCCATTAGTCGACCTTGCAATAATTCCAGTGACACGACGACCATATTTGACTTCTTTATTATTGCTGCATGTAGATAGAAAGTACTTTTCTTTGGGTTTGTCTGGCGAGAATACGTCAACGAGCTCAGGGCTTATCATGGATGCATTGCTTTGATCGTCTACCACTGCGTAAACTCGATGGATGTCGTTAGGTCGATTTTCGTGAAAGACGTCCAAAAGGATGATTTTACTGCACGATAACCCGGCTGTTCGGTTTCCACAGACTGCGGTGCAAGCTGAGTCGATCTCCTCGCCGTGATCGTCTGGTTTCTCCGTTTCTTTCTCCTTGTGAAGTAAGTTTAGGTGGCGTTCGCTGCTACACTTGCTGCACTTGACATTCGCTTTGCACTGACTTGCTCGATGTTTTGGGGAGAGGCAGTGGAAACATAGGCGGTAGGCCTGCCATTTTGATCCACGCTGTCCTTTCTTCCAGCGTTTTCTCGACGAAGGCTCTACATTCTGCGAGTGTGTGTCCTTTTCGTTCATGAAACGGACAATACCTTTCTCTTCTGTGGTCGTCTTCGCCGTTTCCCTCTTTGCGAGCGTCATCGTTGTCGCTCTCGGGTTCTTTGGTTTCTGATTTCAACACTCTGGTGTTCTCTATATCGAATTTTCGGTCTTCTCTTCTGAAACCTTTCCTTGGAGAGTCATTTCTGTGGTCGGTCGTTTCACCGGCTGTCACGTTTGGATGATTCTTCAGCCTGGCTTGTGTTTGGACCATTGTAGGAAATGCATGGAATCCAGGATATGCGTCTTCATTCTTCTCTGCGTATTCAACAACCTGTTTCTCCCATTTATATTGAAGAAAGTTGGGTCGTTGGTCCACTATAGGGCGAATAGAATTTGGATAGTTGAGGCATGCGAGACCGGAAAGATAACCTAGTTGGCTGTCCACATCAACGCAGACGTCCACGAACTTCTGAAGCTTGTGTTTGTCTTTCGCGTTGAACTTGGCCGACTCTCTTAGTCGTTCTAGGAGTGCGTTCGTTATTGTGGCTGTGTTACCAAATCTCCTTTCCAATTCGGACCAAAGTTCTCGTAAGGTGGCGAGTGGATCCCGATATTGCCGTTTTTTGAAATTGTCTACCAACTTCTGGACCTTGCCTTTGGTATATTTGCGCAGGTAGGAAGTCTCTTGAGCGGGGCTCACTTGGGCGTCTTGAACCATTGCTTTGAAGGAAGTTTTCCAAGGGTGGAAGATGGTAGCGTCTCCATCAAACGTGTCCGGGTGACATTTTGGAAGATTCTGTCTAGCTAAGCTCGCCATTAAAGTTGGTCGGTCTCCGTGATTCCTTCGATATACCGTTCCGTCATAACTGGTCCTGTGGTTGGAATAGGTGGTTGATAGAGGGGTTGATTTCCTGCAAATCCCGTTGGGGTAAATTCATGAGATCTTTGCATCTGAGTGTTTCTTTCTGTTGTCGTAAGTCGGACTTCTTCTTTCTCCACTTTTCTGTCGCTACCTGTTGCGTTGTTTTCCAGATTGTTTTCTCGACCATCGACGACTTCAGTGAATGAAACATTTTGACGTACGAGTCCCTGTGTATTGACCCAATGTCGTGTGCGCGACCTGGCGACCGTAGGTTCGTCTTCTACTGGTGGAGAAAGGCCTTCTTCTTCCTGGATCGCTTGTTCGATGGCTTTCAATTTAGCGTCTGCCACTGCCATCATCTTGTTGGCCGTTAGAATAGCCATGTCGCGGTCGTGTTCGGCGCGCATTCGCTCGCGACGAAGCTCCTCCTCTGCTTCTAGTTGTCTTCGTTTGCTTTCTTTCTCTGCTATCAATCGGTCGTAGTTTGCTTGCTGTCTTGCGGCTGCGACCTCCGTGAGTGCCTTTCTACGCGCGCTGCTAGAAGACGAGGATGCACGTGATGTCGTTCGACCTGTGTGCTTAGAACCCAGTGATATATATCGTCAATATCGTTGGTTTGTTCGTTTTTTGCACGAGTAATAGCAGCGTAGGCATACTTTAATTTTGTCTGGCTAGATTCCATGAGGGAGTGAAATTGTTCACCAAATTCGTCCCATTTGTCTTGTTTGTATATATCCTGTAACTCAGTTACGGTCTTCTCGTATCGCTCAATCACTGCCTGTAACCGCCATAAGCCCACTTCGATTTCTTTGGCAGAGCATTTGTTTTCTACGAGGGCATAGACGTCGTTCGAAAAATCGTGCAGTTCTTCAGCTTCCGTGTGGAGTGCCGAGTCTTTTGCTTGGATAGCGTTCTGAATAGCCTTCAGTGATAACTTTCGCTGACGTTTTTCTTCTTCGATAGTTTCCTTTTCTTTCGAAGAAACTTGTCCATGGCCACTTGTAGATGTTTTTGCTGCGTCAGCAGTTTCGGGTTGCACTGGACGTGAACTCATCCAGCCTGATTTGAATAACAAGTTTTGGCAGTGTTTTTACGATGTACAAATCTACTGCTCCCCAGGTTCCAGTTTTTTAGAGACTTTTCACTGTCGCGTTCCCAATCAAACCCTGTTCTGTAGAGCGATTAGAGTTCGCACGTGATCAACCACACGAGACTGCAGTCATGTTTATATACTGAATGATTTAATAGTGAAACACAGCTCCAGGTCACATAACAAAGACAGTCATAGAAATGACAAAATATACGTATTATATATAGCTAATGCTGGAGCAGAATTTGACAAATTAAACTTATCAAATAAATTTGTAGAACTTAGGAAATTATTTCCTCAACACTTCTATTGCCATGACTGTAATAATAATATTGTATTGATAATATAATATTGTTGTTTATATTCTTGTGTAATTAAAGGACCTTACTGTAACTATATAATTTTATAAGTTAAATAAATTTTTAATGATGTGCCACGTACAATTGTTTTGTTTGTTATCTTGCTATATGATATGCTGGTCAGGTTTGTATTGGCCATCTACAGTTCTATTAATTGGGATTGCACATGTTTCTATAAACATATCTATGGTGTTCCTAGATAATATACCTGAAGGTAAGGTTTTCTATAGGTCCTTGTAAATACATGAACCTATAGTATTCCTATAGAAAACCTATAGGAATTCAGTAGAAAACCTATAGGAATTCAGTAGAAAACCTATAGGAATTCAGTAGAAAACCTATAGGAATGCAGTAGAAAACCTATAGGAATTCAGTAGAAAACCTATAGGAATTTTATAGAAACCCTATAGAATTCTCTATAGGCCGCCTATAGAAAATGTTCCAATTTCCTGTAGGATTCCTATAGGCTTCCTATAGGATTCCTATAGTATTTCTATAGGATTCAATATAGGTTTCTATAGGTTGGCCTATAGGATTCCTACAGGAAGGCCTATATACTTTTTTGTAAGGGATATATATGGAAAATGTAGGAAATTGGCAAAACTCCATAGGATTCCCACATTCCTTATGGGAATTATATGGAGTTTCATAGTATTGCCATATATTCATTACTTTCTCTGCAAACTATGGGAAACTATGGAAGAGGGTATGGTTTTGCTATGGGCTTCTACTCTCCATATCAGAGCCATACATATATGGAAAATGTAGGAAATTGGCGAAAATCCATAGGATTCCCACATTCCTTATGGGGATTATATGGAGTTTCATAGTATTGCCATACATGTATATACAGTACTTTTTCTGCAAACTATGGGAAAACTATGGCAAATCTGTACGAGTTATTATGGTTAGATTTGTTACCCATAGAAAAACCATTTGTTGGATCCTGCGTCTCTTGACCCCTTGCGGTTGAACAGTTGCAATCAATCATGGTTTTAAAGTTTGAAACGTTCTCTGGTCAAAGATATTTATTTCTAACAAGCTTTCGGCTGCCAGTCTGCAGTCTTCGACGGGTTAACACTAATGAGATAAAAAATTACTCTTACGGTTGATGATTACACACTACGCCTACAGCTACGGTTTACAATTACATTACAGTGACAACACAGAGATAAATAGTTCCGCCTACATATAACACTATACTAAGCTTTTGACATGATAAACATAGATTTCTCTTAACAAAACTAGAGCTTTACCGATTTGATCCATTACTATTAAAATGGATGAAATCCTATTTGACAGGCAGGAGCCATTGTGTACAAGTCAAGAGCCAACTATCATCCATGACTACTATATCACATGGTGTACCACAAGGTAGTATTATTGGGCCTTTGTTGTTTATCCTGTTCGTAAACGATCTCCCCCTCTGTACGAACCTAGAGATTGATATGTATGCTGATGATTCCACACTTCATTCTGCTGGAAATTCCATTGATGAATTAAATACAAAACTCTCAGCTGAAATGGAAAATGTCCATACATGGTGCTCCTTAAATGGTATGGTTGTGAATGAAAGTAAAACAAAGTCCATGGTTGTTTGTACCTACCAGAAAGCAGCTAAGATTGGCCAATCTGACCTTCAAGTACAGTACAACGGAACTCTACTCGAGAACGTTGCCAGCGAAAAGCTTCTTGGAGTTACTATTGACAAACACTTAACATGGAAAATACATATTGATGACACAGCTTCAGCACTTAGTAAACTTATAGGTTTACTTCGTAGAATAAAAGCCTGTTTGCCACTTAATATTAGGTTATTATATTATAAAACATTTCTTCAACCTAAAATAGATTATTGCAACATAATTTGGGGTCAGTCCAGTCACATATCTAGACTCCATAAGTTACAAAATATCTCCTTGCGGTTAATATATGATAAGTCAAGGTATACATCATCTGGCCCTCTTTTTCAAATATCTAGTATTCTTCCAATTGAGCTTAGGGTTAAGTTCAAGATAGCTATTATGGTCTACAAGGCAATAAATGGTCTTGTGCCAGATTATATATGTGATATGTTTAAGTCTTTATCATCAGTATCTCAACGAAGCACTAGAAGTACAACTAAACATAATCTATGGGTACCAAACTATAAATTATCTATAACCAGGAAAGGCCTCCCATATAGTGGAGCTGCTCTATAGAACAGTTTACCTGTTGATATAAGAAATGTTCATTCAATAGGTCTTTTTAAACAAAAAGTTTATAAATATTTATTGGATATGTTACATAATGTTAATTTAGTATAATATTGATAATACTAGGATTTTTTAGGTTTTAATATTTAACATTTATACTTACCTGTACTTTATATCTTCATGTTTCAAGAACTTATAATAGAAGGCCCAGTGTAAGATTAGCTTTGCTAAACTGGTACATTTTTGTAAATGTTTATGTAAACCTTCGCTAAATAAAGTTTATTATTATTATTATTATTATTATTATTATTATTATTATTATTATTATTATTATTATTATACTACATCTCTCCTGACATTGAACATAAACCTATACACTATCTAACGATTAACATGAACAGAATATCAAGTTGCAAGATCCCAAACATTTAATATTATAACCTTATAGTACCTGTAGTCCTTGAAATGTTTCAAAATCATTTAGGATTAAACAGTTATTAGCACTTACAATAAGTCTTATATAATACTCTCTGAAACAGTTCTACGTTCACGTGAGATCAATCAGTTACTAGGGTTTATAATAATCTTTAAGATATACAGGTTCACGTCTTTTTCTAACTGGTCTCACACTTTTGTCAGGGCAAACATCTCCCAATGTTGGTGCTTTTAGACGTTTATTAGCTTTTCCCATAATTGGTTGTTTTTCTTCACTCTTCTTTTTGATGTCTGTAACTGTTTTCTTCGACTTATTTTCTGTTGCCTGATCTGAATGCACGTCCATTTGAGCTGGTATCTTCTTAAATGAGGAAGAATTCCTGGTGACTTGTTTCTCTCCTAAAGACGCTGTAATCATGTTACCCTTTTGTGAAACAACTCGATGTGGGTTTGGGTTGAACTTTGGTGTTGTCTTGTTCCGCTTGTCATCATATTTCAAAAGAACCGTATCTCCAATCTTGATTCCAGAAAGACATGCATGGTTTCTCTGATCCGCATACTTCTTCATTCTCTCTTTTGCTCTAGCATCCGTCTGTCTTGGTTGCACTTCATCTTTCGACTCCACCACTTTGGCAACTGGTTGAGGCAACTTTGTTTTTGGATCTCGACCAAACAGCAGTTTAAATGGGGCAAAACCTGTTGAGGGATGTGGTGTTGCTCGATACTGCCTCATGAACTTGTTCAGCTCTTGTCTCCAATTCTTTTGCTCTACTATAGCTGCTCTAACAGCCTTCATCATGGGCTTGTTGAAAGACTCTGCTTGAGCAGATGTGTCAGTGGTAAAGTTTACGTAATATTCGCCCATCTTTTGTTCACGTGAAGTAACCATACTTTCAGAATAAGTAGCAGTTGGGTGCCGGGACATATAATCCGATTGATTCTTACTGCCTGGACGATACTGAAGGGATAGTTTGTAAGGCTGCAATCGGAGGCCCCAGCGCTCTATGCGAACTGGTGGTTTGGGTTTCTTCCAAATTCTCTCTAGCGGTTGATGATCTGTGGTAACTGTGAAGTGTTTAGCACCTCTGACGTACATATCAAAGTGTTCACATGCCCACACCACACCTAGAGTTTCTCTTTCCGTTTGGCTATACCGCTGTTCAGTAGGTGTTAAAGCTCGGCTGGTATATGCAACAACTTTTTCATTTTGTTCCAATATCGCACCTACCCCAACAGGGCTGGCATCTGTAATTATGTTAATGCTCTGGCTCGGATCAAAATAAGCCATTACTGGACTATCAATAAGTTTTCCTTTCAGTAATTCAAAAGCCTCTTCTTGTTCCTTGGACCATGTCCACTGGGTATCTTGGCGTGTAAGACGTCTCAATGGTTCAGTAACTGTCGCATAGCTTGGTATGAAACGACTACTATAGTTGAGCATACCCAGAAAACTTCGAACTTCCGATGCATTCTTTGGAGCCTCTATTTTCTGGACAGCTTCTACTTTCTTCGGATCAGGGGAAACTCCTTTTGAACTAAATACAATAAGAGTTCAATCTGCTCTTTGTTGTACTCGCACTTCTTCTCATTAATTGTAAGACCCCTTTCACTGAGCCGCTGGAAGGTCTTCTCTAAAGCTACATCCTGCTCTTTTTGCGTCGTTCCAAAAATGATGTCATCCGCAATGTTCTTTGTTCCTGGAATGTGTTTAAGGTACTCTTCCGATCTTAACAGTTCTTGGTCAGTTGGAAGATATAGTAACAACAAGTTTGTATGGCAAGTTTTACATCGCTGCGTTCTATACTTTTCGAGATTTCGGCGATCAAACTTTCGTATCTAAGGGCGAATGTTCGCGCCAAAACAGAAGATTAAGGCTGAAAGACAATGAATTTATGTTTGCTCTCCTACAGCGAGTTTTGACAGAATTTTACACCTTGAGATTCGTGTTGTGATTTGATATACCGCAATCATCTAGTCATTTTGCCCTTTTCTCCAAGGAGCACTTGGAGTAATATGGCTGGTACATAATAATTGAGATAACTTTATTCGTTTTCTTTCGAGTATCTTTCGGCCACATCTTTCCCCTGTCTTAAACCTCTTTCCTGATGGATCTAGGAACGAAACTATTTTGAGTTTTCGGCCACCACTCAAACTCTCTCTCTCGCGCTCAATGTCCATCCAAGGGAGACAAGCTTCTTGGTGCTGAAATTCATCATCGACCCGAGCCCAACTCCTCGAAAGAGATTCAGGGTTCAGTTGCTCCAACATTCGAATCAGTATCACCGGTACGCCGTACGCGCAGTCATGTCGCGTGAATATTACTTTACAAAGAGCAATCAGCAGGATGTAATCGAATATAACATCTTGACATGTCATCACTAAACACCCGACGTGTCGTTGCCAGGCTATTGTGATCTAATTGGTTAATTCGTTTTCGCGCGGAATTTTTCCAAGCCAAAAATAGAGGTTACATTACTTATTCGTCCTTTTATGGTGGTAAATTCTAAGTATTAGCCACTGGCCATTCACTGTTGGCTCACAAGAACATAAGAAGAATCGTGTGACAACTCGAAATAGACGAATTGTTTTGTCAAAACAGCTGTAATTTGATGTAATATTGCCAACATTTGATATATTTTCATCAGAGTAACATCTAAAAGTTCCATATCTTTGTCTCTATTCAATCTATTTCAACAAAATTTGGCCTGATTGCACACAAGACTGTAACAAACAAATTGGTCGGAGTACGCAATCGTCCGCCTTAAAACTTTTGGTTGAGAATTTTTTGTAAATCTGTCATCGTTCAAAATGAGGTAATGCTTATAAATCCGAGACAAATACTCGAGCGATTGCGTACTCCGGCTTAAATCTTCCTATTGATACATCAAGCAAATCCTCTTTGTTTCAGCTCAACAAGTTCAAAGCGAAAGCTACAATCAATAATCAAAGATGGCCATTTTGGGAATTCATTTTGAGTTCCCACACCCCCTGGACGCAAAACGGGTTTTTTAGCGGCACCAACAACTTAGACAACCATAGACCTTTCTAAATACCAGTTTTCAGAATTTTTAAATTTTTCAAAAATGAGACTCCAGTACCACCTTAATGACATCTTGGATGGTCTTCAGATGCAGATGATATGCCAAAACTCAAACGCTTGTATCTGTACAAACTGATATGTGTACTAAAAGTTGTAATGTATCTCGAGTCAGGGTCTAACACTAGTTGATGATATCCTGCACGTAAATCTAATTTGCTGAATACGTTTGACCCATTTAGATCACTTATGAACTCCTCAACTGTTGGTGTCAAGTGTGTTTCAAGGATAATCGCCTTGTTGGCCTCTTGCATATCAACACAGAGTCTGATTGACTCTGAGTCTTTCTTGGGAGGTGTCACAATTGGGGACACCCATGGAGTGGGGACCCCTTCGACTTTTTCAATGATATCTTGCTCAAGTAACTTTTCTACTTCTTTCTCTACTTTTTCTCGCAAATGGAAGGGTGTGCGCCTGTGTCTCTGAGCCACATGTTTCACCGACTCATCAATATGGAGCTTTACAGTAATATCCTTAAGCTTGCCAATTCCTTCCTTCAGATTGGGGTATTTGACACTTGGATCACTGACTCGGTTCACAATATTGATTAAATTTAACTCTACTGCCGTTGAATATCCGAGTAATGCTCCATAACTTCCTGAGACTACATAGAAAGAGTGGCACTGCATTTTCTTGCTAGATTCCACCACTAACTCACACCGTCCCTTTACTAGTGGAGGACCTCCCCCATAAGGATGCAAACGCTTAATGCCATGTTTGCTCAGTTTTGGCTTGCCTAGTTGCTGATAAGTGTTCTCATCTAAGATGTTCACAGTAGCTCCAGTGTCCATCATTAGTTCACAGTCAATGTTATTTACTTTTATTGTCACCTTGGGTGTTTGCTTTCCAACCACACTTACAAAATGTTCCTCATTTTTGTTGCTATATGTTGTTGTAAACAATACTATTGACTCAGAGTCAGACTCCTCACACTTAGCAGAATTTGATTTATCTTGTTTTTCTAAGTTTCTGACAAACTCATTTCTCTTCTTTTCATTACAGATCTTACCTCTGGCTGGGCAGTCATGTTGATGAGGGTATTCTCCACCACAATTTATGCACATTTTGCTTTGGTTACGGGAAGACGGAGCGTGTGTGTCCGCATGTTGACTTTGAGTATTTGACGTAGCTGTTTTGAACGGTCCTGTTGTAGTACTTCGTTTGTTAGAACGATCTGCTCCTATCTTATTCACCGTCTCGCGTTCCATTTGAGCTGCTTGTTGATCAATAAGCTCAAGAGACCGACCAATCTCCATGATTTCAGCTAGGGATTTATCAGGTTCAGATTTATTGGTGGATTTAAAATGCTGAATAAC
This sequence comes from Paragorgia papillata, assembly GCA_035771165.1. Lineage (NCBI taxonomy): Eukaryota > Metazoa > Cnidaria > Anthozoa > Scleralcyonacea > Coralliidae > Paragorgia > Paragorgia papillata. The sequence goes on from JAWNZC010000091.1 coordinate 512,488, forward strand.
TTGCGATAAAATCTCACCGTCCGTGTTTACAAAAGCACAGGTTTTCGCCAGCTGTCGAAGTTCAGTCACAAACTCATCCAACGACTGCTCATCCTTTTGTTTACAGCTTCTGAAGGCGAAAATGTCCATCTGCACGTTTCTTTTCGGTTCAAAATATTTTATAAGTACCTCTTTAGTTGCTTTGTATGTGTCCTTACTCTCGGCCTTTTCTGCTTCATAAATATCATACACCCTTTCCCCCGCATAATGCAGTAATAGAGCTCGTTGTCTCTTGTCATTCGTAATATTCATCCCAATGAGCATGTTTTCGAATCGGCCAAGCCATTTTCTCCAGCGTGTTCCTGTGTTTACCTTGTCGGTTTCACAATCAAAAGACGGAAATGCAGGAAGATTTTGCATAGTATCCACTGAAATAACGTATCAATTTTAGTTTTGTTTCGTTTTTATCTCTGAATTCCATCGCATCCTCGTCGCCATTGTAATATTTACATACTTTACGCAGTCTCCATGTTTCAAGACCCATTCGTGGTCTACCGTCCCCATTATCTCTTGCGGGACTATCTTACCGGATACTACATATTCATTCATTCATTCTTTCATTCATTCATTCATTCATTCATTCATTCATTCATTCATTCATTCATTCATTCATTCATTCATTCATTCATTCATTCATTCATTCATTCATTCATTCATTCATTCATTCATTCATTCATTCATTCATTCATTCATTCAAAGACTGTCTACTCAGCTTTCACGTCTTTCCTTCTTTTGTTTTCTTGAATGTTTCCTTTTTGTCTTTATTTTTTTGAAATTGCATTGGGTATCATGTAGCTCTTGTCACAAATTAAAAACTGTGACTAACATGTCCTGGAAATAAAAGGAGAAAATCAATGAATACATGTATATGATATGTGCAATTTACTGTACACATCAATGTGAAATTAAAGACATGACCTGCTAATAACTTAACCCATTGCTACCTTTTTCCTAAATCAAACTATTGCTAAATTTTAAGCAGTAACATGGCTACTGTGAAGTGAAAGGAAGGAATGTATAAATTATTTGTTGAACCATTCCTGCATTTCTGTGTTAACTACAATAAAACACTAAGAGGCTAGGCTGTCCAAGTAGAAATGGATTAAGATACATGTACTGTAGGTCTTAACTTAATCTTGCTTAGACAGCCTCCAATAACATAATTTTTTTTCGAGCATTTGATTATAGCTGATAATATAAACACAAGAGGCTAATTGTTCTAAAACCATGATGTACATCTTGCATCTAATTTTACAAACCGGTGATACAAAATTAATGCAGTAATCGATTCAAGTAAGGGGGTGTTTACACGAGGCCAGCCTGAACTCGGACCGGCCAGAATTTTGCATTTCAGTTTTTGTTTACATGAGGCTGGCCTTGAAACTATTATAGGCTTGGTTTCGCTGTTGCTTCAACATTTGTGTCAATTGCCTTAGAGCTCGTTACCACCAGAGAATCATTATTTCATGTGGATATGACACCATAGTGGGCAACCTGAGATTAGGCCAGTGTGAACTGAATCTCAGACCGGACTCATGAAAATGATCTATAGTAAAAACACTACAACCAACCTAAAGTCAGTCTGGCCTGAGTTCGGGCCAGCCTCGTGTAAACATCCCCTAATACTGCAGTACTGGTATAAAACAAATCTAAAAATATTCACATGTACGAACCAACTAACTTGACACTACTCTAAATGAGGAGGAGAAAACATGGACCCCTGGTGAACCGTGTGAGGTAACCGGGTCGAGGAGTTTCATGTTTTGTCCTTTCTCTAGAATGGGTTTGTAAAAAAGACATGGCTAATTCTTACAGTTACAACATATACACTAGTTTTTCACGTTTCTCCAGATACTCTTACATCCCGGCAATTACACCAATAAATTACTTATCAATATTTTTACTATCCAACTCCAATAATGCATTTGGTGTCAATGTACATTGTAACAGTAGACTAGAAAATGGAAATGACATACAATCGGGAACCAAGACCAGCTGACAATTTGAAAGTTGAAAAAGTATAGAATAAAACATATTTCAAAAAATAATGCCATCCTGAAAACCCAAGGTAGGTGATTTAAAACAGTTGCAACTCTTATCTTGAGTTTCCAAGATGGCATTATTTGTTAATAAATTGAAAAATCCGGTATCTGTAAGGAAAATTACAAAATCCAAGCTTCTGCCAGTCGATAAGAGGTTAAGAAAGATCAACTGCCACAACCTCTTTGATCTAACTAAAGACCAAAGATATATCAATATTAACAGAATTACTTACCTTCAAATAGTTTGGCTGCTCGTTGACAAACGATACGACAAATATTCCCACAAGCATTGAAGTCATTTTTAGAAACAGAGTAGGAAGGAAACTTCGATACTACATATTCATTCATTCATTCTTTCATTCATTCATTCATTCATTCATTCATTCATTCATTCATTCATTCATTCATTCATTCATTCATTCATTCATTCATTCATTCATTCATTCATTCATTCATTCATTCATTCATTCATTCATTCATTCATTCATTCATTCAAAGACTGTCTACTCAGCTTTCACGTCTTTCCTTCTTTTGTTTTCTTGAATGTTTCCTTTTTGTCTTTATTTTTTTGAAATTGCATTGGGTATCATGTAGCTCTTGTCACAAATTAAAAACTGTGACTAACATGTCCTGGAAATAAAAGGAGAAAATCAATGAATACATGTATATGATATGTGCAATTTACTGTACACATCAATGTGAAATTAAAGACATGACCTGCTAATAACTTAACCCATTGCTACCTTTTTCCTAAATCAAACTATTGCTAAATTTTAAGCAGTAACATGGCTACTGTGAAGTGAAAGGAAGGAATGTATAAATTATTTGTTGAACCATTCCTGCATTTCTGTGTTAACTACAATAAAACACTAAGAGGCTAGGCTGTCCAAGTAGAAATGGATTAAGATACATGTACTGTAGGTCTTAACTTAATCTTGCTTAGACAGCCTCCAATAACATAATTTTTTTTCGAGCATTTGATTATAGCTGATAATATAAACACAAGAGGCTAATTGTTCTAAAACCATGATGTACATCTTGCATCTAATTTTACAAACCGGTGATACAAAATTAATGCAGTAATCGATTCAAGTAAGGGGGTGTTTACACGAGGCCAGCCTGAACTCGGACCGGCCAGAATTTTGCATTTCAGTTTTTGTTTACATGAGGCTGGCCTTGAAACTATTATAGGCTTGGTTTCGCTGTTGCTTCAACATTTGTGTCAATTGCCTTAGAGCTCGTTACCACCAGAGAATCATTATTTCATGTGGATATGACACCATAGTGGGCAACCTGAGATTAGGCCAGTGTGAACTGAATCTCAGACCGGACTCATGAAAATGATCTATAGTAAAAACACTACAACCAACCTAAAGTCAGTCTGGCCTGAGTTCGGGCCAGCCTCGTGTAAACATCCCCTAATACTGCAGTACTGGTATAAAACAAATCTAAAAATATTCACATGTACGAACCAACTAACTTGACACTACTCTAAATGAGGAGGAGAAAACATGGACCCCTGGTGAACCGTGTGAGGTAACCGGGTCGAGGAGTTTCATGTTTTGTCCTTTCTCTAGAATGGGTTTGTAAAAAAGACATGGCTAATTCTTACAGTTACAACATATACACTAGTTTTTCACGTTTCTCCAGATACTCTTACATCCCGGCAATTACACCAATAAATTACTTATCAATATTTTTACTATCCAACTCCAATAATGCATTTGGTGTCAATGTACATTGTAACAGTAGACTAGAAAATGGAAATGACATACAATCGGGAACCAAGACCAGCTGACAATTTGAAAGTTGAAAAAGTATAGAATAAAACATATTTCAAAAAATAATGCCATCCTGAAAACCCAAGGTAGGTGATTTAAAACAGTTGCAACTCTTATCTTGAGTTTCCAAGATGGCATTATTTGTTAATAAATTGAAAAATCCGGTATCTGTAAGGAAAATTACAAAATCCAAGCTTCTGCCAGTCGATAAGAGGTTAAGAAAGATCAACTGCCACAACCTCTTTGATCTAACTAAAGACCAAAGATATATCAATATTAACAGAATTACTTACCTTCAAATAGTTTGGCTGCTCGTTGACAAACGATACGACAAATATTCCCACAAGCATTGAAGTCATTTTTAGAAACAGAGTAGGAAGGAAACTTCGATAGCCCGGACTAGAATGAAGCAGATATCTTCATGTTCTTCGATCAAAACAACAACACGAGAAAGAAACTCGCCAAGATGGAGGTGACAGATATCCCATGATGCTTTGGGTTTGGTGCTCGTTCCCAGTCTATGGCGCCGACACATTTGTCGTTCCCATGAATTTTCACACCAATTCGCCACTCGGCCAACACATAGCTTATGTTGATATATTAAGAAATTGGTATTTTATGTGAAATTTTCGTAACGGATGTGGACTGTGCTACACATTGTTTGCATTTTTTATTTCATTGGCATAACAGACTGTTTACATGTTTTAATATTGCTTTATATATTTGTTATAATTTTATTCAATTTTTCATGACTGATGCACTTTTACATATTGTAGTTTATTCACCTAGGGGGGCGGGGAAGCAGTTTTAGATGCCAATTTAGGTTAAAAACTATCACACATAGTTGTAACTGTCAGTCTCCCACAAGTTGAAAGTCCTCAAAAATTATAAAGTTGCTGTTACCAGGTTGGTATGGAAAACCTGGAAAGGTACGATGGTAATATGGGACTACTATGGTGCACGTTTTCGCTAAATTTCAAGGTATGGAAAATACATAGGATGGTGAGTCTATGTTGCACACAATACGGAAAAGCTATGGGGATGATAAGCCCATTAAGTACCATAGAATTTCCATAGTTTTACTTTTATAAGGGATATGGCATTGATACGGGTTGAGTTAACAAGTCATTCCCATATAGGATTCACATCTATGGGTCACATATGGCCCATTAAGTACCATAGAATTTCCATAGTTTTACTTTGATAAGGGACCTTAAAAAACTTAATGAGAAATTACAGAATCCTTCAATTAGTTCGAAAAGATGGTGGGGTGTAGTCAAATCTCTGCACGTAGGAAAAATAAAAATTTCGGTTCCCACATTAGTTGAAGGTAGTAGACATATTACTGATGCGAAAGAAAAGACTGAAATTCTCAACGAATACTTTTGTAATCAGACTAGCGTTGATGATACTTTGGCTACATTGCAAAGTGAAATACCATTATTTCAAAATTCTATTTTTCTTTGTCATATTCAAGCAACTGATCGTGAAGTCAATGATTTGCTTAGGAGTGTGGATGTTTCTAAAGCATGTGGTCCAGATGGCATTGGCAATTGCATACTTAAACTATGCGCCGATGGTATTACAAGTTCTTTGTCTGTCATCATAAACCTCTCGTTGTCACTAGGTGTATTCTTTGATGATTGGAAGGTTGCAAACGTAACTCCAATTTTCAAAAAAGATGACCGACAATCCAAGCTTAACTACCCGTCCGATTTCTCTGTTAAACGCACTTTCTAAAATTATCGAGAGGATTGTCTACATTAGACTTTGATAGAGATTGGCTTCCACAGTCCGTTGCAATCTGGTTTTCGACCTGGTGACTCAACAGTTAACCAGTTAGTCTACCCCCTCCACAAGATATACGAAACACTCGAACAAGGCAAAGAGGTCAGTATGATTTTTCTTGATATAAGCAAAGCTTTCGATAAAGTATGGCATGTTGACCTTTTATTTAAGTTGGAATCAATTGGTGTTAGAGGTCCAGTATTGAAATGGTTTCAAAGCTATTTGTCAAATCGTAAGCAAAGAGTTGTTATTGATGGACAATCTTCTTCTTGGGGGAATATTGGTGCAGGCGTTCCTCAGGGTTCCGTTCTTGGGCCACTTTTATTTTTGATTTATATTAATTATATTACTGACAACCTGAAATCAGACTGGCTCCTATTTGCAGATGATACTCTTTGATTTTGTCGATGATCCAGGTAGTTCCGCACAGAAATTGAATTGCGATCTCGATATTATCAATGGGTGGGCACAGAAGTGGCTAGCCACTATTAACCCATCAAAATCTAAATGCATAACGTTTTCAGCAAAACGATTAAAGCCAAGTCATCCTGATCTCTTTTTCGATGGAAAACAAATCCCCGAGGTAACCTAGCACACTCACCTCGGTATAACTTTTACCTGTAATTTATCTTGGAGGGTTCATATAATGAATGGTTTATGAAAAAGCTAGTAGAAGACTTAATTTGTTAAAAGCCATCAAGTACAAAGTTGATAGGCAGACCTTACAGCATTTATACAAATCTCTCATTCGTCCAATTATGGAATACGGCGACGTATTATGGGATGGTTGTAATGAATTTGAGAGCGACCTCCTCGAGTCGGTCCAATATGAAGCTGGTAAAATCGTTACAGGAGCAATGAAAGGCTCTAGTAGGAGTCGACTATTGGAGGAAATTGGTTGGGGAAATATGTCAACAAGACGTTCTGTGCACAAGCTGTTATTATACTATAAAATTGTTAACAGTTTAATTCCTGACTATCTTAATCGCCTACTTTCTTTGCAAGTACATGATAGAACACACTATTTGTTAAAAACTTCGTTTGACTTTACTCTCTTTTCTGTTAAAACTGAGCGCTTCAAGAATTCTTTTTTTCCTTGAACAACACAACTTTGGAATGATCTTGATATTGATACAAGAAATTCTGAATCGCTCAGTTCTTTCAAGAGAGCTGTATTTAACTATTTTGCGATAGCTAAACCACCATCTTTTTATAACTATGCTCTTGATAGAAGATCCTCGATTTTACATACTCGATTGAGGTTAAATACTTGCTCTCTTAATTATTATTTGTTTAAAATTGGTTGCAGGGAAACTCCTGCCTGCATCTGTGGTTCAAATTACGAAAGTATCAAACATTTTTTCTTGAATGTCCTTTGTTTGCTGCACCGAGACACAAACTGCTCTCTTCTGCTGCTGCTATATTTACCGACAGATGGTTACTTTTTTCAGATATGGAAAAAGTTGATATTTTTCTGTCCGGATCACAATTTCTAAATGTAACTCAAAGTAGTAACTTATTTCGCCAAGTACAATTATTTATCAAACAATCTGGACGTTTTTTTTATTAATTAATTAATAAGAATAAATTTTGTTCTTTCCATTTCTTTTTTTTTTTGGTTTGTTTATTTGTTAATACACTTCCGCCTCATGTAATTATGTACTCTTTTGTGAAGGAGTAAGCTCCCTTGATGAGGTCTTTGAGCAAACTTCAAATATTAATAAATATGTTTAAATAAATATATATAAATGTAGCAGAGTCGTTCTACCGTGTAGTAGAGAAGCAGGGAATGGATGGTGGGCAGAGCCACGAAGTGCTTGTCAAACGCGCCAAGGTTGATTGGTGTCTTCCCCCGGTAATTCAATGTGAATCTGCTCTGACTGAAATGGCTCGACTCTACATAGACGGTGACAAAACCTTGGGACTCAAACGACATCATGTGCCAGTTTACAAGGACCAGCGATCATGGAGAAAGAGTGAGGATGATCTGTCCAAAGTGATCAAGAGAATTGTGCATACACCTGCAAAATTGCCTTTCCTATTGTGAAGTTTTGTTCATTCATGAACTTGACAATGACTTTCCCTGCTGAATTTATTCATAAACCTATTAAAAATGACATTTCCTGCTGAATTTAACTGCATGTAACTGCCAATGAATTTTGCTGTCTTATCTACTGGTGTGGTGTTCTTCCTTCCTATTTTGGAACATAAAAATGACTTAACTTAACATTTCCTTCTTAATTTAACGAACTACATATACCAATGGATCAGGCTATCTTATGTGGTGGACTACTACAATACAATGTTTTATTTCGTACCAGATTTGCATTACATTACATAGGTATAGAAAGGAAGAGGGAAAAAAAACCTTAAATATTTTAAACTTTAAATAGGTACAAGCTAACTGTAATAACCAAAGGGCTAGACTAGACAGTTAGCTGATTATACAAAATTTGAAACTAATTGGTCAGAAGGAGAATTTAAGACGATTACTTGCAATACAAATTTGGTAAAACACAGACAAAAATATACTAATAGACAAAAATATACTAATAGAGAGTATTATGTTTCTATATAGTAATATAGGAACATATTACGTGATTGGCATGTTTTCAAGATAAGATATTAATCGAGATTACATGTACTATACGAACTCAGTAAAGCATTTTTCAATTTTCGTTTAAATTTAGATTTAGTTAGTACTTTTAGATTCTCATCAATCGAGTTCACACATTTGGACCAACATATTGAATATTAAATTTTCCATAATTGGTTCTTACTTTAGGAAGAGAATATGATGATCTTGAAGCAAGTCTGGTGTTAAAACTATGTTTTTGGCTATTAAATGTTTCGGGAAGGTTTCCTGTATAACAGTCGTACATAAATAAAGCATTGTGATAGGAGACAAGATCATGTAACTTAAGGAGTTTAAGTTCCATGAAAAGAGGATTTGTGTGATCATTATAATCTGAAAACGTTACTAAACGAATAACTTTTTTTTGTAGAATAAATACCATTATTTATATATTATTGGATTGAGGTATGACAAGTGTTTCCCCAAGCAATTAGTGCATAAGTAAGAAATGGGTAAATCAATGAATAATAAAGATTAATAAGTATACTGATATTGACACAAAATTTCGTATTTTAGATATAGCCCCAATATTGCGTTTTATTTTTTTGCAAATTGCAGAAACTTGTGCTTTCCAGTTAAGATGACAGTCAATCACAATACCCAGATATTTAATAGTGTAATCTTGCTTTACCAAATTATCGTTTATAAAAACCCGAATGTTATGGTTAATTCTTTTTTGTCGTGGATGAAAAATAACAAAACTTGTTTTTTCAATATTAAGGGATAATTTATTAGCACAAAGCCATTCATTTACATATTTAAGTTGGTTATTTACAGTTGATTCCACTACTGACAAGCTCTTATTAGCGTAAAAAAGATTTGAATCATCAGCAAAGAGGTGAAATTCAAGTATGCTAGTACAATTTTGAAAATCGTTTATATATAACAAAAAGAGAAGGGGTCCAAGAACTGAACCCTGTGGTACACCACAAGAAATAGGCGACATTTCAGATTTGTCATTGCCTATAGAAACAAATTGTTTTCTATTTTCCAAATATGATTTAAACCATTCCTTCGCTACACCTCTTATACCATAACATTCAAGTTTTTGTAATAGGATATTGTGATTGACTGTATCAAAAGCTTTTGATAAGTCGAGAAAAATCCCACAAGAATATTTACCTTCCTCAATTGCTCCTTGTATTTTGTCAATAATTGATAGAATTTGCATGTAACGTAGAGTGATTTGAACGAAAGCCAACCTGTTTATTACTGCTCCTTATTCCTATTTTTGAACTTAAAATGACTTAACTTTTGCTGCTGAATTTAACTAACTACCAATGGATTGGCTGTCTTATGTGGTGGACTGCTGCTCCTCCTTCCTATTTTTTGAACTTAAAATGACTTAACTTAAGTGAAGTGGGCAAACTTGGGTGGAGTGAGCAAACTTGGGTAAAGTGGGCAAATTTGGGTGGAGTGGGCAAACTTGGATCAAGTGGGCAAGGGCCACAAAGTTGGCCACAAAGTGCACAGAGACTGAATTAAGGTTCTTATTGCACTTGCGATAGTAATTGCTGCCGAACCGAAGGGAGACAGCGCACTATTCTTGACGTTGCCTCGTGCCCAGTCCTTTTTCCGAGCTATGTATAGCCGACCAGATCTCGATTTGTTAAATTTTGCGTTTGTTTAATATTCGTCTGTCGGCATTACGTCATCCATATATGAGCTGATGGGACTCAGTGCGCATGTTCCGCTACCACGTTGCCTTCGATATTCAGAGCTTCTCGAAGTTCTTCCTCGACAGAAAATTCGCGGTAAGAACAAATACATCATGTCTTTACTTTCTCGTGGAAGTATTCATCAAGGCCATGAAGGTTTCAGTGGCCAGTCTCGAGGAAAGCAGCGTTCTTTCATGAGTTTATCGGCGCTGTTAACAGCACAAACTATTCAAGTTATCGAGTGGAACTCGACAACCATCGACAATGTCTTAGTACAAGGAGACAACATGTACTTGAATGCTTTTAACAATGATCTCATTCCTCGTGAGGGATTTCTGTCGCTGAACAACTTACCAACTGTTGTTTGTTGCCGTTGGTTAGAAGACAAGTCAAAGAACTCGTCCATTGAGACATGTCGATCAGTGATCGACACAAATATATCGCCCGTTGAGGCACAAAAATATACTGATCTGCCCATTATGGCGGAGCCCGTTGAGGCACAAACTAATACTGATCTGCCCATTGTGGCGGAGCCCATTGAGGCACAAACTAATATTGATCTGCCCATTGTGGTGGAGCCCATTGAGGCAGAAAATAAAAACCAAATATGGTTTATAAAGTATAGAAAAGACCACCAAGGTCTGATCACTAATATTGAGCATGAAGTTGAGGCTCCCTACTTTACCATTCGTTCAGCTTTGATGAATACTTTTGCAAATGACAATTATGCTATTTTAATATTAGAAGGCTATATGATGGCCTTGATAAAAGGTCTAGATTATTTTTATTTATTTGATCCTCATGCCAGAAATTGTAATGGCATGCCTGATCCTAATGGCACTGCTGTTGTCATGAAATACGATGATATCATTGAATTAGAGGAATATTTATGTTCTCTGTCAAGTGAATAAAATACAAATTTATTTGAAATTGTCCCAGTTCAATTGCATGTAAATCAATTCCGTAAACATTCGGAAGAAACCAAAAGTGAAAAGCAAACTAGACTTGAAAAGGATAGAAAGTATCGAAAAAGAAAACGATCAGAAGAAACTCAAAGTGAAAAACAAACTAGATGATAAAAAGTTTCAAAAAAAAAACGATCAGAGGAAACCGACAGTGAGAAACAAACAAAACTTGTAAATGCTAGAGAGTCACGACAAAAAAAATGGTCAGAGGAAACTGACAGTGATATTGATAAAAAAAACTGTCACAGACCCAAATAACAAATCAGCAGGAATATTTAAAAGAATTTTACATCACAAAAAGTGGTGGGATTGAACAACAATGTTGGGCAAAATCCAACATTAATAAATTCCATAAATCAGTTGAATTTTCTATCACTCAATGTACAATTTGTCAAGAGGCATGGCCATTAAAATCTAAACCAAGGTCACCTAATGATTATGTGTGTTCAAGATGTTCTAGAGATAAAAAATCTCCCAAAATGTTTTCACTTGAAAATTCAATGATGCCATCATGTGTTCCACATGAGTTACAAAACTTGACTCAAGTTGAGGAAATGTTGATTGCTTGTGCTCTCCCTATCATGAGAGTTTATATTAAACCTGGTGGTCAAAGAGGTTACTCAGGGCATTGTATTAACTTGCCACAAAATGTGAAAGAGCTTGCAACCTCTTTGCCAAGATATCCTAAAGACTTGGCTGTGATTATTGTCAAAGTCAAAGGGAAAGATAACACATTCAAAGATGTGACTGTGAGAAGACAAAAAGTACACAATGCATTATTGTGGCTAATACATAATAATCCTCATTATGCTGAGTTAAAAATTAATGAACATGCATTAAACTCCTTGCCTGAAAATGGTGTTCCAGCAGATCTCATGACTGTTGAGACTGAAGATGAAATAGTCTCAGATGATAGTGCTATGCCTGATTTAGGCCCACCTACTGATAACCCTTCTGAGGACATTGTATATAACGACTCAACTGAAATGAGTAGTTTCTTACCTGTTGGTCAACAACAAGAACAAGAAATACAAGCTGTTAGGAATCAGCTTTCTGCAAATGACCCAATGACATGGCCCACTGTTGAAAATGAGCTATTAAATGAATATCAGATATCACATCTGGCCACTATGGCTTTTCCAACGTTATTCCCTGATGGAAAAGGTGATCCTACTAATCAAGCTCTCTTGAGAGATGTTCCTCTTCAAGAACGAATTAAGCATCTATTGAAATTTGCTGAAATTATTGGTGGTAAATGGGTGTACCGCTTTGCTAACCATCCCAGATTTTCATACTGGGCCTTTAACATGATCCAAAGGAAGCGTATTTTACAGCAAAGTGGAATATTCCTTAAACAAAATCCTGGTGAAACACATCTCACCATTAATGAGCTGCGTGAAATGGCTGCAAGTAACAACTCGACTGTATTTATGTCTAAAGTGTCAAGATATATTGGCAATATTGCTGGTACAAATGCGTACTGGAACAAGGTGAAAGAAGAACTCAAAGCAATTATAACTAATGTTGGAGCACCAACATTGTTTTTTACTTTTTCATCAGCAGATATGCATTGGCCTGCATTACATGCTCTGTTTGGAGCAAATACTGACAGTCGCACTGGTGATACAACCAGTGAGATAAAAAGACAAAATGTCATTAATAATCCCCATATTGTGGATTGGTTTTTCACCCAAAGACTTGAAAGCTTTGTAAAACACTGGCTTTATGATACTCTTGGTGCAAAGTGGCACTGGTTCAGATATGAATACCAAGGTAGAGGTAGTATCCATTGTCATGGTACTGCTAAACTAAATAATGACGCAGGATTGTGTCAACTTACTCAGACTGCTCTGAAAGGGTTCTTAGCTCAGAAATTAAAGGATGAAAATGATTGTCCTGATACAACAGAACTAGACCAGGATATTGAAGCTGGAAAAAAGGCTGCTGCCACAGCATGTCAGTATGTTGATTGGTTATTGTCAACTGTAAACCCAAACCCACCAGATGAGGATATGTGGATAAGACCGCAACTCCATCCATGTCAAAAATGTCATAATGACATTCCTGAGTTTGAAGTACAATCTGATTATGTAGATCTTTTAAATATGGTTCAACGACACACTCGTTGTAGCACAAACTACTGTCTTAGAAAAACATTTAGTGAATCAGAGTTGAAATGTAGATTTCATTTCCCATTTGATTACTGTCATCAGACAAAATTAGAATTTGAACACATTCGCAGTAAAGGTGATAATGTACAGTATAGAGCAAAGCTTGTTACTAAAATAAATGATTCCAGGTTAAATAACCACCAACAACTCCAGCTACAAGGATGGAGAGCTAACTGTGATATTCAAGTTGTTATTGATCACTATGCTTGTGTTGAGTATCTTACTAAATATGCTGCTAAAGGTGAGCCAAGGTCACCTGTGCTTAAACAGGCATTTAATTATATTGTCCAGAATGTTGACAATAATAGTGACCCTCACAGGGCTATCAAAAAGGTAGTGATGAAAACTCTTGGTGAAAGAGATTATGTAGCTCAAGAGACAATGCACCATTTGTTGTCCTTAAAACTTCATAGTTCATCTTTTAAAGTGATTCCAGTGAGCCTCAATGGTTCACGTAGAGTACGCGATAATGCATCCATACAAGATGGTGATTCTTCTACTGATAATTCACTTCTTGATGTGTATGCTAACCGTCAACAATATGACAGTTCACAGGATATTATGAACATGAATTTTGTTCAATTTGCTACAATGTACAAAGTTGTTAACAATGAGCTAACAAAACTACCAGAGAATGTTGTTCCAATAATATTTCCAACTTATTCTTCTAATCCTAAAGGACCAAATTTTGGTCTTTATTTGTAAGTATCAGCTTCTGAGGTATAAACCATGGAAAACAACCCAAAACAATGCATGGGGTGACCAAGAACCAACTGATGAGATTTTAACTAATCATTGGCAAGAATTCTTGCAAACACCTTATGGAGAAACCAATGTTCCTGACTGGTTTGACAAACTACAGACTGTTATTCAGAGTCAACAAGAACCAGAAGATGAACCTTGTGAACATCAGAGTCAAACATGACTGGCATCAAGACAGAGCTCAGTATTCTGAGCAACAAATTCATGAAATGCCAACATGCATAAAAACAAAAAAGGATAATCATGTCATTATGAGCAGTGTGAAGTTGTAGATATAAACAGTTTCAGTGAAATGCAAGGACTAGGGTTATAAGCAATATAATATTGTTAAATCACATTTTAATGATATTTCATCTGAAAAAGAACCATTATGCCTCATTATTATTGGTGTGGCTGGTACTGGTAAGAGCTACCCTATTAATGCTATTCGTAACCTTCTGCGAGATAAATGTGCAGTTAATGCAACAACTTGTAAGGCTGCATATAATATAAGAGGTATCACAATACACTCTTTGTTGAAATTACCTATTGGCTCAAGGGGTAGGAAAGATCTCACAGGTCAGAGCCTGTGTAGATTACAAGAAAGTCTTAATGGAGTTGACTATATTCTCATTGATGAATATTCCATGCTTGGTCAAAAGAACTGACCTTTACCTATTTTGTACTGTATATATGAAATAAATGTTTAAAACTTATTGGGTTTGGTTAACATTGTAACTTGTTTGCAAAAACGTTTTGTAGTCAGTGTTTTTGTAGATAGTGGTAAACACAGTCAGGTATATGGGGTATGCAATATGTATATAAATAATGCAAATGTATACCAACAACTCAAATGTACAGTATATCCTCTATTATAGGGTGGATGGTTTATACCTAAATTAATCTACATTAAGAATTTGGAACACATTTCCAATACATAGCTGTTTCTGTTAACAGCTGTCAACATTTTTGCAATTTATCATCTACACATCAACTTGACATATTTAAAATAATGCTTTCAAATGAAATGTACACTATGGAAACCTTTGATACTCTAGCAAATACAGGTGCGGGTTTTGAGAATTTCAGAAACAGATAGTTTTAATATGTACTGCAGTAATATTATATCATCATCACAATCACAACTGACAACACATATACACTTGAATAGTTTTAGGTGGTGTTTATTATCAGTTTTTCTTTTTTTAAATCCAGTAATACAACAATACTCGATAAAGTTCGACTACAGTAAACACCCACGTGTAAGAACCTAGTGATTTAAGAACCTGTAGGCAGAAATTTTGCATTTTAATACCCCAAAATATAAGAACCTGTTTAGCCAACCAAAGCCACAAGGTTCTTATATGAAGAGTCACTCTGAATAATGAAACAGTGCTGTAGCCAAAATGTGGGACTATAAAATATAAATTTCCTATATATTTGGCCCTTCGATAAAAATATCATTACAGAAATTACATACATACAGTATAATCTCTCTATAACAAAGTGGTTTATATATCTGGTCATATAACTATAGCAGTTCTCTTAAAGAAATTTTAAGAACCTATGTTGGAAATTATGTCATAGGAATGAACAGTAGGTTGCGTGACCGGAAACAAGCCTGCTCACCAAACGCGCGCGGTAGCCAATGGGAAGAGAGCAGGGGATTAACATGTTATGCATGCGTTCATTGTTGTTAGCGATCGAGACGGGGCGATAGTAGATAACCCCCCCCCCCCATATACTGTACAAAGGGATGCCGCCCCATTAAATATTCGGTGTGATGCACGGTGTGATGCACCGTGTGATGCACGAAAAGTAATTTGCATACACGTGGTTGATGATATGAACCTGAGTTTGAGTGCTAGCATCACACTCGTTTGGTCTTTTTCTGGTTAAGTACAACATCGCTGCAATGGAATGTCTACATGGTAAACCTGCGTCCGACTGGGATATAGTTAGTGCGCATGAAGTTATATAAGCTCGGACATTACGATGTTAGGATTACACCTGGTCTGGTCGGCTAAGTTCGTTGGACGAATCTATACTTGTTCGAGACTTTAGAGAAAGATTGGAACGTTTGTTGAAAGCCGTTTAGAACTGAGACATGAATACTCGACGATCTAGAAACCGTAAATGTGAAGCCTGGGGAAATCAAGTACATGTCGATGAAGTGTCCGTTGTTGAATACCAAAAGCTGTTCCCATTAATAGAGACCATATACACAGACGCCATCGCCACTGAAATCGAGAAATTATGCGAGGAAAAATGTTGTGGTTGTAAGATTGATCACCCCAGTCAGCGCCAGCATGATTGCCTCATGATGACCGAGGAAAAAAGATGGGAGTTGTACTGTAAAGATGCCATTGCATTTGTAAACGATAAACGATTAATTTGGGACGAGTTTATTGAAGCGACAAGAGTGCTAAAGATCAGGTGTCATAAAGACGCTCTTGAACGTTTAAGACAATTAGAAAACACGTCAGAGTTGATATTGTATGCACTGTGGCAATTATATAATAATGCGGAGAATCCAGAAATGAAATGTATTCTAGGATATCTTTCTTACTGGAGAGAAAGTAATAAATGATTTTCTTATATAAATGTTGTGTTTTGTCTTATATAAGGTTAGGTTAATAGTTGTTGAGCAATACGTTCCATTTTTTGTTCGCGAAATTGATAGAGACACTTTATATTTTTTATCTGAAAACTTGTCTGGAAAGCTGAACTTAGATATGTACGAATCAATCCGAAAAGCCGTTAGCTCAGAAAAAACGTATTGGCACATAGCAATGAAAAGCTTATGTATGAATATTATATTAGATATTTGGTTCGCTTTTGAATATTATATTATATAGATATTTGGTTCGCTTTTGTGATGTTTATACGTATAGGAACCGTATGAAGTTAAAAAGAGTCGCCTTGAATGGTAGCGAATCGCTATTGTAAACTTAGAAGAACATTATTCGACAGCATCGTTGACCAAGCACTTTGAAAAATTACAAAGCTTGGTTAAATAATTCGTCGCTATGATTTAGTATGTTATAAGATTCTCGCACGTGCAGAACACAAAAGGTAAAAGTCATTAAAGTTACTAATGACCAAACATAGCCAGATTTGCATATAAGTAGAATATTTAATTCATTTTAGGGGATGTCATGAGTTGTGTGTGGATAATAAGGGGTATTAATGTGTGAGCATGTTCAGGCCAAAAGATGATTAGCGGGGGCGTTACCATGGAGAATGTACAGCCTCGCGTCGCCTCATAAGACAGAATTCAAAGTAACTCAGTTTAAAATATTTATTTAGGCTTTGGTTTAAACTTACACATATCAAAACAAATTACCGTTACATATAAATAGTTCACACCGAGCATCTAGTAAGGTCTGCTTCTTAGATTATATTTAGGTGTTTTTATTTTAAAAGTAGAATGATAATCTTTCTTGTCTTCTGATGATAATTGGGACACATCTTCTTTTGTCATGGGTAAATATTTTGATCTAGTCATCAATAGATGATGTTCATACTCTTCTCTATCATCCGGAGTCATCTTTGCCAAGTCTTTCTCTGTCGGGTCGCCCAAACTTTCCCAGTTATGAAAGAAATTTTGTTTAAGTGTCGGTTGTTCAATGGTAGGAGGCGGTGTTAGGAAATAGGTTTTAGGTGTGGCAGGGAAACCCCACGGAAGATCGTCAGTTTCTTGCTTTATCTCCGGTGTCAAGTTTGGTGTATTTTTGCGAGGCTGAGTTTGAGGATTATCTATTTTTTTATTTCGGTTCAAAATTATTTTCATTAACTCCATCGGTAATATAAGCCTTGGGACATGCAGGACAGAAACCAATTGAATGTGAAAAAGATAAGGGAGATCCTAAGTTACATAATTTACATTGATTGTTATCCTGATAAAAATCTTTCCATGAACATTTAGGACACTGAAGTAAATATACAACATGTACAATACTTTGACAGTGTTCACATTCTCCAGTAAGTTCTTCATTTCTTTCCGAGTCCTCTCCACTCCAATGCTCCGCGTCCGACTCTTCCTGTTTTTCGGAGTCAGTTTCTTCGTCTTCGTCTTCGCTTTCTTCGTCTTCGCTTTCGGATTCCGGCCCTTGATGTTCATGACGTGCCAGCATGGTCAAAACTTTAACATTTTCAATGAGACTTTTATCAATTTTTAAATTTGCTAGTGTTTTAATAAAACTATCTAAACCAAGGGGCTCGGGATCTTGGCATCGTATTCTGTAAGACAATTTTCATCAAATGAGTGATATTTGTTCTTGGTATAGTTCTTCCGTTATATACTATTTCCCCTCTTGAATTCCACGTGAGAAGACTATGAGATATCAGCAAACTGTTTAGCAGCGAAGACACTTTCTCTTCATCGATTTCGTAGTGTAAATGTGATATTATTTGTTGGACACGATAATTAGCGAGACTTGTTTCTTCCATGATGTTCACGCTTAAACTGACTATTGTAGAAACTTTTAGTTCTTTTATACCATTTCTGTGAGTCCTTCTAAAACAGGACCAAGCAACGGGCTTAGAAATCCTTTACCGTTTTGAACCAGTGTTTTCTTTTTTCATCTAAAACTTCGTCGGGGATCAACCAAAATGTGTAGATCGTCCTGGTAAGGGCTAAGTCTTTCAATCACCTGACGAGGTAGTTGGTAGTGCATTTGCCAAAAATTGTCCGCACACTCGCATATACATCGAACCTGCTCAGGGCTCGCAGACTCCAAAACAGCTCGCTGTTGTATGGGTTTTGAAAGACACAAAAACTGAAGAAATGCCCTCTGTTCGTTGGTAAACATCTCTATCTGACAGTCAGTGTCTAAACGAGGAAATCTCTACCAGAACATGTTTATATATTTTGGATTTGTGACAGATATCCTTGAGGGGTCTGGGACTGAAAATTGGGAAAATAAGGCAGATACGCGAAAGAGAAGGAAGAGAAGAGAAAGATAAGGAAGATAAGAGGAAGAGAAGAAAAAGGGAAGATAAGGGAAAAAGATAAGAGGAAGATAAGAGGAAGATAAAGGGAAGATAAAGAAAAGATAAGGAAGATAAGGAAAATAAGAGCAAGATAAAGGGAAGATAAAGGGAAGATAAGGGAAAGATAAGAGGTAGATAAGGAAGAGAAAGATAAGAGGAAGATAAAGGGAAGATAAAGATAACGAAGATAGGGAAGATAAGATAAGAGCAAGATAAAGGGAAGATAAAGGGAATAGGTAGATAAGAAAGAGAAGAGAAAGATAAGAGGAAGATAAGAGGAAGATAAGAGGAAGATAAGAGGAAGATAAGAGGAAGATAAAGGGAAGAGAAAGAAAAGATAAGAGCAAGATAAAGGGAAGATAAAGGGAAGATAAGAGGTAGATAAGGAAGAGAAAGATAAGAGGAAGATAAAGGGAAGATAAAGAAAAGATAAGGAAGATAAGGAAGATAAGAGCAAGATAAAGGGAAGATAAAGGGAAGATAAGGGAAAGATAAGAGGTAGATAAGGAAGAGAAGAGAAAGATAAGGAAGATAAGAGGAAGATAAGGAAGATAAGGGAAAGATAAGAGCAAGATAAGAGGAAGATAAAGGGAAGATAAGAGGGGGGAAAATTGATATAATTGTCCGAATATACTTTGAAACAATCATTTTACTCCTAATCGTCAAAGAGTCAACATGTCGTACATCTGTAACACTTGCGGAAAAACGTTTTCGACAAGAGGCAATCTTCAACGTCATATTAAAAATTTCCATCAGGAAAGTAATACCGGGCATGTTTCCCCTGTTATCAATGGATCTACAGTCATGCAGCATCCTTTTACATGCATTGTTGCAGGGTGTACTCAGAGCGGCAAAACCGTATGGGTGAAGACACTTCTGGAAAACGCCAAAACTACGATTAATCCTCCTCCCGAACGTATCATTTGGTGCTATGGACAATGGCAGCCCATGTACGTTGAGATGATCAAAACAATACCAGGCATCGAATTCTACGACGGTATACTTTCCGACATTGACTCGGATGATTTTCTTGAAGTCTCTCAACGTAACCTGATCGTCCTCGATGATCTTATGGCTCAATCAGGGGGAGATAAACGTATTGCTAGTCTATTTACTAAAGGTAGTCATCACCGGAATTTGTCTATCATCTATATTGTTCAAAATATTTTCCATCAAGGCAAAGAAACCAGAAACATTAGCCTCAACGCACACTATATCTTACTCTTCAAGTCTCCGAGGGATAAACAGCAAATTTCTGTCTTGGCTCGACAGGTGAACCCTGGTCATGTTCAGGAATTTATGAAGAGTTACGAGAAAGCAACAAGCCGCCCTCATGGTTATCTTATGCTAGATCTAAAGCCTACAACGGATGACGATCATCGTCTCAAGACCAATGTTCTACCTGGAGAAAGTAACTCCACCCTGCAGCAGCAACTTGGTAGTTTCATACAAAAGCAATCTTATCAGCAACCTCCGATCATTAACGCCATGTACAATACAGAAGAAAAAATGCAAGATATTGTACAAGCGCCACAGTTAACAACAGAAGAAAAGAGCATACTCTACTCTAATCAGCTCGGACGTTTTCTAACGTTTCAAAATCAACTGCAGAATCAGCTTCAACCTCTAACCAATACTCAAACTCAGCCTCGGAAATATACACCAAACTTGAAACCGGAGATAAAGCAAGAAACTGACGATCTTCCGTGGGGTTTCCCTGCCACACCTAGAACCTATTTCCTAACACCGCCTCCTACCGTTGAACAACCGACGCTTAAACATAATTTCTTTCATAACTGGGAAAGTTTGGGCGACCCGACAGAGAAAGACTTGGCAAAGATGACTCCGGATGATAGAGAAGAGTATGAACATCATCTATTGATGACTAGATCAAAATATTTACCCATGACAAAAGAAGATGTGTCCCAATTATCATCAGAAGACAAGAAAGATTATCATTCTACTTTTAAAATAAAAACACCTAAATATAATCTAAGAAGCAGACCTTACTAGATGCTCGGTGTGAACTATTTATATGTAACGGTAATTTGTTTTGATATGTGTAAGTTTAAACCAAAGCCTAAATATATATTTTAAACTGAGTTACTTTGAATTTCTGTCTTATGAGGCAACGCGAGGCTGTACATTCTCCATGGTAACGCCCCCGCTAATCATCTTTTGGCCTGAACATGCCCACACATTAATACCCCTTATTATCCACACACAACTCATGACATCCCCTAAAATGAATTAAATATTCTACTTATATGCAAATCTGGCTATGTTTTGGTCATTAGTAACTTTAATGACTTTTCCCTTTTGTGTTCTGCACGTGCGAGAATCTTATAACATACTAAATCATAGCGACGAATTATTTAACCAAGCTTTGTAATTTTTCAAAGTGCTTGGTCAACGATGCTGTCGAATAATGTTCTTCTAAGTTTACAATAGCGATTCGCTACCATTCAAGGCGACTCTTTTTAACTTCATACGGTTCCTATACGTATAAACATCACAAAAGCGAACCAAATATCTATATAATATAATATTCAAAAGCGAACCAAATATCTAATATAATATTCATACATAAGCTTTTCATTGCTATGTGCCAATACGTTTTTTCTGAGCTAACGGCTTTTCGGATTGATTCGTACATATCTAAGTTCAGCTTTCCAGACAAGTTTTCAGATAAAAAATATAAAGTGTCTCTATCAATTTCGCGAACAAAAAATGGAACGTATTGCTCAACAACTATTAACCTAACCTTATATAAGACAAAAAACAACATTTATACAAGAAAATCATTTATTACTTTCTCTCCAGTAAGAAAGATATCCTAGAATACATTTCATTTCTGGATTCTCCGCATTATTATATAATTGCCACAGTGCATACAATATCAACTCTGACGTGTTTTCTAATTGTCTTAAACGTTCAAGAGCGTCTTTATGACACCTGATCTTTAGCACTCTTGTCGCTTCAATAAACTCGTCCCAAATTAATCGTTTATCGTTTACAAATGCAATGGCATCTTTACAGTACAACTCCCATCTTTTTTCCTCGGTCATCATGAGGCAATCATGCTGGCGCTGACTGGGGTGATCAATCTTACAACCACAACATTTTTCCTCGCATAATTTCTCGATTTCAGTGTCGATGGCGTCTGTGTATATGGTCTCTATTAATGGGAACAGCTTTTGGTATTCAACAACGGACACTTCATCGACATGTACTTGATTTCCCCAGGCTTCACATTTACGGTTTCTAGATCGTCGAGTATTCATGTCTCAGTTCTAAACGGCTTTCAACAAACGTTCCAATCTTTCTCTAAAGTCTCGAACAAGTATAGATTCGTCCAACGAACTTAGCCGACCAGACCAGGTGTAATCCTAACATCGTAATGTCCGAGCTTATATAACTTCATGCGCACTAACTATATCCCAGTCGGACGCAGGTTTACCATGTAGACATTCCATTGCAGCGATGTTGTACTTAACCAGAAAAAGACCAAACGAGTGTGATGCTAGCACTCAAACTCAGGTTTATATCATCAACCACGTGTATGCAAATTACTTTTCGTGCATCACACCGTGCATCACACCGTGCATCACACCGTGCATCACACCGTGCATCACACCGTGCATCACACCGTGCATCACACCGTGCATCACACCGAATATTTAATGAGGCGGCATCCCTTTGTACAGTATATGGGGGGGGGGGGGTTACCTACTGGCGATTTAGCGAGACGAGACATCTAGTGATAGCGAGTTGAGAATGTGATTAATAAAGTATCGTTCATTTTGTGTTTTAAATCAGTGACTTTCGTAGATACATACTCCAGGAGGCGAGTAATTTGCGAAACGTGGCACCTCCGACGGGATCAGGTTATTTCTAAATTGTCCTGAATTAATACGAATCCGTGGCTTGAAAATGACGGAAGACAACGTGAAAGCAAACGCTGTTTTGGAGACGAAATTGAAACAGCTACTTATTACTTGTGGAAGAACCAACGCCGTGTTGGATTCAAACAAGGATATCGCTATACAACGGCAAATGGAAGCGCTGAAAGCATTATCGACCGAGGTGGAACATTCGCGAAGAGCTGTGGAGACATTTAAGATTATAAACGACGAGGAAGAAGATGAAATCGACAACTGGAACGCGCAGATAGAAAGTAAATTAAACAAGGCAGACGACGAAGTTAAACGCTTGGAGAGATGGCAGGACGATTGCAGACAAGAAAAGGAGAGAATTGGCCGTGAGGAACAGAGGAAATTTGAGCTTGAACTTCACGAGACGAAAATAAAACTCCAGACAGAATACGAAGCGAAAGTGAAACTAACCGAGAAACAGACGTCAGAATCGGGGAAAGAAGTTCGAGCTAAACTGCCGAAGCTAACGATTTCAAAATTTAATGGTTCTTACATGGACTGGACGCGGTTCTGGGGACAATTCGAAGAGTCCATGGAGAAATCAAGTTTAGCAAGTGTCGCGAAATTCTCCTACCTTAAAGAGCTCCTTGACAACAAAGTAAGACGAGAAGTTGAAGCACTTCCGTTTACGCCAGAAGGATATAACCGAGCGAAGGCTATATTAACTGAGAAATACGGAAAAGAACCGGAGATAGTGAAAGCGTATGGAAAGGAAATCCTCGACCTACCGCACATCTCAGCAGCAAACCCAAAGAAGATAAGAGAGTTCAGCGAGAAACTGACATATTGCGTTCAATCGCTTCAGACACTCAAGGAATTAGGCGAAGTGGAAGGTCTTACTGCGATGACTCTGGACAAGTTGCCAGTGATACCTGGTGATCTAGTGAGATCAGATAACGACTGGGAGAAATGGGATTTGTCGCAAGTTGCAGAAGCACTACACCTTTGGATACGAAGAAATCCAGTTGAAGCATTTAGTTCGCGATTAGATCGTGAAAATGAACAGCGCCGAGAACGCCAGTCGAAAGTGTACCACACTCGCCGGGAGGCTAAAAAACCCCGTGGGTGCGTTTACTGTGACAGTGTCGACCATAAAGTTATATAGAGTGTACCGAAGTTACCGCTGTATCCGACCGCAGGGAAATCTTGTCGAAGAAGAGATTTTGTTTTAATTGCGCTATTGGAAGTCATCGTGCAGCCCAGTGCCAAAGCAAAACCTCATGCCAGCTTTGTGAGAGAAGGCACCACAATATGCCAACAACCAAAATATGCGACAAACCACCTGATGGACAAGATCGGACAGTAAAAATGACAAACTGTGGAGGAGTTTTTCCTGTAGTACTATTGAAAGTCGATGGCATAACCACACGAGCACTTATCGATACAGGTGCTGGCAGTTCATATGTCTCAGCAAAAGTTGCCGGTATGTTACACAAGAAACCATGCGAGGTCGCTACCAAGAGGGTGGAGATGCTGATGGGGTCCTATGTTACTAAGTCGGAGACCTATGACACCATGGTAGAATCGACAGATGGCACATTTCAGATGAACATGAAATTGACCAAGGTGAATAAAAGCGAACTCCTGTCCATCGAAAATGCTTGTTATGAAGAGATGAAAGAAAAATATCCTCATCTGGAACAAGCCAACGTGGCTGACAAGGACACCAAAGCACAACTTCCAATTCATGTGATCCTCAGTGTGGGGGACTACACCAAGATCAAGACTGACAAGAAGCCATTAATCGGGAAAGTTGGTGAACCCATTGCTGAATATACAAGAATGGGATGGTTCATTATGTCACCTGGCAAAGAGTTTGATAGGAACACTATGCTGTTGACTCAGACAACTCAAGCGAATTATGAGGAACTTTGTCGCCTTGATGTCCTTGGCCTCGAAGATTATCCGAACACGATCAACAGATAGTACACGCGGAATTCAAAGAGCAATTACAACGTTCGCAGGAAGGATGGTACGAGACAGGACTGCCCTGGCGAAGCAATCATCCACATCAGTAGATAACCCCCCCCCCCATATACCGTAACAAAGGGATGCCGCCTCATTAATATTCACCGTGACTCACGCACCGTGACTCACGCATGACTCACGCATGACTCACGCCTGGGACATGATTGGGCAAGATTGGAATAATTATAGTATACATGAAGCTATATAAGCTCGGAGCTTAAATATATATATATATGAAACTATACTCCAAAATGAATAACATAGTTGCGATTATAGATATGGATGGCTTCAACATTGAAAGAAAATTTTATTGTAAGGAACTCGGAGTTCTTAAAATAGGTGAAAACGAAGGGCTATCTTTCTTCTTCGACATTGGTGTTTGGTGGTATGATTTAAGCGACCAAGATGAAAAGAATTGTCTCTATGTGAAAAAACATATTCACAAACTTCCGCTGGGTGTACCACCCTGTTCTCAAGCTATTCCACTAAGTCAGCTTGAAAATATCGTAACGAAACTATACCGGCAAGTCCAAATCAACAAGTACTCAACAATAGCCTACAAAGGGGGGCATTACGAACGAGACCTGCTATCAAGGCTGAAAATCCCGTCTGTTAACCTAGAGAGTTTCGGCTGCCCCAAAGCCAAATATTTATTCGATGCCTTGGTGTGGATAGAGACCTGTGGAAACCACGAGGAGGTGAACGCATATCATCACTGCGCTAAAGTGGAGGTGGAAGCTTTTGGGCGCTGGTTATCTGACACAAAAGCAGCTCGCTGAGTCCATATCATTCTTCAAAAACGGTTCTTTTAAGAACCATCAAATCAGTAAAGAGTACAATGAAATATTCGGTGTATGTCTTCCCCGTATAATAAATCTCATTAGGGGTTAATGCTTAGAACCTAAATATTCAAACAGAGTAAGTCATCCTAGAATCATTCCTAACTAAACCCTCGTTTATAAGTGAAGGAAGATAGAACGAAGAATCACTTTGAGAAGCTGAACTTAAGATATGTACGAATCAATCTGAAAAGCCGTGAGCTCAGAAAAAAACGTATCGGCACATAGCAATGAAAAGCTTATATATGAATATTATATTGGATATTTGGTTCGCTTTTGAATATTATATTAGATATTTGTGTCGCTTTTGTGATGTTTATACGTATAGGAACCGTATGAAGTAAAAAAGAGTCACCTTGAATGGTAGCGAATCGCTATTGTACACTTAGAAGAACATTATTCGACAGCATCGTTGACCAAGCACTTTGAAAAATTACAGAGCTTGGTTAAATAATTCGTCGCTATGATTTAGTATGTTATAAGATTCTCACACGTGCAGAACACAAAAGGGAAAAGTCATTAAAATTACTAATGATAAAACATAACCGGATTTGCATATAAGTAGAATATTGAATTCATTTTAGGGGGGTGATCATGAGCTTTGGGGAATAATAAGGGGTATTAATGCATGGGCAAGTGTAGACGAGGCGTTGGTGTAACCATGGAGAATGTACAGCGTCGCGTCGTCTCATAAGGCAGAATTCAAAGTATTCAGTTTAAAATATTTATTTCTTGGTCCAAAAAAATCAAAGCATAGTCGAAAGTGTTATCGTATTTGAAGAAAACACAGTTAATCAACCTGTTGGAGACAGTCCTGTTGTTAATTTGGCAAGCGAAGAGTGTGTAAATGATTCCAGCTTCCCCCTAACCTTAGCTGGATAGAGTAAATGATGCCTTCAATGAAGAAACCGTTTGGTAAGCTGTTCGAAAGATATTGAAACACTTTCTTTCAAAAGTGTGTATAAGCACTAATGTTTCTGTTTCGATTAAATGATTAACATATCTAAAACTGCTTAGTCTCTTCGTATAACATACCCCTTGACTGTTCGAATATCCGCTCGATATAAGCCTTGGGAAATCGTACTAGCGTAGATTCTCTTCTTTTCCTTCTTTTCTCCAGTTGCATATTGGCATAAATTGTTAACCAATATGATATTTTATCGTTACGATAAGAGCACCGTTTTTCAAATGTCTGCTTTTCATTCAGACACCAGGGCTCTATCACTTTGTCTTGACATAATATGACCATTTTCTGTAGTGTCTTTCTTTTCTTTAGTTTTAAGAGTGTATATGCTCGAAGTAATTGTGTGTTTAAATCTTCGTCCCTGCGGTTTTCTATAAGCTGATGATCCCATAGGTAAAGTCGAAGGTTTATCGCTCGTCTCCATTCTTTATTTTCTTCTTCACTCATCATGAAGAAAAACACCGCAACAACTAAACCTTTGTTGACAACAAGCAGTAACCATTGATTACTAATACTTAGATTGAGGAGATGTCTTCGAAAGTTCAAAACCGTTGTGTAAACACGGAACGGTTTGCCGTACTCGTAAAGTCAATCGAGAAGTCGCGAGTATGAGGAATTGAATCGAGAAACTGTAAGAACGTAAGGAACAGACGGAATATTATTTGTCTATAGAATGGCTGAGTGCAATGTTTAAGTCCATGTACACTATTGGTGTTAATGACTCATTAGCAATTTAAACAAAAGAACGTGTCTGGGCGAGTTTGGGTGACGTCAGAGCTTAGACATAGAAATCCTAATTAATATGCTTATTCACGGCGTCGGTTTTCTCGGCGTATCATTTGCTTGCTATTTGCTGTTGGAGTAAGACCGCAGAGATGGAGGGTTTATATGAAAAATTGTTTTCAATGTTCGAAGCTATTTACAATGAAACTTTGTGGGAAGAATATTCGAAGCTTTGTCATGAAAAGTGCTACGGTTGTAGGACTAACCATCCTAGTCAGAAACAACACAGTTGCCTAACAGATGATGAGCAATGGAGATCGTGCTACGAAGAGACCAGGACAAACGTCGACGAACGTATCTGGATAGAGTTCAACGAAGCGATGCAGGCGTTGAAATTACGAAACCAAAGAGACAATAATAATAAATACTCTCAAGACGCTACAGAGACAATGGCTGAGCCGGTGGAAATTGACGACTCGCCAAATATTCTTTCTATATCTGTTCTGTTTAGCTGTCCATTAAAGTATCTGTACCAAGTAAAAGACACTGGTGTAAAATTTACGAGTACGATAAAGAATCCTAGGGAGGCTTACGAGGAGTATCTTCTTGAAAAGTCTAGAAACTTAACGACGAAAAGCAATCTGAACTATATGTGAACTACTGTTATATGTGTTATGAGAACATTATCGAGTTAATCCCAAGTTAAATTATGTTTTAAGTTAAATAAAATTTCTTGGACTATTTAGTGTGTAAGAAAGATGTGTAATTTTATATGTGTGTAATTTTATCTGAAGAGAAATTAATAAAGACATATGAGCAACATTATAATAGTTCTTTGTAGTTTATTTTTATATTGTAACAAATTACAGTGTACATATTGACAGCTAATTATTTACATAAACAAATGTTTTTAAATAAACTGTCCTGCGTTTACGGTTTCTTCTAGCGCACCCACTTCTTATAGATATCGTTTGTTTCTCTGTTTTGCATAATATAACTCGACAAGACCTTTTATACGAGAGTTGATAAGCGGTAACTTATACATTTAACATGTACCAAAGGAATATCAGAAAGACATACGCATTATTTGTAAATACTTTATTTAAATTCAGCATAGTACAGAAGATAATGTTTCAACGATTCAACAGTAACTTTAATTTTTATAATTGGCGTCATTCCAATACTAGGGCGTTTAGGTTGATTGTAGGAATACACTAGTTTTTTGTAATAATGGTTTCTTTCGTTTGATGAAATCTAAACATATATTCAAAATGCAGTCCTATATAGCCTTTAATAAACAATTATCAGTATGTCTCAATGTCACTTTTCTCAGGTATTCAGCACTTATTCTTATACCCTGGGTTGATATACATAATGTGTATCAGTCGGAAATATCCCGGATCTTACTCGGACTTCATCGGGACATGTCGGCGTGAGATCGACAAACAGGTAAGAATACGGCTCTTTAGTCGCCATCTGATAGGCTTGCTGGAAAAATTTAGTGTTGCTAGGATACAACTGTTTGGCAAGATGAGTCACTTGACTTGCATCACGAACATTTTTTGTTAGGACAAAGTAACTAGCGTTGAGAGAGATGGTACGATGGTCTTTGCTTTGATGAAATAAGTTTTGCACGATATAAATTACACTGAGATTACCATGGTGGGATTTCTTCGTGAATAGTTTCGCGATAATACTATCTTTCTCTCCCATCATGTCATCAATGATAAACAAATTTCTTATTTGGGGGTTAATGTTATCCAACATCGATTCGGATAAACCTTGCACAAACTGAATCCCAGGAATAAGAAGTTCCATTTTAGCAAACGTGTCTTGGTACTCAGAATAAAAATAAATTATATTTTCTGGGACAGGGTCGATCATGATTTGGGCGTTGACTAACAATTCCTTGACAAAGCTTGTCTTCCCAGTCTTGGTCCCTCCAGAGACCAAGAGCCCAAAGGGATGAGTTAATTGTATGGAGTATGTCTTTTTGTTGTCTTGGTAATTCGATGCGTTTCCATCAAATGGAGAATACTTAAATGTAGAATCAGTAGACATCGTTTGTATTGGCCGAGCTCCCCCATGCGGGACCTTTACGTGACGTTGTAAATTAAACTGTCTTGAAAAGCTCTTTCCGCAAATATTACAAGCGCAAGGCATGTTCACACAACAACTCTCAAACTACTTGTGAAAATTTATGTGAGAAAAGTAAGATTATATCCTTGAGTGTCTTCTCTAATGCATGTGGGGATACCAAAACGAACCAATGCGCATGCATAGCTGGACGTCACTTGGACGCTACTTAGACGCCACCTCAAAGGGATTAACTCATGAGTAAATGAGTAACTCGTGAGTAAATGAGTAACTCGTGAGTAACGGAGTAACTCATGAGTAAAGGAGTAGCTCGTGAGTTACTCATGAGTAAATGAGTAACTCGTGAGTAAATGAGTAACTCATGAGTAACTCGTGAGTAAATGAGTAACTCGTGAGTAAATGAGTAAATGAGTACCAAGACACGTTTGCTAAAATGGAACTTCTTATTCCTGGGATTCAGTTTGTGCAAGGTTTATCCGAATCGATGTTGGATAACATTAACCCCCAAATAAGAAATTTGTTTATCATTGATGACATGATGGGAGAGAAAGATAGTATTATCGCGAAACTATTCACGAAGAAATCCCACCATGGTAATCTCAGTGTAATTTATATCGTGCAAAACTTATTTCATCAAAGCAAAGACCATCGTACCATCTCTCTCAACGCTAGTTACTTTGTCCTAACAAAAAATGTTCGTGATGCAAGTCAAGTGACTCATCTTGCCAAACAGTTGTATCCTAGCAACACTAAATTTTTCCAGCAAGCCTATCAGATGGCGACTAAAGAGCCGTATTCTTACCTGTTTGTCGATCTCACGCCGACATGTCCCGATGAAATCCGAGTAAGGTCCGGGATATTTCCGACTGATACACATTATGTATATCAACCCAGGGTATAAGAATAAGTGCTGAATACCTGAGAAAAGCGACATTGAGACATACTGATAATGGTTTATTAAAGGCTATATCGGACTGCATTTTGAATATATATTTAGATTTCATCAAACGAAAGAAACCATTATTACAAAAAACTAGTGTATTCCTACAATCAACCTAAACGCCCTAGTATTGGAATGACACCAATTATAAAAATTAAAGTTACTGTTGAATCGTTGAAACATTATCTTCTGTACTATGCTGAATTTAAATAAAGTATTTACAAATAATGCGTATGTCTTTCTGATATTCCTTTGGTACATGTTAAATGTATAAGTTACCGCTTATCAACTCTCGTATAAAAGGTCTTGTCGAGTTATATTATGCAAAACAGAGAAACAAACGATATCTATAAGAAGTGGGTGCGCTAGAAGAAACCGTAAACGCAGGACAGTTTATTTAAAAACATTTGTTTATGTAAATAATTAGCTGTCAATATGTACACTGTAATTTGTTACAATATAAAAATAAACTACAAAGAACTATTATAATGTTGCTCATATGTCTTTATTAATTTCTCTTCAGATAAAATTACACACATATAAAATTACACATCTTTCTTACACACTAAATAGTCCAAGAAATTTTATTTAACTTAAAACATAATTTAACTTGGGATTAACTCGATAATGTTCTCATAACACATATAACAGTAGTTCACATATAGTTCAGATTGCTTTTCGTCGTTAAGTTTCTAGACTTTTCAAGAAGATACTCCTCGTAAGCCTCCCTAGGATTCTTTATCGTACTCGTAAATTTTACACCAGTGTCTTTTACTTGGTACAGATACTTTAATGGACAGCTAAACAGAACAGATATAGAAAGAATATTTGGCGAGTCGTCAATTTCCACCGGCTCAGCCATTGTCTCTGTAGCGTCTTGAGAGTATTTATTATTGTCTCTTTGGTTTCGTAATTTCAACGCCTGCATCGCCTCGTTGAACTCTATCCAGATACGTTCGTCGACGTTTGTCCTGGTCTCTTCGTAGCACGATCTCCATTGCTCATCATCTGTTAGGCAACTGTGTTGTTTCTGACTAGGATGGTTAGTCCTACAACCGTAGCACTTTTCATGACAAAGCTTCGAATATTCTTCCCACAAAGTTTCATTGTAAATAGCTTCGAACATTGAAAACAATTTTTCATATAAACCCTCCATCTCTGCGGTCTTACTCCAACAGCAAATAGCAAGCAAATGATACGCCGAGAAAACCGACGCCGTGAATAAGCATATTAATTAGGATTTCTATGTCTAAGCTCTGACGTCACCCAAACTCGCCCAGACACGTTCTTTTGTTTAAATTGCTAATGAGTCATTAACACCAATAGTGTACATGGACTTAAACATTGCACTCAGCCATTCTATAGACAAATAATATTTCGTCTGTACCTTACGTTCTTACAGTTTCTCGATTCAATTCCTCATACTCGCGACTTCTCGATTGACTTTACGAGTACGGCAAACCGTTCCGTGTTTACACAACGGTTTTGAACTTTCGAAGACATCTCCTCAATCTAAGTATTAGTAATCAATGGTTACTGCTTGTTGTCAACAAAGGTTTAGTTGTTGCGGTGTTTTTCTTCATGATGAGTGAAGAAGAAAATAAAGAATGGAGACGAGCGATAAACCTTCGACTTTACCTATGGGATCATCAGCTTATAGAAAACCGCAGGGACGAAGATTTAAACACACAATTACTTCGAGCATATACACTCTTAAAACTAAAGAAAAGAAAGACACTACAGAAAATGGTCATATTATGTCAAGACAAAGTGATAGAGCCCTGGTGTCTGAATGAAAAGCAGACATTTGAAAAACGGTGCTCTTATCGTAACGATAAAATATCATATTGGTTAACAATTTATGCCAATATGCAACTGGAGAAAAGAAGAGAATCTACGCTAGTACGATTTCCCAAGGCTTATATCGAGCGGATATTCGAACAGTCAAGGGGTATGTTATACGAAGAGACTAGGCAGTTTTAGATATGTTAATCATTTAATCGAAACAGAAACATTAGTGCTTATACACACTTTTGAAAGAAAGTGTTTCAATATCTTTCGAACAGCTTACCGAACGGTTTCTTCATTGAAGGCATCATTTACTCTATCCAGCTAAGGTTAGGGGGAAGCTAGAATCATTTACACACTCTTCGCTTGCCAAATTAACAACAGGACTGTCTCCAACAGGTTGATTAACTGTGTTTTCTTCAAATACGATAACACTTTCGACTATGCTTTGATTTTTTTGGACCAAGAAATAAATATTTTAAACTGAATACTTTGAATTCTGCCTTATGGGACGACGCGACGCTGTACATTCTCCATGGTTACACCAACGCCTCGTCTACACTTGCCCATGCATTAATACCCCTTATTATTCCCCAAAGCTCATGATCACCCCCCTAAAATGAATTAAATATTCTACTTATATGCAAATCCGGTTATGTTTTATCATTAGTAATTTTAATGACTTTTCCCTTTTGTGTTCTGCACGTGTGAGAATCTTATAACATACTAAATCATAGCGACGAATTATTTAACCAAGCTCTGTAATTTTTCAAAGTGCTTGGTCAACGATGCTGTCGAATAATGTTCTTCTAAGTGTACAATAGCGATTCGCTACCATTCAAGGCGACTCTTTTTTACTTCATACGGTTCCTATACGTATAAACATCACAAAAGCGACACAAATATCTAATATAATATTCAAAAGCGAACCAAATATCCAATATAAATATTCATATATAAGCTTTTCATTGCTATGTGCCGATACGTTTTTTTCTGAGCTCACGGCTTTTCAGATTGATTCGTACATATCTTAAGTTCAGCTTCTCAAAGTGATTCTTCGTTCTATCTTCCTTCACTTATAAACGAGGGTTTAGTTAGGAATGATTCTAGGATGACTTACTCTGTTTGAATATTTAGGTTCTAAGCATTAACCCCTAATGAGATTTATTATACGGGGAAGACATACACCGAATATTTCATTGTACTCTTTACTGATTTGATGGTTCTTAAAAGAACCGTTTTTGAAGAATGATATGGACTCAGCGAGCTGCTTTTGTGTCAGATAACCAGCGCCCAAAAGCTTCCACCTCCACTTTAGCGCAGTGATGATATGCGTTCACCTCCTCGTGGTTTCCACAGGTCTCTATCCACACCAAGGCATCGAATAAA
The DNA here is from genome assembly GCA_035771165.1 of Paragorgia papillata. Classification (NCBI taxonomy): domain Eukaryota; kingdom Metazoa; phylum Cnidaria; class Anthozoa; order Scleralcyonacea; family Coralliidae; genus Paragorgia; species Paragorgia papillata. The sequence continues at coordinate 545,946 of JAWNZC010000091.1, forward strand.
TATTTGGCTTTGGGGCAGCCGAAACTCTCTAGGTTAACAGACGGGATTTTCAGCCTTGATAGCAGGTCTCGTTCGTAATGCCCCCCTTTGTAGGCTATTGTTGAGTACTTGTTGATTTGGACTTGCCGGTATAGTTTCGTTACGATATTTTCAAGCTGACTTAGTGGAATAGCTTGAGAACAGGGTGGTACACCCAGCGGAAGTTTGTGAATATGTTTTTTCACATAGAGACAATTCTTTTCATCTTGGTCGCTTAAATCATACCACCAAACACCAATGTCGAAGAAGAAAGATAGCCCTTCGTTTTCACCTATTTTAAGAACTCCGAGTTCCTTACAATAAAATTTTCTTTCAATGTTGAAGCCATCCATATCTATAATCGCAACTATGTTATTCATTTTGGAGTATAGTTTCATATATATATATATTTAAGCTCCGAGCTTATATAGCTTCATGTATACTATAATTATTCCAATCTTGCCCAATCATGTCCCAGGCGTGAGTCATGCGTGAGTCATGCGTGAGTCATGCGTGAGTCACGGTGCGTGAGTCACGGTGAATATTAATGAGGCGGCATCCCTTTGTTACGGTATATGGGGGGGGGGGGTTATCTACTCACATCTTCCTTCAAATGAAACCGGAAGTTTGCGCCGCCTGAGTGGGTTAACGAGAAAACTACAGCGAGATGGGTACTCAGAAGAGTATGACGCCGTGATCCGCAATCAAATCCAAGAGGGAATTGTAGAGAAAGCACCAGCAGTATCAACAGACAAAGAGTTCTACCTTCCGCATAAGGCTGTGATTAAAGAGTCGTCAGAGTCCACAAAGTTAAGAGTTGTTTACGATGCCTCAGCAAGGGCAAACCCTAATGCCCCGTCCTTGAACGAATGTCTCTACGCTGGGCCTGCATTGCAAAATAAACTTTGGGACGTGTTGATACAGCAGAGAGCTTATCCCGTGATGGTTTCAGGGGACATACGACAAGCATTTCTTCAAGTCCGCATACAAGAAAGTGAAAGAGATGCCTTACGGTTTCATTGGCGCAAGAGCGAACAATCACCTGTAGAAATTCTGCGTTTCACAAGAGCATTGTTCGGTCTGACTTCATCACCGTACCTCCTCCAAGGAGTCATCGAGAGCCATTTAGACATGGTCAGAAAGGTGTCCCGAAGAAGTCGAGAAACTGCGTCGAAGTATGTATGTTGACGATTTACTTTCTGGTGGTTATACTGTGCAGCAGGGACAGATGTGCAAGGCAGCAGCTCAAGAGATATTGGGAGACGCAACATTCGAACTGCATAAGTGGAATTCGAACATTCCACAGTTGGAAGCTGAAGAATTACCAGAAGTTCAAGAGGATCAGTCCTATGCCAAGCAACAACTCGTGGTAAAACCGAAAGAATCGAAGTTACTTTTCCTGTAGTCAACACACCAACGACAAAGCGCGGCATACTGAGTACACTGTCGAAAATCTACGATCCTCTTGGGTTAGTATCACCATTGGCCTTGGAAGGCAAGCTCATATTTCGAGACGTCTGTGACGCGAAGACGCCATGGGATGCCAACCTTGATGAGAAACACTTGCAACGGTGGAAAAAGTGGGAGCGTTATTTGCCATCTGAAGAACAAGTACCAAGATCTATTGTTGCATACCAAGAAGAAGTAGAAGAGATTGAACTGCATGGATTCGGGGACGCATCCACCCAGGGTGTCGGGGCAGCAGTCTACGCTGTCGTCAGGCAACCGTCGGGAACAACCCAGCAGCTGGTGGCAGCCAAGAGCCGATTGGCTAAGCAAAGTTTAACAGTTCCACGGTTAGAATTGGTTTCTGCCCACATGGCCACGAATCTCGTCGTCAACGTGAGTGGTGCTCTTCCGAAGATGCCTAAGCCATCTATTTACGCATGGTTAGACAGCACAGTGGCGCTGCATGGATTTGTGGAAATGGTGTCTACAAACAATTTGTTGCAAATCGGGTAGCGAAGATAAAGGCACACCCAGAAATTCACTGGCGGCATGTACCTACTAAAGATAATCCAGCCGACATCGCTAGCAGAGGTGGGTCTGTCACATCGTCAGCACTCTGGTGGTCAGGACCAGAATGGCTTCAGGATTCCTCCAAATGGCCAGATAATCCAGTGACACAGAAAACTCCTGCAGCTGAAGCCGAAGCCAAGTTAATACGCGAAGTGATTTGCGTGGCAAAATCCGACCCAGTTTCAGAAAAATCTCAGAATAGAGAAATTGGTAGAGATCCACTCGACGAACTTCTCGAGCGCAACTACTTTCGACGCACACTTCGAACATGTGAATGGATAAACCGGTTCATCTACAACAGCAGACGGGAAGAGTGGAAATATGGGCCCTTATCTACCGAAGAAGTTGAAGCAGCGAGGGAATGGTGGATTAAACGTGTCCAACTTCGGGATAGCTCAGAACCCCACTATCAACAAACCAGCGTAAGTCTCGGTCTCCAACCAAACGAACGAGGAATAGCAGTATGCAGAGGGAGAATACAGGGGAGTCACCCTATCTACCTGCCAGACAAAGATGAATTCACGAAGAAGCTAGTTCAACGCATGCACTGCGATACACTCCATGGGGGAGTTGGCCTCACCATGGCGGCAATACGAGAACGGTATTGGATTCCACGACTTCGAAGTCTGGTGAAGGCGATACGCAGTGAATGCAAAGGATGCAAAAGATTCATCATCAAAGCAGTGACACCACCAATTCCAGGATTTCTACCAGAAGACAGAACCAAACCAGGAACTGCCTTTGAAGTGATAGATATCGATTTCGCTGGGCCAATCAGATATAAAAGGTCATCCAAAGCACAAGGCAAAGCTTACTTGGCGATTTTCGCTTGTAGTTTGTGCAGGGCTGTTCATCTAGAGTTATTGCATAACCTCGAGACAACAACCTTCATCGTGTGTCTGAAGAAATTCATTGCCCGTCGTGGTCGACCGCGAGTTATTTATTCCGACAATGGGGGGACCTTTGTCAAAGCAAGCAAGTGGTTAGAGAATCTGCGCAAAGACGAACGGCTCCGTGGTCTTGTGGAAAAACATGAAATAACGTGGAAATTCAATCTGAGCCGCGCCCCTTGGTGGGGCGGTCAGTTTGAACGGTTGATAGCTGTGGTAAAGTCAGCAATGTTCAAGGTGATTGGGGGAGGATCTCTAACGTGGGACGAACTCAGCGAAGTATTGCTTGATGTTGAAATTCAGATAAACCGTCGACCGTTGAGCTACTTAGAAAATGACGTGGAGCTGTCAACTCTCACCCCAGCGACGTTCCTGTATCAGCGATCAAACCACCTGCCAGAGAATGAAGCTTGGAGAATTGAAGAAAGGGACCTACGTAAACGGGCCAAGTACCTAAAGGCGTGTAAGGACAGTCTCTGGCGTCGTTGGAAAAGAGAATATCTTGTTGCCCTACGGGAACGACACAATTTGGTCCACAAAGAAAGCAAGTATAAGCCTAAGCAAGGGGATGTTGTGATCGTACAGTCCGATAACAAGAACCGGGGGAAATGGCCTTTAGCTATTGTCGAACAAACCTATCCTGGCAAAGATGGCATCATACGAGCAGTGCGTCTGAAGACTGCTAATGGAACACTCAAAAGGCCAGTGCAGCATTTGTTTCCCATGGAGCTGAACTGCGATGCCATTCCTGAGGAAACACGGCAGCTGAACCCAGAAGCTCCAGTTTTTACGCCGCGACCAAGAAGAGATGCAGCCGCTGCAGCACGATTGCACATAGAAGAAATCGCGGACATGGATGATGAATGACTGAATAGTTGAACAACCTGAGTTAGACAAACAGTTACTTTTAACTTATAACTTTACGTTGACGTGTAATAACTTTTAGTTTTTAGCAAAAATAGTGTTTAAACCAGTCCGATTATATACATCCCTTTGGAGTGTATATGGGGGAGAGTGTTGGAAGTTATGTCATAGGAATGAACAGTAGGTTGCGTGACCGGAAACAAGCCTGCTCACCAAACGCGCGCAGTAGCCAATGGGAAGAGAGCAGGGGATTGACATGTTATGCATGCGTTCATTGTTGTTAGCGATCGAGACGGGGCGATTTAGCGAGACGAGACATCTAGTGATAGCGAGTTGAGAATGTGATTAATAAAGTATCGTTCATTTTGTGTTTTAAATCAGTGACGAAACGTATTAAGAACCTATTTTGCCTAAATTATCAGTAATTACCCCAAAATATAAGAACCTATTTTGCCAGACTTGAAAAAATCTAAGTTCTTACACGTGGGTGTTTACTGTATTAATGGTACTTTAAAAGTGAAACAAGTGAATAAAAAACATGTGAGTTTTATAAAAGTCTCCATCAATTCAGGCATCGCTCAGAAGTTGCTAAATTCCACGCGAAAACGTGTTTGTATGCCTTGTAACCTCAATTAAATTGGTCGCTTACCTTTCATTTGTAAAATATCAAAGTTAAAAGGAAATCGTCCAAAAACGTTTCCTGCTAGAGCCGTTTTGGTGACCCGACTTCGTTTTCCGCCATGTTGTTCCTTGTTGATCCGCTGGAGTTTACTTGCTTTCAACATGCGGCGTGTGACATGCGCACTAAAAAAGTGAGGACACTTCGTACCCCTGAGTGGGCCTTCTGCTTAGTATTTATTCTGTGACCAAAGCAAGGGAGCACGGCAGAAAGATATTTGTGGATTCTTACCTGTTTATTTTCCCTTCTTGAAATAAAGTTACTTGCTTATTGTTTGTAGTATCCTCTTGACTAAATCGTGTTCACTGATCGATTCGAATCGATCAATTCTCTGCCTGCCATTTTGAAATTATTACTTACCGCTGTCTATGGATAAGGCGGGCCCAAACGTCTGTCGTAAGATCTCGACGTAAGATCTGCCGAGCAGATCTCGACTAAAGTGCGAGGCCGTAACGAGGCGCGTAAGTTGAGAAAAAATAAGAGGGGAATGAAACACAATCAAACTGTCGGGAATTTTATCTTCTGATGCTCGTAGTACGTTGTTAGGAACATAGCTGTTGCTAGGAACATCGGTTAACGAATTAATTCTAGCAGGTAAACAATTACAAGGGGAAATTTAAATACCGGCATGTAGATTCTTTGGGGCTGAACAGGGTTTTCACAACCAATTGTAAGTAAACTCAAATTGAATATAATTTAACGGTCTCTTGAGTTTTGAATAATTTTAAGACAAGATTTTGCGGTCGCACGTCAATCATAAGTTCCTTCATTTCCCTATCAGATTGACCTTTAAATTCTGTTACTCGGCTAACAGTATTTTGTTGGTCGAGGAAGCTTAATGCTTTCGTTTCCGAATGTGAATAACAACATAAAGTTTTCTTTAATCGTTAAGGCTTCTCAGCGCATTTCCATCCTGCGAGAAGAGAAGGTCTCATGGCATGAACGACAAGTATGAATATCCTTTAATCCTTTATTAAAACAACATTTAAGCTTATTCTTTTTAAATGTCTTCTTTTTAAAAGCAAAAACCGTTAATATATTTGCTCACAAAGACGACCGTTATCGTAGCCATGGGAACTGCTACAAGCATGAGGAGAAAACAATCTCGAAATACTGCCTCGTGATTGGCTAATAGTCGACTGTTTCATTCCCCTCTCCTTTCCTTCTTTCTGCTTTATCCCTCCGGGATCTGCTCGGCAATTTACGACGGCGTTTGCGCCCACCTTATCCATACACAGCGGTAAGTAACGATAATTTCAAAATGGCAGGAGAATCGATCAGTGAACACGATTTATCACTGTATAAATTCACTCACAAAATATAAATCAAGAGGATACTACAAACAATAAGCAAGTAACTTTGTTTCAAGAAGGGAAAAAACCCCAAAATAAACAGGTAAGAATCCACGAATATCATTCTGCCGTGCTCCCTTGACCAAACCGGGACCAGTTGCGAAAAATGCAACTACACAGGCCTTCCGGCAGGAATTGAACCCACAACCTTGCGATTCTAGTGCAATGCTCTAACCACTGAGCCAGAGGCCTGTGAGGAAGGCCTGTGTAGTTGCATTTTTCGCAACTGGTCCCGGTTTGGTCTTAAAATGTATATATTCTACACTCGAATTTTCCTTCACCAAAAATCCCTAGAACATGCTATGTAATCGAGTGAAATGCCCAATATTACTTTATATATATATATATATATATATATTGTCATAAACATCTCGCTGATAATGAATTTCTCGCTTTAACATAGTCCAAAACGTAAGACATCACAGACACTTTATTTACAGACTACCGAGCACACCTCACTATATACAAAAACAGGTTAAAACAGGTCATGTGAACATACGCGTGTTTCAAGTCTATAACACTCCCCAGGGTTGAGCCATTATCAAGTGCTCAACAATACTCCCTAGGATAACCGTAAACTTAATAGGATAATCGTAAATATAAAAGTTATACTCGAACTACAATCTGTACAAGATTCAAACAGTTCGGATAAATGTTTGTTCAAATCATTAACGAAGTCTCATCTGTTCTAATCTCCGTAATTCGCCGACAACAGCAGCGTTGCGTCGCGGTCGACCGGTTGACGGTTCAGCAGTTGGCGGTACAGCATCCTCTGGTTTTGACGAAGTTGGCGCATCATTGATCTCTGCCGTTGACGATTTCACTTCGACTGGTATAAGATGTTCAATTCTTGGGCGGTCAATTCTCTCGTTGTCGATTTCGTATTTTGATTAGCTGCCGCGTTATTCGTCGATCGTTTAACTTTAAGCTTGTTAACAAACTTCAGCACGTACGCCGTCACACGCAACAGCCGAGCGAAGCTGCTATAACTGTCACAGTTAATGACGACGTTTAGATTCACCTCGGCTGATTCCACATTCGTACTCGCGAGTGAACGGGTAATAGTTGGCGGATTCTTGATGGTTTCCTTCAATGCTGATTCATTCAATGAACTCGCTGCTGGATCCTTCGGCCATTCACACTGAGGTTTGTAAAGATATTCTGGTCCACTCCACCATGCAGAATTGCTAACGAGATTGCTTGCTTGAATCCCACGAGAAGGAAAATCTGCAGGGTTTTGAGAACCAGGACAAAACCTCCACGAAGTCTTCGGCGTAAGTTGTCGTATTTCTTGTACTCTGCGTTGTACGTATTGATTCCACGGTTTATCATTTGTGATCCAGCATAAAACTGCTCTGGAGTTGGTCCAATTGGGGATTTCGATGTCTTGATTCGTTGAAAGACAATTTCGCAAGGTATTGATCAGTCTAGCTAGAATAGTAGCTCCGACCAATTCCAGCCGCGGGATGGTTTGTTTTTTCAAAGGTGCCACCTTGGTTTTAGACGCTACAATTTTTACTTCAACGTGCCCGTCATCATACACGGCTCTCCAATAAACAACTGCTGCGAATGCTGTCTGAGAAGCGTCGCTGAATCCATGCAACTCTATCTTTGTCGGTGCTGGTGTAGGTGTATTGTAGCATCCTGGAATTCGTACGTTGTCCAGATTGTCTAGCTCACTTAAAATCGTATTCCATTTTGATCGAAGATTGCCATCAAGCTCGTCGTCCCAATCCAGCTTTTCTGTGCACAAGTCTTGAAATAACGCTTTCATCTTAACGGTGAATGGACTTAAAAACCCAACTGGATCGAATACTTTTGCTGTTACTTTCAGCACCGTCCGTTTCGTTGTAGGCAATGTTCGAGCATAGGTCGCTAATGCTGATAAGCTCAACACGAATTCATCCGAATCAGTGTCCCACGAGATTCCGAGTACCTTGACTAACTTGGCTTCGGTTGCATTCGGTTGCTGACCAATCGATGCTTTGGCGTAAGACAGATCTTCTTCCATCACAGGTGGTTGTGCGGTTGTTGAACTCGATTCAACTTTCTTCTCAACGTTAGTTATCATTTCCACAAGAGTGCTTGAGTTGGAGTTCCATTTACGTAAATTGAAACCTCCCTCCAGCATAATTTTCTTCGCATCCTTGTAGATTTTGAACGCCTTGTCGTCATTCTGAGCTCCAGATACCAAGTCGTCGACGTACAGTGAATTCTTTAGAATATCCACTTTCTGGATTTTGATCGTTGTAGAAATGCAAATGATGATCAATCGTTGATCCCAAAATGGCAGGAGATGGTCTCAATCCAAAAACTAATCTGTAAAATCGGTATTCCACTATCTCGGACTTTGGGTCGTGGACGTTTTTAAACCACAGAAAACGCAACATATCTCGGTCGGCTTCGTCAATTCCCACCATTAAAAAGGCTTTCTCGATATCGGCAACTAGTCCGACTGGATTCACTCTGAATTTGACGAGGATATTGAAAAGATGTGGGATGTAGTTAGGACCATCAAAAGGCAATCGTTGAGAGATCGTGTTCGTGATGCAGTGGTAGCTGAGCCGTTGTACACCACACGCAACTTTGTAGTCGCTTTGTCTTTCCTTACCACGCCGTGATGTGGAAGATAATGCACGTTGCTTTCATTCTCTCTACTGTCTTCGCTGCGATGAGGTACTTGCTCGATTACTCCCGATGTCAACTATTCTTGAATTCCCTTGTCATATTCTCGGAAAAGCTCAGGTTGCTTGGTTAACTTGTGGTGTAGTGATCGTAATCAATTGTGACAACGTTCATAGTCGGCTCCTATCTCGTGACATTCCTCTTTCCAAGGGAGGTGAACTTTGTACCGTTCTCCTGTAAACCGGATATCACGAATGAAGTTGACATCTCCGTCGTTTTCTCGCTAGTTGTCGTTTATTCCTATAGACTCTGTTTCCCAGAAACGCCTCAGCGAGTCAACAATCTTGTCGTCGCTCTTTGGAGCGGTGGAGTACTGTCCTGAAGTCTCCAAAGATTCTCCAGTTAGGATAAGATTTGACAGTTGGGTCTTCGGATTCTTCAGACGTTGGTACTCGACCAGATAGCAACCAACCAAGTTTGCTGCTGACTGCTGTTGGACCGCTTTCACCTTTCACAACATCACCCGTCACAACGTCCCAATAATAGTCTGAACCAATAAGGATGTCGATCGTATTACTGTCATCTACGTCGTCACCAAAATCCGCTAGTTCCAGACCTTCTAAATGAGCGTAGTTAGTGTTCACTTTTGAGTTTAGCGGAGAACATATGATTGGGAAATTAATCGCTGCGAGTTCCACCTCTTCACTGCCGTTTTTGTTCTCGATATTGAATTTGTAGACTTCACAGTTTTGGTGCTTACATTTATTGTCCCCGAATGTGTTCAAATACAGCGTTTCCTTTTTTATTGGTTCTAGCTTTAATTCTGCTTGAGTTGAATTCGTGATATAAGAGCGCTGACTTCCTGTGTCAAATAATACGCGCACGGGAGTTGATCTTGGTCCGTTGGTAGCATTAGCTCTAGCCGTTTGAAGTAACACAGTTCCTTTGCAGATTCCTGTCGCTGTTGTTGTAGTCTCTTCGGTCTTAGGCTGCTCTTTCACCGTCTCGGTTGGTTGGTTGGTTGACTGCTTTCTACTTTCTGATTTCGTAGACAAATCGATTGGTGGTGTTTGCCCTGACAATGGCGGCACTTTCTTGTGTTGACACAGTCTTTGGCATTATGCCCTTTGCGTATACAGTTGAAACAACGCCCTGATTCACCAAGAATTTTCTTCCGAGCTTCAGAACTAACAATCTTTTCACACGATGCCGAATAATGGTAACCACTACAATAGACGCATTGTATTTGGGAATTGTCAGGAAGTTTACCACTCTTTACAAACATAGTACTAGCGGTGGGCGTGTTGTTAGTCTTTGTGTTGTTACCTTGATGTTTAGAGCCTTGTTGATTACTTCCACTTGACTTTGTGCCTTCGCCGATTTCTCTAGCTTCGATTTCGAATTTTATCGTAGAGAGTAAATCGTCGATCTTCCAAGCTTCCTTGGTGGCCTTGCGTGCTATCTGAAGACGAATATCGCTTGGCAGCTTCGACATAATAATCGGTATTAATAGACTGCCATATTGCTCCGACGAAACTCCCAAGGAAGCCAAACCGCGAACATGTACGCTAATTTTATCGTAAACGTACCTTAAAGAAGATAGTCTCTCTCCGGTACAAGCTTGGATCTTGAGTATTTCATCCATATGAGCGGTAATAACTTGCTGCGGCCATAGTCCCTGGAATTAAAGTGTCTGGAAACGCGGCGTACTTCAAAGCGCACACTTTTTGTTCCCTCTCAATTCTGATCACGTGGGAAGAAGGGGCACGTTTCAGATGTTATCTGTTTAGCCACGCTCAGCAAAAGTACTGCCGGGCGCAAATTGTTCAACATTTGGATGTAGAGTAATAATCGCGGGGGAAAAACACGAAAGGAGAAGTCTATTAAGCATTCCATCTGCTTCAGATGTTGCAAAGGCGTCTTGGCGAAGAGAAATAATAAATATTACGGTATTACAAAGGAACACGACGACACGTCGTTGTTGATATAAAAGATATTCGCATAAATAGACGAAGGCAACGTACGCATTTGTAATACACATTTCCAACCAAGTGACATTGAAGTTAGTATATAAGTATATACACGCTACATTATATAATTTGGTTATCTGAATTTAATGATTTCCAGAGAAAGTTATACTTTATCCGATGATAGAATGACTTGACAGCTGGTTAATAATAGTAGGCCTCGATCGCATTTGTTTGGTCTCACTTTATTTAATATTTCTCGATTATTTCTTACTTTAAATCGTTAAAAAAACAGCAGATTGTGACTCAGAACTAGCCTGCCCTAAATGCAACAAGCAGTTGCGCATCACGTTTGCCAAAACGGGTGCTAGAGCGGGAAATAAGTCTGTTATGTCATGCACCGCGCAAAGCTTCGGTCAGTGGGCATGGCCTTGGTAAACTGACTAAAGTCGAAAATACCGCTATCCATTCCAAGTGGTTAAAGGCAATATACCAGTTTTGTGAAGTGGTATTTTAAAACAAGTGGTCGAATTCGCTCAGATTGCATTAATAAAACTTCCATATATATGGGTTTCGCGACAAAACAATCCGCGGGTCGGGTGAGTTTGTTTACTTAACATGCTGCATTTCAATACAAATTTTAGACGTTTACTTAACATGCTGCATTTCAATACAAATTTTAGACAACTACAGAGAAACCGGAGCTGGAGCATCACAAAATTTGCCATAAAAACCCCATACATGAGTCAAGTTAAGCACAGAGTGAAAATTCTGAATGATGCACGTACGCGTGCAGTAGTTGACAACAGAATTTTTACCTTTTATCAAGTGTTGGAAAGACCCCAATGTTTCTCACAATGTAGAATGTTTATCTCAACACAAACACAGTCTAATAAAATTACAACCTACTTCTTTTCAATTCCTTCTTCAAGGATTAAAATACATCCTGATGGCTGAAATCTGTCACGATGTGCATGGTTAAAGAGTAATTTGATGGTTAGAGTCCATCAAATGAGGATTGCAGGGAAACGCTCAGGCAACCCAAACTTGATCTGTATGAGTTCAAGTACATTATAAATGCTAATGCCATTTCTATTCAAAGAAAAAATGTTTGCCAGTGATACAAGGAAATGTTTCAGGATGTCATAAAAAGGAAAAGCACTGATATAATATAAGCACTGATATAATATAAGCACTGATAATTTATTATGTATTACCAGTAAAATAATAACAAAGAGAACAATTGCATGGTATATAATCTTTAAATAGCATTTAATTGATGAAAAAGTTAAGACCACTCATTTTAATATGTACAGAAAATAATGATAACAAGTTTAAAAACACAAGATAGTTACTAATTACCAAAAGACAATATGCTTTGACAAAACTAATAATTTAAATCTCAGCAGGCACAGTCGACAACAGAAGTTTAATTAGAATTTTCCAACAACTTGGCTGAGCGCAAAATAAATAGCCATAGAATTGCTAATCGCTCGATTCCCCTTTTCGGTGCCTGTATATGTTTCTGATTTCGACAAGCCAGAAAGCGGTTAGTTATTGCGAATAAACACCCGACTGCAGAAAATTTTGTTTAGCCCCTTCGACAATGTTTGATGGTTTGACAACACCACACATGTAAGGATGCCAGCTTGTGGTTGTCTTCTCCCGTTTCACAGCCTTTTACTAAGCTAACTGTGGTTCCTTCGAACATGTAAGGTCAAACCATCTTTCGATTTCATGTTTTGATGCACATAACACACAAAAAACACTTGGGGGTTCCTGCATCTGAAAATACAAAGAACCATTTCAGCCTTCGGTGTTCCTAATGTCCTGAGAGCAGCACTTATCGTATTATAAACATCGATAAAACACTTACAGCGCTGACAATAGTCTCCATTTGAGCTTCAATCTCCGCCGCATCCATCTCCAGTAAATTTAAATTTATCGCTAAGGTATCATCTCCAAAATCAAACTCATCATCGTCAATATTTCTCTTGGAAAGCGCTCGCGCCTTGTTCTGTCGCCATATTGATAGCCTTGACCGTGCCCCTTCATGTCACGTGATACGCTTACCTCAATATGGGCAAAGCTTGCCGTGTTTTTCCTTTGAAGTACGCCGCGTTTCCAGACACTTTAATTCCAGGGACTATGCTGCGGCCATCCAAAACGGTCTTGGAGGATTTCCACGACGGCGTCATAATTCGCATTGGTGAGAGTAAGTCCTTCAATAGCGCGCAATGCAGTTCCCTCGAGTAAAGAATTCAGCTAATTGAACTTGTCAACCTTCGTAATATGATCGTTGTTGTGTATCGCTGATTCGTACGAGTCCCAAAACGTATTCCACTTTGTTACGTCGCCTTTAAATTTCGGTAAGGTCAGCTTCGGTAATTTCGGTTTTACAGTCGTTGTAATTGTTGTTGTCATCGCAATCGGTTGAGACATGTCTGTGTTTACTTCGTTTTGACTCGTTCCATTTGACTGATCACCATTCGTACTGTTCGTCGAATAACTATTCCGGTCTTCTTGAGTCGGTATTAAATGGCTCGGTAGTTGACCATCACCTTTGTTGATCACCTTCGACATTCCTGGCTTTAAAGCCTTTTCGAGTTTTCTTTTGGCGTTTAATATTCGGGCAACCACTTCCGCTGATTCTTCGATTTCTTGCTCTATATCTTTGACGTCGCATAATCCCAAAATCTCTTCGTCAATTTCGCTTAGCATCTTCAATTTCGCTTCGAGTAGAGATCGGATAAATTCGCTTCGATCGATATCAACATCGCCGGGTAAGTGAAGCAGTTCGTCTGCTTCTTTCTCTAACTTGGTACAGACACCACGATGTCCGCCTCGCTTCACTCTCAAACGGTCTAATTTCTCTTTCGGTTCGGTCACGATCTTGTTTGGGTTCAACTTGACGTGTTTTCAAGCTGCCCCACGTTGGGCGCCATGTCATAAACTTCTCGCTATCTCGCTGATAATGATTTAATTTAATACATTTCTCGCTTTAACATAGTCCAAAACATCACAGACACTTTATTTACAGACTACCGAGCACACCTCACTTTATACAAAAACAGGTTATAATAACAGGTTTTGTATTTTTAACAGGTTTTTTGGTTATATATACAAACGAGCAGGTGTGATTTTGTTCACGGAATGTCGGAAAGTGCTCAATACCATAAAGGTAGAGCGAATATAGTATAGTTTAAGTGGGCTTACCTCAAATTGTCGAGTGTCGCAACTGTCAGTTTCACGCGGGGCGATCTTCAGGCGACTGAGTAACATAACAGATATATCATATTACCACGTAAGGTTAGTTAAATAATTTCTGTAGTTATTTGTGCTGGAATTCTTGCCAATTGGATATCCCTTTATGTGAATTTTGGATTATCTCTTCATACAAGTTTTGTGGTCATCCTGTTAAAGTTTTGTGGAGCAATTCTCAAGTTTTCGTGTTTTATTTTGGATTATAAGTATTACAGCGTCTGGTCTGGCTCATTACGTTTACCGTGATATTATTTGTTTGGACGTTTTCTTCATTTTAGTACTAACCAGAGCTTCATTATTATATCCGTTTGTTTGTTTTTTGATATCCTGTTATCCTGTATAATTTTTGATACTCTTCCTGTTGTGAAATTTGAATTATTCATTGATTTTTAAAGGTGAATAACAGTCCCTACTGCGCATGTTCAGCTTTGTTGTTTTGATGGGACTCGCTCAAAAAATGTTTGGAATGTAAACTGATATTCAGAAAATGGCGGAAAGAGCGGAGGGTTCATCTCGTCGTTCTCCGCCAGTCGCATCTTCTTCAGTGGGGGAAAAAGACTTGGAAACTATCCATGTTGTTGATCCTACTGAAAGAAAGAAAGGTGCGTATGCCAAAAGAGACTCAACAAAGGTTTATCTCTTAGATACGTTCGATAGATGGAGAGATGTACGTGCGAGACTTCACTTTCATAAGGACAAAGATCTTGCACATTTTCTCTTAGACCTTTACGAATCAGGACAACAAAAAGATGATTTGCGGTAAGATATGATGTAATACTTGTATTTCATATGAAACAGTCATTTGTATGTAGCAAAATGTGATAAAGATTTATGTATTCGTGTTTTGAATGTATTTATATATTTTTGTTTGTAGTGATGAAGATACTATGGAGACAGACACTGTTAATCCTACATTTCATCTTACATCACCAATAACTACAAAAGACCCCGACTTTTGTCCTGTTTGTAAGTTTCCCCCCGTATTTCTGTCTTGAACAATTTGGATTTTTGTATGTCCATGCAGCTATTATCTATTCACTCATTTAGCGCATTCAACTCCAGTTACTCATATTCCAAAACAACCAGTCAGTCTTGAACTATTTCAAGATGAATCGACTCTATCAGCCAGGTAGAAATTTAAGTTTGTTTCAATATTCAAATACTCTATTTTTTTGATGAATGAATGTGTGTGTGAAATTGATGCAGGCCTCTTGTTATATACGTATATCATATTACATATAAAAATTCCATTCCCAGGTGAAACAAAAATATTGCATATTAATACTATTAGTTTCACTACTTCTGTTTTATATGTCTTCCAGTGGTTTTGAAGATATGGATGGAACTTTAACAGCGATGGAGTCATGATGATGATACTGATGACAGTGATTCTTTACTTTCTGAGCTGTCAGGGTAAGTATATTGTTTTCTTGTTATTTACTTGGATCGATTATAGAATACCACTCACTGTGACTGGAACTCACTGTGACTGAACCCGAGAGAACACATACAGTAAGAATATCATAATTTAAAATTGGTGTACTGTCAAATAGCAAAATTCAAGATTTTACGATTATCTTTGGAGTCAAAATGGTCATTTATATGTGTATATGCGCCTATAAAAATTTGCATATAGGCACACACGAAATAATAGACCATAAATAGTGTGTCTTGAACGAATATTTTGGAAGAATAAACCAATTTAAATGCAATAACTATTGGTTTCTTAATATCATTTTTTTCTTTGTACAATTATATTTAGATTATCTGAAATAGACTACCATAACCTTGAAAGACAGTCAGTAGAAGATTCAGTATATGACACTGATGTGGGAGGTCACAATGATGAAGAAGATACCAAGGTTCCTGATGAAGTTTCTCCATCAACACAGCGCTCAGATGATGTTATCGCGTCAAGAGAAGCTATTTCAATGAAAAAGTGCATTTTCTCTTATAAATTACTATCCTTAGTGAAGGAAATCAATGGTAATCATTGTACCAGGCCACATTGTTCTAAAGTCCTTGAATACAAAGAAACCTATTTTGGAACATGTTTGGTCATTTCGTGGGGATGTAATGCAGGGCATCATGGTGGTTTAAGGGCAGGAAATCTATTGTTGGCATCAACTCTGGTCTTGTCTGGGAATTCATTTTCAAAAATTGGGATGATGTTCAGATTTCTCAATTTGCAATACATCTCCTATACATTATTTAATCAATATCAGAATCTGTATATCGCCCCAACTGTCAGTGAGTATTGGTCAAGTTTGCAGAATAATATTTGGGAAGATAGAGCTGGAAAGGATGTGATACTCAGTGGAGATGGTCGGAATGATTCACCAGGTCATTCTGCTCAGTATTGTAGATATTTCTTAGCAGACATGGAAACGAAAGCCATCCTACAGATTAATGTGGTAGATGTAAGAGAAGCAGAAGGTAGAAAGAGCACAAAGATGGATAGGATTGGATTTGAAAGAGGGATGGATTCAGTTCTTTCGTCTGACATGTCTGTGAAGGAGGTTGTTACTGATGGCCACACAGAAATTGCTGCCCTTTTTAGTAAGTGATTACACAATGTTATCAACCCCTTTAACGGTGCATCTGGCATCCCACTCTGCTGAATAAAATCTTCTGGCGTTAGCCAGGATAAAATATGAATGTGCACCCTTGCTCGTTAATGGTTTAATTTGATTAATTATTATAAAGGGTGTAATATTTGAGAGGTTTCAGGATTTATTTTAATATTTCCTGCGTTTTATTAATATTCCAGTGAGACAATGTACAATTTTGATTATAATGGTATTATGGTTTTGTTCTGTGTTCAGACTTTGAGATGTTTAAACAATTTTTAAAAACTTTAGCTGTTTGTTTAAACCAATCTTTAAATTGCCATCAACTTCCTTTAATTATATTTGTATAAATCATAGAAAAACTTTGCTTTTCATTTTTTGTGATTGGAGACTTGGTCACAATTACTGTTCAGTCATTATGCAATAATTACATTGCACATCACTGTTAATTTAACATATACACTTAATGTTGAAATTTCATATACATTTGTATGCAGATAACCAGGAGAAATTTAAGAATATCACCCACCAACGAGATGTTTGGCATGGTGATAAAAATCTCATGAAGAAAGTTATTACAGTAAGTATTATTTTACTGCATATTAATTTGTTATCCATGTTCATGCGGGCATGATCCAAGGGTTTTCCAAGAGGTTCTCTGAAATTTTTAATGATTTTATGCTAGATCTTGCTACTGTAGGAATTAATCTGAGCTTCTGTAATAAATGTGTGCTGATGAGATACAACTGCACCAGATATTTCGATGTTCCTACTCGCTCCATTTTTCTGTTAATGTGAATTTTTTGATTTTGATCGTCATGAGTATTATGGGTAAATTATTTTTGTTAGTGTGTATTCTTGATGCTTTTATGGTTTGTTTGTTCATTTGGAAAAATTCCAGTTCATGTAATCAAAGATGAAAGATAATAACAAAATCAAATATGTTAAGTGTGCTTGACTTGTTGGTATGTATTGAGATTGTCACTATGTTTACCATGCTTTTGATATTGCATGACCACCATATTTCTGACCAATGGCAAAGTGGAATGAAGTTACATAACATAATACATAAGGATTGACTGAGATTGACACTGTTGAGAACAAGAGTGCCCAATGTATAACATGAAGAAATGTGGGTTAACAGCATCAGTGTTTAACAGTTATACAGATATATATTTTAATTCATAGATTATTAGGCATCTCAAGGAAAAGGAAAAGAAGATTTGGGTGTCTGGGTGTCTGCAGTTCGCAACCATTTCTGGTACTGCTGCAAGTGTAAATGAATTGAAGGTATTTATTATGTTTACTATAGTACTGGTAAATTACAGTTATTAAACTACTCCTTATTACACAGTCAGTGAACGTTCTTCCCTCAGTTTAATATATCTGTCATTAACCCTTTAATGCCCAAGAGTATCTTTAATATTTTACTCTTGCTAGCGCAAGACGATTTTACCCGTCATTACAGTAGGAGACTTCCTGGATCATAAAGGGTTAATGATTAATCAATGATTGTGTAACAATTTATACACAACATGCCCGAGTTATTTATGAGCAGATAGTATCGCTCATAGACAACAAGGTCACATTATCTAACTGTTTTAGTATTAACCTACGGACAAATATTATTTGAAACAAACCATCCAAAGTCTCATCTGAATCCTCTACAAAACGCTTAAAAATGTGACTCATCCATCACCAATAGATAGTGAGTATCTCACCCAATCAGGATGCAGGATTTGCAATAGTCCACTAGTGGGTTTATGCTAAAACATGATAGACTAACTTAAGTATAGTATGTACTGTAACTGTATGCCGTGAGAGATTAATTACAGTAGTTACATTATCATTCCAATTGTTATTATAATTATAGTTATTACTATAAAATTTATACATTAATTTTTCTAAAATATCTTATGTACATGTATATTAGGAAATGTGGATTGGCATTCTGCATCATATTGCCAGTGAGCATGAATGGCTGCTAGCTGATGGGGCAAGTCAAGCAAAATGTGCATATATAGAGCTTAATAAACAAGAAAGGAATAAGCCATGGCTTAAAGGAGCAGTGTCACTCGCAAAGCCGACGCAATAATCACGCGCCAACTTGAAAAACTACAGCCTGTAGGTTTTCAAGTTTGTTGATCCAAGATGGCGGCCGCACTTGGCGAGGCGCATGGTGGAAGACGAGATGAATCAGGCCGAAAGAGAAAATATGAGGGATCAAATACTGCACAGAAAGCCTGGAATAGTCAGCACAAACGTATTTACGTATCGCTGACTATATTCGATTCATGGAAAGACGCTAAAATCGTGGCTGGATCGGTTCATGTAGCGATAGCGACTTCGCAGCCCATCTGCTTTCATTGGAATACCGTAGAAGGTAAATATCATTTGATTAATTTATCTGGTTTCTTGTCAGATTTAAAGCTTTATATTTCAGATACGAGTTTACCTTGTTTGATTTAAGGTCAGATCTCAATATTTCAAGTCAACGAGGAAGGAATATACGGCCAGAAAGCGTATCAAACCCACAACCTGATATTATAAGCATGAAAGGCAAGCATAAAAGTTAATTTACATGAACATAATTTAAATATTTACATACAACAAATGCCTTAGCATGCAATGAACAAATCACGATATGTTTATTTAGGCACACAAACGTCTACACCTTGCAAGAGTAAAGAATTTGTACCTCTTCCCTTCATAACATCCGTGTCTCCTATCGTTGGAAAACAACAAATATAAGCTGATCGGGATATAGAAATGGATACGAGATTGGTACCGCATAAGCAAATACATAGCGACTTGAGTATTTTGGAGCCTGCTATATCACTTCACGAAAGGTACTTATGTATACATTGATAAAAAATTTGTGTGTTTCTAAAACATGGGCTATGAAAATATGTAAAAAGCTTTGTATGTATTAAATTATAAATTTAGCTATTATTTCTATTCGTACAAATGTAGTTCTTCTACAATCGGACGACTGGACTCCTCCATTAAAGCAAGCACATCTTTGTTCACTGATGACGAGGGAGAAACGACTGAAGATAGCAGTTCTGAGGAGGATATCAGGTATAAAATGTTCAAATTGAACTGATTTTATTACAAAAAAGGCCTGTAACCTTTTTGAACAGAATTGATTGTATATGCAAGTCTAAACATTTTGCTTTGCAATGGCTATGCCTCTATTAATTTACTTATTTTAGTAGAGGCTGCCACATGTACAACTTGTTTTGCAAATGATGATTTAAATGCTTTTTTGCCATACATTAATTTATGAGTGCATTCCATTTTTGGGTCCAAAAAACTAGATAGATAACTGTCTAGCCACCTACTTTCAGTGACTTTGACACTATTTATTTTACAGTCAGCTATTGAAGAATTAAATGCTGATAGAGGACTAGAAGGGGGAAATGATTCAGAGGAAGATGTGTAAGTTTGATTTAAAAATGGGATTTCCCCATATTCACTACTAGCCTGTGAGCAGGCTCTGTTTGGCTGACAGAGCAGAACCTGTTCACAGGCTACATATTCACCTGTCAATTGTGTTATTGAATCTATGATTTTACACAGTTGTACTGTTTTTTACAAAGAATAAAATTTGCTATGCAGGTAGTGTAAATATCAATTTAAAATACAATCATGTTTTGCTAAGTGCCATGAACTGATACTATCTACCCATTGTTTCCTATCAATATTTAGTTAAGATATATATTATGATCTGCTTATTAATTGTCCATTTTCTTACAACTGGTGTCAACATCTATTTATAGTTCCATGGAGATGACAGTTAATTCAAAGGATTTGGATTATGATAATTTGGACATCGACAGGCAAGAAGAGGAAATATAGTGTGTCTTTTATATAGAAGTTTAAATATACTGCGACTTCTGAACTTGTAACCTGGAAATGTCCAAGATATGAAATATTGTCCATATGGCACAAATTATTTGCCAGTGTATATACCATTCCAAAAATGAATTGAGTCACTGGTACATGCAACATATTTAATTACCTCAATTTAATTTTTCATTATATGCAATTTTGTGTATTTTATAATTTATATACAGTATAAGAGATGATTGCAGCTAATATGGTATCTGTTTCTAACTTTGTTAACAGTTCACTTGATTATGATGGTGTAGATGGTGACAATGACGAGGATGAAATGCCAGATGATCGACCTTGGGATACCCCTGTGAATATCTGAACCGATAAACAGTGTATTGCAAGTAGTCTACCATATGGACCACACTGTAAACTGAGCAGAGGTGATGAGTTGTATAATGTCGAACAAGAGTTCAAAATGATGAATGAAAAGAAATTTATCTGCTCTCTTGATTTGCTGCTTTGTGTATTCAAAGCTCGCTGTCAAACATGTGGTTGTGATAATATCCCTGCAGTCAGTCATCACTTTATTGGCACAACTGTAATTGTCTACTGCTTATGCTCATCTGGTCATAAGTATAGATTTTGTTCGTCACATGAACTGAATGGGATTTATGCAAACAATCTCCAGGCAGCTGCATCCATCTTTTTATCTGGATGCAATTATGCCAAAATTGAACGAATGGCAAAATTCTATGGTTTGGCATTTCTGTCAAAGTCGACCCATTACCGATTTCAGCGCTTGTATTTAATTCCTGAAGTAAATGAGTGGTGGTGCTGGATGAAGAGAGAACTTCTTGGCGAATTTGCAGGAAAAATATTGTTATTGGTGTTGGTGGTGATGGTCAGTGTGACTCTCCAGGTTTCAACGCGAAGAATCTGTGTTACCTCATGGTAGAACTAAATACAAGTTATATAATTGTCATTGAAATCCTGGACAAGAGGCATGTTGGCCTGATCTCAACAGATATGGAAAGAGAAGCTGTAAAGAGAGGGTTGGATAGACTAAACAATGACATAAAAGTGGTTGAATTTGTAACAGATGCATCCTCTTCTATAATAGCATTACTTGGTTAGTTATTTATCCTGAATTGAGCTTATTACTTTTATTTATAACTCCAACCATGTCCACAGTACAATTATTTGATCATTGATAATTATATGCCCATGAAAACAGTATTATTCTATTTCAGAAACCCAATTTAAGGATATTGTGCACAGCCTTGACGTTTGGTACAAGTGTAAAAGTATCAAGAAGTGTCTTGCAAAGGTTTGTACTTGTCATGTTTTGATTCACAAAATATGTGTGTGTGTGCGTGCGTGTGTATGTATGTATGTACTGTTGTTTTATACTATATATACAAGCGCGCGGTGACTGCATACTTACATGTAATACTTTCTCGTGTTCATCTCAGCATCACGTAATCAAACCATACAAGGTGTTTATACTATAATAATTCCGGAACGCGTTTCGACTTTGTCGCCTAAACGACAAGCTTTCCAAGGACGAAGAAACAGTGTGAGCGCTTGTGTTTGGCTTCGGATTAAAGATCTTTCTGAAATCTGAATGCCCTTTTAACTATTAAATGTTTCAAGTGTTTACGTTTTAGGCGCTCGGCCAAGATGTTTTAGCTATAAGTTTACACGCAGAAATCCACCGTGCTTGGGACTTTTTATGTTACATGTAGACGTATTCAATACTTTAAAAAAAAAAAACGCGTTAAATATTGATTTATTGAGACGCATCAATGCATGTGTTACCAGAGTCTAAAACATAGACATATAAAACATAAAAATATCATATTCTTTAACAATGCGATTAGCGTCCGCGTTTCCTGTTTTTGCCTATTTAATACCTAAACGTGAGTTCAAACATTTTAGTATTAGGGGTTAGAGATTGGGGTTAATCGTTAGAAATAAACAATTATTGTTATTTCTATAGGTGAGACGTAAGAGTACATGTTGAAGGGAAAAAGAAAGCAGAAGGGTGCAGTCAATTTATAGCGTTTTTGCTCAGACAAGAGTGTTAAGCCGTTCGAATCAATATTTCTGAAACCTGAATAGCCTTTGAATTAATGTTTGAAGTGTTAACATGATAAGCGCTGGGCCGAGATGTTTAACTATAATTTACAAGCAGAAATTCAGGCTGTGCTTTGCGCCGGCGCTATCTAATGCTTATCGAAATGCGTGTTGCATGATCACGTTACACTCGAGCGAAAAATTAAAGGGATATAAATAATCCAGCTCACGAGGTAGGAAGGTCATGAAGTCATGATGTCTTCAAAATTCTAAATTTGTTCTCGGCTTTTGGCCTTAGTTACCACTTCCACTAATGTAAAACGTGGTTATATATCAGTTTATTATTTTTCTGGTTGCCATTTAACTATTAAATTATGTCTACGGGACCTCGAACAAGATCGACGACGTCCCTTGATGAACATGAGACGAGCAAAGCATCAAACGAAAATCTATCCTCAGCCATCAGATCAGAAATGAACAGTTATTTTAAATCTGAAGGTTTCAATTCATTGATATTTTCAATCATGGAAAAAGTCTTGAACGGAAACGATAACTGTGACGTTGGATAAACATTCAGCCAAGATGGCAAGGCTCGAAGGAGATATGGCGGCCATTACATCTCATAATAGCGAGTTGTCTAATGCCTTGGAAAATCTAAATGCTAAAGCTTCAGTATTGAAAGATAGGCTAGAAGATCTTCAATCACAGAACGACGTGCTGCAGGACTCTTTTACTAGTCTTCAATGTTATCTAGATCGTGTATCAATGAAAGCTAATGATAACGAGCAGTATTCAAAGCGTGGCAATGTTCGTGTCTTTGGTATTGTTGAGTCACCCAACGAAGATTGTGAAGACGCAGTTCTTACGTTATTCCAATCAAAGCTTGATATTTCAATAAGTAAATCTGATATCGATCGTTGCCATAGAGTAGGTTCTAATAGACCTGGCAAGCCCCGTGTCATTATTGTCAAGCTAGCGTCGTATAAAGTCAAATGGTTGATTGTAAAGAATCGAAGAAAGCTGAAAGGATCGAAGATTATCATTACGGAAGATTTGACCAAAGAAAATCTTATCTTAAACAAAGTTCGTCAATCCCCTGGTGTCATTTCAGCCTGGTCGATGGATGGTAAAATATTCGCAAAAATTGAAGAGGGCAATATTAAACTAATTCAGAAGTTAGCGGACTTATAATTCTTAATAGGATTTGGAACTAGGCCTTGGCCTATTTAGAACCTACATGGTTTATCTTCTTTTCTATTTTTCTTTCTTTGTTTGTTTTGTTGTTTGATTTGAAGTTTTTCATTAGTATCATATTTATTGGGCTGCAGCATGAGGTAAGAGCGTTTATATTGACTATACTTTGGTCGTGGTGGAGGTGTTGGTATTTTTGTTTCTCAAACATTCTCCATTCGTCGTAGATCTGACCTTGAATGTGATAATTTAGAACTGTTGTGGGTTGAACTGAAGTTGAAAAATGTCCACATATTATGTGCCGTTTGTTACAGAGCTCCGAACAACTCTAGGGATTCCTTAGATATTTTTTTTGACGAATTTCAAAATTCTTTGGATAAACTAAGATCGGCACTAAAACATAATTCTATAGTTGTTATACTTGGTGATTTTAATGCACATTTTAATATCTTGAATCCTCTAGAGAGTACTGATGCTGGTATCCGTTTGCCAGGCGCGCAACTAGGGGGTGGTTGGGGGGTTGCAACCCCTGCCCTTTTTAACCCCTGCCCTTTTTGTGAGACCTCTAATACTAGGTTAGACATTAGATAAACAGATAATTAATCGCCTGTTGTAGTACGCAATACAATTCTCCGCAAATCTGGCGAGTCTCAGAGGCTTCTAGCAGTTGGCGTGGGCGTCAGCTAGGCTGAATATAATTATGATAAATTTTAAATATTGAGAGACCAAAATAAAAATTTCCGCAACCGAAAATACGAGAAAAGTGTCCTCAAAATGCAGGAAATGCCCTTTCAGAGACCCAAAATTCAAATATTTTCCGGGGGGACATGTCCCCGGACCCCCCTAGAATCTCCGCTTTGGCTTCTTGTCCCAAATTGTTTAGAATACTGAACGACTTTGCCCCTTTTTTGCGTTCAACCCTTGCCCTCGAAATTTTCTAGTTGCGCCCCTGGTTTGCACAGGTTTTTACACTTAAATGACTTATTTCAATTAGTTCACGAACCAACCAGAATCACAGCTAATACTAGTTCAATCCTGGATTGTGTCATAACTAATGTTCCGGATCTTTTCGCTAATACTTCAACTTTAAGTCCGCCCTATAATTGTGATCATTCAATCGTATCAGGGAAAATTAACATTTCAGTGTTCAAGCCAAAAGCTTTCTCTAGGGAGATCTGGGGCTTTAGTAACGTAAATACTGATGCTTCGAATACTGCTTTAAGTGAAAATTTGAGCCATGAGTATTTTTTCGGACTTTTCTGATGTCGACTTGATTTATTTAGAGTGGTTTACTAGATTGTGTTATGTTATTGAAAATCACATACCGCGTAAAAAGGTTGTTATTAGACCCCGTGATAAACCATGGATGAATTCCTCTGTTCGCAACGCCATAAGAAAGCGTGACAGACTATTAAAAATTCACAATACTTTAAAACTTCCATCCTCTTGGGAGAAATATAGAATACAAAGAAATTACACAACTGCAGTTATTCGTAAAGCTAAGTCAAATTATTATAAAAAAATTGATCATTTACTATCTGATCCTAAGACTTGCCCAAAGAAGTGGTGGTCTATAGTTAAGCAATTTCATCCGGGCAAATCCGTTACTTCGGTTCCAACTATTCTGGAAAATTGTGTTCCTGTTAGTGATCCCTTGGAGAAAGCTAATATATTTAACGAATATTTTACCAGTCAAATGACTTTAGATGATAGCTCTGCTGAACTACCGGCGATGGGTGATCATCAGTTTTCTAAAATGTTGTCTTTTGTTGTTAGTTCTGAAAAAGAAGTAAGCGACTTGATTGAATTACTGCATGTTTCAAAAGCCTGTGGTTATGACAGCATAAGTAATACAATTATTAAAATGTGCTCTAAGGGCATTATTCAGTCTTTTGTTCGACTCATTAACAGATCAGTTTCTTTTGGTCAATTTCCGCGCCAATGGAAATTAGCAAATGTTTTACCTGTGCTTAAGAAGGATAACTGTGAGTTAAAAATTAATTATCGACCAATCTCTTTATTACCTTGTTTATCTAAAATTTGTGAAAAACCTGTATTTGTCCATCTTTATAATTTTCTTATTGAAATTCGTTTTCTTCACAATTTTCAATCTGGTTTCCGTCCTGGAGACTCCAGAACTAACCAATTAATTTATGTTTGTCATCAAATTTACCAGGCTTTAGAAAACGGCAAGGAAGTTAGGATGGTCTTTTTAGATGTCAGCAAGGCATTTGACAAAGTCTGGCATAAAGGCCTTCTACGTAAATTAGAATATATTGGGATTTGTGATCCCTTACTTAGTTGGATTAGGTCATATTTAACTGATAGACAACAACGAGTGATCATCGATGGTCAGTGTTCTGTCTAGAGTAAAATTAATGCTGGAGTACCACAGGGCTCTGTTCTAGGTCCTCTACTCTTTTTGATTTATATTAATGATATCACACATAATCTTTCGTGTCAGTCATTTCTATATGCCGATGATACCTCGTTGCTTGACATTGTCAGTTCTTCTGTATCTTCCAATGAAAAGTTAGACTCTGACCTAGATAAAATTTCTTCATGGTCCAAAAAGTGGTTAGTAACCATGGATGCCTCAAAAACTAGATCTATTACCTTTTCTGCAAAGCAGAATAAAGATGTTGATTTTCACACGCATTTAGGCCTTACTTTCACCTCTAACTTTTCTTGGAGCATGCACATTTCAAATATTTATTTAAAAATCTAGGGCAACATTGAATACCATTTATAAATGTTTGATAAGATCTAACCTGGAATATGCCAGTGTAATCTGGGACAATTGCACTGACTTCGACTGTCAGAAGTTAGAAGATATACAATATGAAGCAGCAGGAATCGTAACGGGTGCAATGAAGGGAATCAGTCGTGACAAACTCATGAAAGAACTTGCATGGGAAGATTTGAAATCCAGAAGATTTAGGCACAAGTTAGTTTTATTTTATAAAATAGTTAATGGTTTAACCCCAGCTTTTCTATCTGGTCTGCTTCCTCCTCTGTTTTTTACACAATCTCGGTACCCTTTAAGATCTGGCGACGATTTTTGTTTAATGGCTGTAAGAACAAATCGATTTGCAAATTATTTTTTCCCTTCAACAATTAAAAGTTGGAACAATTTCGCAATTGATTTAAAAAACCTAAATAATCTTTCCGATTTTAGTTCCAATCTTCATAAATCAATTTTTGACAAAAAATACAATAAATTCTACGATGTATCTTTATCAAGATAAGCGTCTATACTTCATTCGCGATTAAGATTAGAGACGTACGGTTTAAATGAATATCTTTATCGAATTAACGTTGTACCTTCCCCATTGTGCAGATGTGGTTGTGCCTCTGAATCGCCCAAACATTTTCTGTTATTTTGCCCGCTTTATGCTGCACTGCGTGACTCGCTCTTTGCCTCAGCT
The DNA here is from genome assembly GCA_035771165.1 of Paragorgia papillata. NCBI lineage: Eukaryota > Metazoa > Cnidaria > Anthozoa > Scleralcyonacea > Coralliidae > Paragorgia > Paragorgia papillata. Next base: position 572,729 of record JAWNZC010000091.1, read on the forward strand.
GCTGCCCTTTTAGGTTGTAACTGGGTTGAAGCGACTGATTCTGAAAAATGTCATATTTTGCTGTTTGGTCCTCCAAACAACTCTGTGAACTTTCAAACTAAAATTCAGCTTTTTATAAGTGTTCAAAACTTTATTATTGATAGTGGTGGATGTAGTTCTTCAACCTAGTTTAGTTTATTGTTTATTTTTTTATAACTTCAATTATACCATTGTAACTTATTGTTTTATTTATTTATTTATTTATTTAGTGTGTTTCAAATTGTGTGCTTTCTACCTATTCTGTAAATTTTTTTGCGTGAGGCCCCTGGATGAGCTGCTACTGCAGCTCTTGGGGCAAATGTTAATAAAATATGTTTATATAATTTTTAATGCGATTATAGGGACTTTGCAAGTTGTCAATTCTGTTTTCAACGTTGTTTATGTCTCGCTCATCTTGCAGATAGTTTTCAATAGTCAGCAAGTTATCAGATTGTGAGCATGAGTAATACTTTTCAGTATTAAAATTGAATAAATCATATAAATCGTTTATAATCAGTTTGTCTTGATCGAGACAGCGGAATATTAACCCAGATCGGAATATACTGTAAATAGCTCAGCACCGTTTAGTGTAGATTTACCACCATCAAGATCTGCAGTGAGCACAATTTTGACCCACATGACTGATTAATAACAGTGTTTTAAAGTCACTTGTGATCTTCTAAAAGCTTCAAGACGGTGCAATACCAGATCGATAACCACACCGCGTGGTTTCGCAAAGCCTATCGGGATGATGCAATAATTGCAATTTGTCGGCCAGAAAAATAATACAGAAACGCCACCGAAACCTAGACTGGGCTACCACAGGTGACCCGAGTAATAATAATAATAATAATAATAATAATAATAATAATAATAATAATAATAATAGATAGGTAATTGAATGTAATGAAAATTTAAATATTTAGATTCACTGAAATAGTAATTTAGCCTCTGAACATGTTGTAATTAGTAATACAACCAAACATTACGTCTAAATAAATATTTTGAATAATACAACTACCTCGAGTTTTGTGCTGGGCTCTTATATATGTCACAAGATTCTCTAGTATTTTCAGTATGTTTTGGTATATGTTTGCATGAAATTGAATTTACAATCCACAATTAGTTATCTTAGACTCTCAAGTCAAATAAATACCAGTATCCGCATGCACGCATTGCGTACCTATTTTTCATAAATACATTCGCTCTATCTTAAGTCAATTGTTACCTATTATATTATATGTATATATATATGCACGCTCCTTCACTTCGGTGTTGTTGAGCACTCTGTGAAGTTACCGTGGGTACCTATTAGCAATAATGCAACGCTCACTACCCTGGTGGAAGTTTGAGCACTCTGGGCCCATGCGCACTTCACGCTATCTAAATGTACTTCACCGATGCTGTCCCACATGCGGTTGTCACCGACGATCGCATGTGTATAAGTAATTGATGAAATTCATTCAGATTGTTCCAAGCTACACTGATGAGCTGTAGTACAGCGAAACACCGTGTCTGTAGATTGAACTATATACCATATATACCATATTTAACAATTAGATGAGGCCGAGTTTTCTATGAGCTGATAGTCAACGAGGCGCAACCTCGTACCCAGGTTCTTATCTCCGCTGCTCCGCCCACCGCTGCGAAAAGACCCTGGTTGTGGCTGGTCACGTGCCCCCTAAAAATGGGGGGGGGGGGATTAATTAACGGTTTGAAAAATACTCAGGGAGTGACAAAGGCACAATAACAAGTTTTCGCCTTTGTTTATACAAACAATATATTACGTCTGGCATCGTCAGACTGGCGCCAGGCTGTCAAAATATCTGTTAGAATGAAACCAACAAAAAACAATCGTATACTCAATTTTTATAACAAAACATATCTCGTGCTTTCTTCTGTGGTGTACGTTGTCAAAGATCATATCGAATCCACGGCCCGTGGAGGCCCGAAGGAGGTTTGGCAATCGTCTATAAATGCACCGTCGAATACTCGTGTCTAGACTTTGTCGCAGTGTTGGTGATGTGAAGTATCTTAAAAATGTACAAGGCAAATTTTGAACTGCTTTATTAATATTCGGCAGAAATGTTTTAACGCCAAAGACTTCGCGACGATGCTCTTCCTCGTTTAATCTGCAGGCCATGTGAAAGAAGATTACAAAATTTCACAAAGTTCCAGACGAAATTGGTTTGCGAGAGCCAAACCGCTTTCTCTCGCACTAAAATGCATTGACATTTCAGTCTTTGCCCGTATAACCGGCGCGACGAAAAGTGCTGAAAGAAGCGATTCGGAAAGATTGCAACTATACAACATCAAGTCGATTGTCCTTTCACTCGCATTTGTCATCAGCAGAAACTCAGGTAAATACAGTTCTTGAATCGCGCTTTTCATTCTTTTTATTAAACTTTATTTCAAATAGGAGTATTCCAGCTATAAGAAGGTTTATCATTGGATAACGCTACTATGGTCTGTTTCGAACACGACTGTTTAGTGTTTCTTTATTATATTTCTGCTATAAGCTTTCCTATTATAATACACAACTCTACTGTGTTTCAGGCTATCGATAAAGCATGCAATGTATCATGCCTTCTCCCCAATCTCCGTGTCCGAGCCTAACTAAATGTCAACAATGACGTGTCATATATCATGATCAACATCTTCTCTTCTTTATGAAGTTTTTATGTTTTACTTTATACAACGTTACTCATATCGTAAATATTAACTAGTGTTTGGTTAGTTATGTTTCAAACCCTAGGCTGGTGGGTTTCTGGACCGCTCTGCCACTGCGCGTTGTTGTTGTAGCATCAGTTGAGGCAGCTGCTCTTGCTGTGTTCAGACCTCCAGTTGCTGTTGGTTGAATAATGGTTTCGTTGGCATTTGTAGCGGTTGCTGCTGGTATTTCCACATCTGTTATAGTTGGTTCTTCGTTGTCTGTGTAGTCGTCGTTGTCTTCGACGATGGTAGATCTTCGCAGGAATCTTCTGTTCCTTGTATATGTGGATCCGTTACTTTGGACTTCGTAAGATCTTATACCGACCTGTCGAATGACTCTGCCGTTTTCCTATTCCTTTTGTCCAGATCGTGTTGGCTGTATTCTTACCATGTCTCCTTTCTTCAATGGACTGAGCTCCCTGGCTCCTCGATTGTAGTATTTCTTTTGGATGTATTGTCTTCTGTGGATGCGCTCGTCAGCTTGGCGATTTATCTTCGGTTGTATTAATTTCTCTGAGGTTGGCAGTCGGGTTTTCGTGTGGCGATTTAGGAGGCGCTGTACCGGGCTGGTATCATGAGTAGTCTGTGGCGTGTTTCTGACGGAGAGGAGGGCGAGGCAGGGGTCATCACCAGATGCTTGGCAAGTTCGTATTATTCTCTTCGCTTGTTTAACGGCCGATTCCGCTTTACCATTTAATTGGTGGTGGTATGGGCTGGTACAGATATGTTTGAATCCATACTTCGTTGAAAAATCTTGAAATTCTTCGCTGATAAACTGGCCCGTTGTCGGTTACTACGGTATCCGGTATACCGTACCTGGCGAAATGAGGCTTGAGCTTTCTTATCACATCCGTCGATGTTTGATGGTGGCCAAACAATCTACTTCGTAGAAATTCGAGTAGTAGTCAACAGTAACAAGTTAATATTTCTTGTCGAATTCAAACAGGTCGCAGCCGACTTTTGCCCATGCTCGATGCGGGGTGTCGTGCGTAATGACGAGTTGTTTTGGCTGGTTGTAGTTGTACGTGTCGCAGGTTTCACATCGGGAGATATGATCCTTGACTCTTGGTTCAGATGTGGCCAGTAGATGGTTTCTCTTGCCCTCCGAAGTGTGGATTCCAACCCTTGATGCGCTGAGTGAAGTTCGCTTAGCATTTGTTTTCTTAGCGACCTCGGAATTACAAGACGATCTCCTCGGAACACGAATCCATCTTGGGTTGCTAGTTCGTCTCGGATGCGGAAGTATGGAGGAATCGTCGGGTGTAACTCCTTTGGGTTGTCAGGCCATCCTGACTGAATGAATGATTTAACTACTTGTAAGTAAGTCTTGGTCCTTTCCGGTCTCGTCTCTGAACTGGTTCGTCGTGGCTTCGCTTGCTAACAGCTGGTTGATATCTTCTAGTTGGTCTGCTTCCGCGATATCTTCTTGGCTTTCACCGATTACTTCAGCGTTGCTACAGGAACTTTCTAAATGGTGGCGGCTGAGGGTATCTGCTAGCAGCATTTCTGTTCCCTTCTTGTATTGGATTGTGACGTCGTAGTGTTGGAGTCTCATCATCAGTTTTGGGAGGCGTCGAGGGGCTGCTGTGAGAGGTTTTTGGTGAATCACTTCCAAGGGCTTGTGATCTGACTCCACTGTAACGGGGCGTCCGTACGTATACTGGTGGAATCGTTCAGTTCCGTAAGTGATGGCCAATAGCTCCTTTTCAATCTGTGCGTAATTCTTCTCGGCATTCGTTAATGCTCGGCTTGCAAATGCGATAGGTTTTCCTTCTTGGATGAGTGTGGCCCCTAATAATCCATGATCACTAGCATCGCACTGCAAGACCAGCGGCTTTGCAGGCTCATAATACTTGATAATTGGTGGTTTGGTAATCAACTTCTTCATTTCTGTAAAGGCAGCGTCAGTAGATATGTTACAGCTATAGCACACTTTTTTCAGGAGCTCTTACCCCTAGTTTTTAGTTACCAGGTTGACCGTGTGAGCCCTGTGCGCGCGCATGTGAACCGGAAATACGTGTTTGAATAGAGAAACCGGTTTTTGACAAGTATGATTGTTGTCAGACAATGGTTTAAATTAATAAAGAAGCTGTTTAATGAAACAAACGTGCAATGCTTACGGTCACTGTTTATTTAGTCAGTGTGTTTGTGAACTGGTTGAAGAAACGTGGTAAAGAGAAGCATGTCGACGAAGTTGATTTTGAGGAAATTCTAACTTTTGAGCAGATTATTGATCTCGTTTCTACCGAGTTTGTCCATAGACAGATTGAAGAGTTGGAGGAGCTAGTGACATGTGCCAAGGAGATGGATTTGGAGATGGAGGAGGTGGATGGTAATCAATGGACTACCATGAGAGAGCCTTGTGAAATTTCTGATGAAGAGTATCGTTGGATGGCCTACACAGACCAAGCTATTTCAATGATTGACCATGAAGATATTTGGAGGCAATCGTGGAGGCCTGCAGGATTTTATCGTTTCCTAGTCCTTCCACTTTATGCAGACAATATTTTGACAGTTTATTTAATCTGAGCTGGTTTATTTGGTCTAAGATGTACGCTGAGACCTCAAGAACAATGAACATTAATAAATTAATGGACTATATAATGTGTGCATGCAAACTTAAGTGCCATTCAACTGTGTAATTAAAATTGTGTGAATAAAAAAGTTTTTAAAAACCTAATGCATTGGTCTACTTTCTTCATACTATACATTGTTGCTTGTGGCGACAGTGGTGTACGGTTTAGAGAAAATTTTGAAATGGGGACTTGTTATAGCAGATCACAAAATGACAGAGGCAAGAGAAATAAAAATCATAACAGACAGAAAATGTTTAGAATTGGTGTTAGCTTTGGTCGTAACGATTAACATCCATGTAATGAATGGAGATGGCGGTCACGCTATGTTCAGCTCCGTTGAAATCTATATTACTAATACTTCTAATTGTTTCTTTGGAATCGTGGTATGTTTTAAGATACCCCAGATCTACCACAGAACCTTTCACAGTTGTCGAAGCTACAAGTTTGACTGCGCATCGGCAAGTGTTCTTGCCTTGCTCAAATTCTTTATTGAAGCGAATGTCGAATAAATCGAAGCTTCGACATAGACAGTTCATATGGCATAAACATGGCTATATCAGCCTAGCTGTACCTGACTTGGAATCTGTTATCGATATAACTATCTACATGGACATTTCGCTTAACCCTGGTCCAGAAAATAGGAATGACACAGTATGTAACTTGAGTTCGAACGGAAGAAATACGCCATCTTATATTCAGCCACAGCGTGTTGTTGGTGGCTGTTTATCCTCCTCTTTAGACATGTCGACGAGTTTGTGTCGTAACTTGGAGTATTGTACACACATGGCTTGTTCCCAATTCCTGACTGGCATCGAGAATTCTGGTTCGTCGTACTATCATGGGAAGAGTTGGAGACAACTGGAAAATACACCATTTGAGTATAAAAAGAACAATATTGAGACCCTCGTCACGCATCGACCACCATGTAAATCTGCATATGCACAGAATAGATTAGTAAATGACAATAACATAATAAACATAACACTACTCCCTGACACTTCCGCTGCAGATATTAACAACAATGATACCAATGAACTGTTCACACTATGTGTACTCAACGCACGGTCACTCAACAACAAGGCCGCTCAATTCATTGACTATGTTGTTGATTGCAAAGCAGATATTGTGACACTCACTGAAACTTGGTTTACAAACAACGAGTCGGCTACCAGAGTATTGTGCACGCCAAATGGTTATAATCTCCTCGACCATCCCCACTCTAATCGTGTTGGTGGTGGGACAGGTATTTTATTTAAGGAGAACATTACTGTCAAAAAACTAGGTGCTAGCGAACTTCGCTCCTTTGAATATTCTGAATGGAGCGTTGTTAATGGATTTCGCCGCCTACATATAATAATTGTGTATCGACCTCCATATTCGGATGCTCATCCAGTGACTACAAGTGTATTCTTCTCTGAGTTTACCAATCTCTTGGAATCAATTACTTTGTCCAACGACTCCCTACTAATAACAGGTGATTTCAACATCCACGTCGATTGTACGGACAACTTAGATGCCATTAAATTCCTTCATCTCCTTGAAAGTACCGGATTAAAACAACATGTCAGAGGCGCTACTCACTGCTCCGGCCATACCCTTGATTTAATAATTACCAAGCAGACTGATAATATCATCACCAGCATTCCGAAGGTTGATTACTTGTTTTCTGACCATAACGCTGTTCTTTGTAACCTTGAATCTAACGTAGTTCCATTAATTCGGAAATATATTTCTTTTCGTAAACTTAAATCTGTCAATATTGAGGCTTTAAAAGGAGAAATATCTTCTTCTGATCTGTGTAAAAACCCTCCATCCAATCTTACAGACCTGGTTTCATGCTATAATAATACCTTGACGACTGCTCTAAATCATCAAGCGCCACTGATCTCCAAGACCATCGTTACAAGGCCTGTTGTCCCATGGTACAACGATGAGATTAACTGTGCAAAGCGTATGAGAAGGAAAGCAGAAAGGAAATGGAGACGCACAAAACTTCTGACTGATTTCCTTGCTTTTAAAACTGCGAAAAATCAAACAACGTTTCTTATGAACCAAGCGCGGTAGGGTTTCTATAGACAGTTTATCTCTGAGAATAGTCAAGATCAGAGGAAACTATTTCGTGCAACTAAAGGCCTTTTTAGACATGATTCTGATCTTGTTTTTCCTCACTATAACGACAGTACTGTTCTCTCTAATGATTTAGGACAATTCTTTGCTCAAAAGATTGTCAAGATTCGCTCTGAACTCGACACAGCAACGATCCGTGAACAAGCAGTTCCTCCTGACATGCCGTCGGTCCCACTGAACAGTGACCAGATTTTTCAAGAATTTTCTCTAATGAGTGAAGACGATACTAAACGATTAATAACCTCGTCAAACAAGAAATCTAGTTCCCTGGATCCCATCCCTACTAAATTGGTCATTGAATGCCTGGATGTTCTTCTGCCTGTTATTACTAAAATGATCAATCTTTCATTAGAGTCTGGCATATTCCCTTGTATCTGGAAAGAGGCTGATGTCCTACCAAGACTCAAGAAACAGGGTTTGGAAGCATCATTTGAAAACCTACGACCTATCTCCAACCTCTCATACATTTCAAAACTAGTTGAGAGAACAGTTTGCAACCAATCTCTTAATCATCTATCAGTTCATCATTTGTACCCTGGAAATCAATCGGCATATCGAGAGTTTCACAGTACTGAGACAGCATTACTGCGTGTGAAGAACGATATACTTATGAATATGAATAAGCAACATGTCACTCTCCTGGTACTACTCGACCTTAGTGCCGCGTTTGACACCGTCGATCATGTTCTCCTACTTCAGCGCTTGCAACTGAAATTCGGCCTATCCGGAACCGTTCTTGAATGGTTTACATCTTATCTTTCCCAGCGAACACAAAGAGTTACAGTTGATGGTGTGTCTTCTGAGAAATTTAATGTTGATTGTGGTGTTCCTCAGGGATCATGTTTAGGTCCGCTTCTATTCGTTCTTTATGTTAGCAAACTACTTGAGTTAATAGAACGTCACCTACCAGATACACATGCTTATGCCGATGACACCCAACTCTACATCTCGTTTCGTGCAGATTCTCGTATTGACCAAGAAACTGCAGTTCGAACTGTTGAGATGTGCATTGATGACATCAAACGATGGATGCTCGTTAACAGACTGAAACTCAACGAGAGAAAAACCGAAGTAATTTTAATTGGTACTTGGCAGCAACTCGCTAAGATCGACTTCAATGATATTCGTGTTGGTAACAACGTTGTCACCTGTGTTGAGACCGCCAAAAACCTGGGTTGCTGGTTTGACTCGCAGATGAAAATGGACACCCATGTTACTAAATGCTGTAAAGCTGCCTTCTTCCACCTTTTTAACATTAGACGTATTAGGAAGTTCCTTGACCAACATACAACTCAGATCCTTGTGCAGGCTTTTGTTCTAAGCCGCCTGGACTATTGTAACAGTCTTTTTTATGGTCTTCCTTCATTCCAATTGAGGAAATTACAAGCTGTTCAAAATGCGGCAGCTCGGCTCATCTGTAACACTCCTCGATTCGATCACATCACTCCTGTTTTATATGATCTTCACTGGCTCCCGATTAAATCTCGTATTGATTTTAAAATACTTCTTATTACATACAAGGCTTTAAATAATCAAGCTCCAATGTACATTAAAGAACTTCTCTCAATTAAAAAACCCACTATTTACAACCTTAGATCCTACTCTGATCCGTGTCTACTAGAACGCCCCAGACTTAAAACTCTTAAGACCCTGGGTGATCGATCGTTTTCTCTCGCTGCCCCAACTTTATGGAACGCTCTTCCCAAAACCATCAGGAATGCATCCTCAGCAGCTACATTTAAAAAACTATTAAAGACATTTTTATTTTTAGACGCTTTTAATTAATTAATGCATGTTCACGTTCCATCCTTACTTGTAGTTATCGCTGCAATGTTAACTTAATATTATTGTAATACTCATAAATTGTATATTATCTATTGTTGTAAGAAGTGCATTTGAACATATCCATATGAAAAATGCGCTATATAAATGTAATTCATTATCATTATCATTATCATTATTTAAATTTAGAGGGTCATCTGCAAATGGGATATAATAGTAAAACTATTAAAAACTATGGATGCGTTGAGAGCAGTACCAATGTTTCAACAGGGCATAATACGTCTGGCATTGTGCTTTCTGAAACAGTAGTGCCACAACAATCGGACGTTGTTGTTGCTCCAGCCGAGTCGGAGACTTTAATACCAGAAGATTAATACCCTAGTCATTTTTCCGTTTCATTATAAAACAAACTGAGACGGTACAGAATGGCCAATATTGATGAGTATTTGTCAAGTGTTTATTTTGACCCCAAACGTTCTGGTGGTTTTGGAGGCGCTGATCGTTTGTACCGTGATGTGAAGGAAGAGGGCAAGTACAAACTGAGTCGAAAACAGATTCTTGAATGGTTAATGAAACAAGACGCTTACACTTTACACAAACCGGTTCAACGAAACTTTAAAAGAAATCGTGTATTAGTTGGAGGTATTGACGAACAATGGCAAATGGATTTGGCGGATATGCAGTCAATGCAGAAATTTAATGACGGATATCGTTATTTGCTTGTATGTATTGACGTCTTTTCCAAGTATGCATGGGTGATTCCTCTCAAGACGAAAACAGGGCTTGCGCTTGTTGACGCTTTTAAAGTAATTTTGTCGTCAGGGAGAAAGCCAGAGAAAATTTTGACTGATCGGGGAACGGAGTTCTTTAACAAACATTTTCAGACGCTGATGAACAATGAAGAGGTTCATTTGTATAATACATTTAACGAAACAAAAGCGTCTATTGTTGAACGCTTAATTCGTACATTAAAGACCAAAATGTGGTGTTACTTCACGGCAAGGAAAACCATGAGGTACATTGACATGTTGCCTGATTTAGTTTATGCTTACAATCATACAGTTCATCGTAGTATAAAAACAAAACCCGCTCTTGTAAATAATGCAATCGAAGATAAAGTATGGCATACGCTGTACGACAGTGACATAGATGATTTACAACCTGTACACTACAAATTTAAAATAGGTGATCAAGCGAGAATTAGCAAGATTAAGCGTAAATTCGAAAAAGGATATTTGCCTAATTTTTCAAAAGAGATATTTACAATAAGCAAGACAATACCACGACGACCTCCTGTCTACAAGATTAAAGATTTCGATGGTGAAGAGCTCCAAGGAACATTTTACGAGAAAGAACTTCAGAAGGTCATCAAGCATGACGATACTTATGAAATAGAGAAGATTCTAAAGAAGCGAGGAAAAGGGAAACATGTACAATATTTTGTAAAATGGTTAGGTTACCCTAACAAATTTAATTCATGGGTTACTGCTTCTGAAATAAATCATTTTTAAACATTTGAATGTGTTGTGTTTCTTTTATTACTCTTTGTATGATCATGATGAACGGAACACATTTTTACCTGACGCTTCCTAGCAATGCATCTCTCTCTACATTTCCCAATAACACTACAACCAGTTATCGAGTGAAATAACCTCAGACAGTTGATCTTAACGCTTACTGGGAAGTCGGTCCTATATTCGATGACTTATCCTCGCATATGGTATAATCTTCAGCGTGGTGACAACCATTTATACACCAATGATGATGGTGTTATTTTTATGGTTACTTTTGTGGACTATGGGTTTTATAATTCCATGACAGATTTTATTAAATCTGTAAACAAAGCCTTGTCAAAAGACACAAAAGGGAATATTTCAATGACATTTGATATTCGAACTGAAAAAGTGACAGTTCGCTTAAAAAATGGGTACGCGTTTGCTATGAAAGGTAAAATGTCGATTCTTCTTGGATTCGGTGGAAAGGAAGTGAAGATTGTCAAGACGACGGCGAGTCCTTATGTCAGTGACATTAATGGTGCAATGAATTCCATCTATGTGTACTGTGACATTGTACAGCCACAAATAGTTGGAGATACCAATGCAAAATTACTCAGATCTGTGCCTGTTGAAGGAAAATTGGGGGAAGTAATTACAAGAACCTACAATAATATACAATACGTACCAGTTCAAACAAAAACATTTGAAGACATTGAGATACTTTTAAGAGATGACACTGGTCTCGCTATGCCATTTGAACGTGGTAAGGTGTTGACGACACTTCACTTTAGACTGCAAAACTCATCCTATTTTATGTAAAAAATGAGTCACACTGATCGGTATGTTCGTTATTATTTGGATCAACAACAACATGGAAGTGGGATGCCTGTTTTTATTGGTAGTCCGTGGCAGATGGGACATGGACAAATGGGGTATGGTTTAGGAGGACTCTTTCGCAGTGTGGCCAGAGCAGTTATGCCTCTCGTGAAAACTGGTGCAAAGACCTTGGGAAATATCGCGTTGAATACAGGTGCAAATTTGTTAGGAGATGTCCTTTCTGGTAAAAACGTGAAAGTGTCAGCAAAATCACGATTAAACGAAGCAGCAAATGTTGTAGAGAAAAAAGCTGTTAATAAGCTTCAGACTTTGGGTCAAACCGGAAACGGAAAACGAGCAAATGTTAAGAATAGAGGTAAAAAGAGAAAGACTTCATCTCCTACTGTCAGAAGCAGACAAGTCAAGAAACGAAAAACAGCTCGCGTTGAAGACATATTTGGATAGTTATGGATTTCGCACATTCAAAATCGTCAGTCAGAGTGCACAAAAAGTTAACTTCATCTATTTTCAGTACCTCCAACACAAGTTAGCCTGGAGAAAGGACATTGGATAGATCACCAACCTGTTTCAAGTGTATCAGGTAATGGTCCGATCACTTTCCTTTCTCCCGGCACCGAAGACTATATCGATTTGTCTAAAACAATTTTAGTGGTTAGAGCTAAGGTAACAAAAGCAGATGGCGCAGATCTTGATGCAGATATGAAAGTTGGACCTGTCAACAATTTTCTGCATAGTCTGTTTAAACAAGTAGATGTATTTCTGAAAGAAAAGCAAGTCACTCAGGCTACTGGAACTTACGCTTACCGCTCTTATCTTGAGACACTTTTAAATTATGGTCCATCGGCAAAGCAATCGTAACTTACGGCATCTCTCTTTTACAAAGATACAGCTGGTAAAATGAACATAGCAAACCCGACCCTAGCAGGAGCAGCAGCTAATGAAGGACAAGTGGAATTGTCGAAATGGCAGGTCCTATATTTTGTGATGTGTTTTTCTCTGAACGTCTCTTGCTAAGCTATGTAGATTTGATGCTGATTTTAAGGTGAAGTTGTCGATGCTTACCTAAAAGTTCGCAAGGTAAAAGTTAACCCAAGTGTATCATTAGCTCACGAAGTTGCGCTAAAGAAGGGTCCGGCAATGTACCCCATTCGACGTGTTGACTGCAAGAGTTTTATTATTCCAGCAGGAAATCCGTCTGCAGAAAGATAATGTTTTCAATGGTTTCGTGCCAAGATCGTTTGTCTTTGGTTTAGTCGAAAGTGCAGCTTTTAATGGTGGTTTTAAGAAAAACCCATTTAACTTTCAACATTTTAACATGTCTTCTCTTGGGATAACAGTAAATGGAGAAGCCATACCTTTCAAACCTATTCAGCTTTCCTTTGGCGCAAACGCAAGATTTATTGAAGCTTTCTGTACACAGTTTTCTGGTACAGGGAAAATGTATTACAATACTGGTAACGGTATATCCCGAGAAGAATTTGCTAAAGGTTATGCAGTATATGCATTTGATTTAACACCTGACATGTGTGGGTCATCTCCTCATTTTAACCTTATCCAGAACGGGAACTTGTCAGTTGACATACAGTTCTCCGCCGCGCCAACAGATGCTGTTAGCCTTGTCTGTTACGGAGAATTTGAAAATCTAATTCAAATAGATTCAGAAAGAAATGTGATCTACGATTACGTAAGCTAAATGAACACCAACCAGAAATTGAATTAGATCCTATCACAAGAAAAATATTTTGCGGTGTCTTTTCATCCGATCAACTACCCAAAGTCATAGAACGTTTTCCGTGTGGATTCGTGGCAAACACAGACCCAAGCAACAAACCAGGAACACATTGGGTGGCCTTCTACTTTCTATCAGAACACGAGGGACAGTTCTTCGATAGCTACGGCAAAGCCCCTGGCTATTATAACGAAACATTTAGACATTATCTAGACCAACATGTTGTCGAGTGGAACTTTAACACGCGTGAATTACAAAGTATTTGGGCAGATGTATGTGGACAATATTGTTTGTTTTACCTAAGTCATAAAGCACATGGACACAGTTTAAGTACAATTGTACATATGTTTGATAACAGTAAAATATCGAACGATACTAAAGTGTTTACATTTGTCAATAAACATTTTTATAAGTCGAAAAAAATGTCAGGCGAAAATCAGTCTAGTAAGAAGTTAGTTGAAAAATTAAGAAACCAATAAACACTTGTAATACCTTTTTAAATTTTTTAAAATAAAACTTTATTCGTTCAATATTGACTTGTTTTTTCTATCTAGACTTGAACACTGCACTCGCCCACTCGTTTTTTCCTAAAATACCTGCTCCCCACGCAAAACGACAACAAAAGACTGATAATTGGATAATTTGAAAGCAATTTTATTTTTATCCCAGCGTGTTTTTGGCGTTTCCTTAGATTTAGTTGTTTTGGCATGCGTCTGTCTCTTTGGGGGACGTTAAAAAACATCGGGAAGGACTCCCGTGCAGTGGACTTGTGTAAAGAAGTTCTTCATCTTCTGACGAGGATTCAATTTGTGCCTGTCTCCATTTTTCATCATTTCTCACAAGATCTTTAGGCATATTAATCTTTGATAACACTCGAAAGAATTCCTTTGAACCAGCCGGATTGAAATTTTTTCTCCCTCTCACAGCGTCGCTTAGTAGATCTGAAATATTTGACCCTTGAATATCATTGCCGTCTAACTTTACTTGTCCTGTGTTGTCCCAAGATATAATGTTAGGATAAGCTTTTAATCTGTTCAAGATGGACACTGCTCGTTCACGCATAGTTTTAGGTATAGAATCGACAATAATCGAGTCGCTCAATGTTTCTTTTGACGTTCCTTCTTTTTCTTCAGCCGAGTTGTTAGGGTTAAAAGTTGTACTATTATTAACATTAATCGTGGGGAAATCGTTGTTCGTTTGGTGTTTCAGGTTTAAATATCGTTCTAGATCAGCATAATATAATTTTTGCTTTTCATCGTTGTTCATGTCTGTACGTCTCAGAACACTATCCATATTCTCATCGATGTTCATAAGATTTGTGACAAGAGGGGATGTTTCTTGTTTCTGTTTACGTTCAAGTCTGTGAAGTGTGTCTTCTGGAACAAGAACCATACGCTTGAAATGACTCATTTCGTAAATAAACTGCTCAAAACGTTAAGGACTGATGGTAATAAAACTGATAAAAGGTTTCCCCCTTTTTGATTAAGAAGATGTTTTTTCTTTTTTCGAGACACTTTCTTATTTGCTAGAACACGGAGATGCTTCTTGTAACGCGAAAGTTTTTGCTTTTGACTAGGTATCAATGGGATAACACCTTTTAATAAATTCAACGAGCATTCGCAGATACATAAAACTAAGTCTGCCGGACCATGCTCCACAATGATTGTTCGAACTTTTGGGTTGCTTTTTGAAAGAACTTGCAAGTAAGGCAGATTGTCTCTCATCCGCTTAGACATGGTAAAATGACGTGAACTAAGATATGGATTTGGTTTATGTACGTTTTGTGTAAACAATTTGCCGCTCATTTGGTAAAATATTTGTTCGTAACCGCATGTTTTCCGGTGTCATCTGATGCATGTCTAGGAGGAGGTAACCATACGGTGGTTTACTCGTAGCGTCGTGGAACGAGTCTAACAAATAGTTGATGTGTTTCGGGTACATCTGACGGGCCAATGTTGTGATTCCCAGTGAATCTCTCGGATTCTTGAATACAACCATATAATGAGAATTTAGACTTATAGTTCGAGACTGTTTACCTGGAGGAAAAAGATTTTGTGTCAAATACATCACGGAGATACCCCTATGGTGCGAGCCACGAGTGAACAAATCCGACATGCGCTGATCTTTTGAGCAATGTGACATTAAATCATCCAAAATAACGAGTGAATTTTCGGTATCCCCTAGCTTGTCATATAAATCGTCGGGGAAGCCTTCGAGAAACTCGATATTGGCTATTGTCCGTTTCATGTCATTAAACACCGATTGGTGTTCCCCGTAACAATAGATTATTTTGCACGGTACAGGATCAAAGAGGTCATTAAGATGATGGAGCATTGACTGGACTAAATATGATTTTCCAGATTGACTCTGACCACAAATATAAAAGTTTGCTGGAGTTTTGAACCGTACATCCATAATTGAAGGAGATAACTTTTGGAATGACTGAGTGCCGCATGCATATCAGACTATAAACACTTTTTTTTTAAAAAAGAAAATTTTAATTACACACATATATTTACATTTACAAAGGACGCTATTAATTAGCGCGCCTAATTCAGAAAACATTTCATTTCAGACTTCATTTTCAAAAAAATGACTATACCCTTTCTTATGGTAACAGAGAAAATAGTTTGTTTTTTCTCGACAAGAACAATTTCTTTTTAGTATAAATTGGTAAGAAACAAATTACACCGATTTCAAAGGACGCTATTTTTAATTAGCGTCTATTCGCTTATCAATTCATCAGATTTTCAAAAAAACGGCTGTATACATTTCCTCAGAGTGTCAGAAATAGTCTCTTTTTTTTTCAACAAAGTTTCTGTCTGAAATGTTTTCAAGAGTTCTAGAAGTTACTAGCAAGAAAAAGGAAAGTTTTTAAAGATATTTGTCAGATAAAAGTATTTACATTTCAAAGGACGCTATTTTTAATTAGCGTCTACTCACTCAAAAATATTACATGCATTCATCATTTGCGTTTCTCGTCACCAAATACATTGGTGAAGGATTCGCCTAAAACATTTAGAATTCGTTATCAAAACGTCTGTAAAACGAAACATCTTCGTTAGAATAAACATTGTCATTGACAAAATCTCTGTCAGATTCATTCTCTGAGCTATAATCATTGTTCACTTCGGAGTCGGTTTCCATTAGATCAATGTCTACGTCTATTTCCATGTCATCGTCGCGACATGTTTCAACCACAGATGAATGTGATAACGTGTAAACGATCTCGTCAGGAACCGATGGCAACGTCAAAGCAGGAGTGTCGATAGCAATAGTGTTCGACGGTGTCCAGTGGTAGCCGTATGGAATGGTGTCAGCCCCGCTGTCCAGTATAATTCTCTTATCAAAGACAACTTGGTAAGTCTTTGTTTGAGTCTTATTTACAATTCGCCTAGTCCATTTTTCTCTAGTTATTTTACATTCTACTATCTTTTTACTAACAGGTTTATCTACATTATAATTACAAATAATATCTTTTAATGAATTAAAATTTTAAACTTGGCTATTCTTAAAATTTAAAGTAAATCCTCGTATTTTACAATGTCTCTTTCCATTATTTACACTATAAGCGTAATTCTTGGCTCCGCCGCAGACAAACTGAGTAATATAGGTGCCCGGACCATATTTAACAGTAACCTCATTCGTTAAATCTCCTAAATAATCACCTAAAAGCGGCTTTGGACTATCTGGTTTAGAAACATACACACAGCTGTCTGTATCTACATACAAAGCATTCTCCCCAAGCAAATCTAATACATTATAAAGTTCTAATCGAGCCCATGCAGTTGTGAAAATTCCTACAAAAATATTAGTAATTTTGTTTTCAGTTTGCTATTCATGCTTGCGTTTAAAGACAACTTCCACTAAGTCATCATTTAAAATACATAAATCGTGTACATTTGTATCAGCCCCATTAAGACGTTTATAGAATAACAAAGGATCACTAATAAACTCAGTACTCAACCTATCCGTTCGTTGGCAAAATTTCCCCCATAAAGAATTTCAGCACAGCTTTGCAAGTGCTCTTAACCCAGGGTTTTTCACAATTTTTTCTCTTCGTAAAAGTATACCTTCGTGTTTAAAGAAATCGTCAATATATTTCATCTGGTCCTCCGGTGTCTTCACCCAATCCGGAATCAATTCTTCAGAGTCTGTCATGACACACTGCTTACACAAAGGGAAAAATAATTTACTTTTTGCTCTGACAGGTAAAACTGGATGATACAAATTAGCCGGTGCCAAAACTCTACATTTTACAAGACCGAAATAATTAGAAATGTCATCAAAGTTCTCCCGAATAATTGTAGGATGGCCGACAGGGTATTTTTTTGTTTTGTTAACAAAAGGGTACAAAGAAGTAAAGTCGACATACTCAATAGTTTCGTCTTGTTTTGCTTCGCGAAATAACTTAAAACCTCCAGTCCTTCCTCCAAAAAAACTAGCGATAGGCCGGAGGTCTGTGACAATGTCAAAAGTGTCCAGAAACTGTTGCATTTCGTCTGTTTCTCCAAGTTTCCTAAAGTCATGTTCCCATATTGTTTTAACAGTGTAACCTAGCTCGCGTAATCGTTCGCGTTGAATTGTGTCCTTGTAAACGTCTTCCATCCTCCTTTCTTTATAAAATGGGTGGTCCCCTCTAACATCAAAACATAACGGGCACGCATGATACACACAGCCGTAGTATTCGTAGATAGTGTTGGTTTGTTCACAAAAACCGTCAACGTGATAAGTCTTACCTAACTCCGTGTCAACCATCGCCTTTTCACCACCATTACTAATAGCATGTCTAATAACCGAATTTGTTTGAAAAACTACAAATTCTAACCATTCAATTGAACTTTCTGAATAGGGCTTATTACCTCCATGGTACATGTTCTTTGGTACAATACCTATAGTATCTTTTTTTAAATATTTTGAACGATAAACAGCCATAACAGAAGCTGCAATCGTGCAGTAACAAAAAGGATCAACTCCTGTTTCACTCAAAAATGAATTTTTAAATTGCATGCAACATAAACGTAAAAAATGGTAACATCTTGGGAACAGTATTTGGACATCTCTTTTTGAAAGTCAAAAATATAATGACTTTGAGATAAATTATTATGCCAGGTAATGAGATTATTTCGAATTTCTTCTTCTTTTGTGTCCGGGCTATAATATTCAATATCTGGCATTGGACCTATATAATTTTCATTTTCAACAGTATTAAATTTGAAAGGAAAATCACCTTTGGAATACGTCGATAAATCTAAACCAAACGTCTTCGGAAATTTAGAAAAAGGCATTTGCAGAAAGTTAAGCAAGTCAACAAGTCGAATCTTATAATCTTTTAAATGAAGCTGCATAATTTTTTGCCCTGAATGAATAACATGCATGTCAGCAGTTGGTCTGTTGTCTATTAGCCATCTCTGAATACGAACCCCGTCAAAACCTTTAGAATTATGTGCAATTGCAGTAAAACCTTTGTGTTCCATCGAAAATAAAAATTCACAAAACTCATTTAGTGCATTGTATCCCTTAAACACATATTCAGTTCCGTCATCGTACTGTGCCACAGCAAAATTCACAACATGTTCACCACTCGAAAAGTCTGTCTCAAAGTCATAGAATATTAGTTGTCGTTAGGCGTTTTTGGCGGTTCAGGCTGCATGTAGCACAGATGACCAGACAACACAAACATTTTACAAATATCACATTTATATTCTCCACATACATGTACGTCTTGTCGTTTTCTATCAACAGTAACTGAACACTTTTGACACCGAAACGACATATCGCATTTTGACGGAAGATCAACGCCTTTAGACTTACGAGTTTTTTTGTGAAAATCATAACATTTAACAGAACGAGAAATTTTGAAACATTCGGTACAAGTACGTTTTTCAGATAGAACCCAAAGACATTCTTTGCGTAAGCAAGTGAGACATGGATCAACACACGGATGTGTACGGTAATTCGAATAAAAAGACTTACATTTTTTGCAATAAAAACATTTACTATGGAAATCTGGGAGCTTCTTCGGATTAATGACATTATAATGATCACCGTGTTTGTACAATACAATCTGTTTATCACGCCGGGGTCCTTCGTAAATGCTAGTGTTTCTAGCATTAAAATCAATAATAGTAATCTGGTAACCCGTCAAGATCCCTTGGAACTTCGACACTTCCCGAAGACCGCAAGGACCAGGCAAAATATTGGCTTTTTTATATAATTCTAATGCTAATTTTTTCTGAATTAACCTACCATCTTTAATTTGTTTCAACTTTGGATGTTTATCCGCTAACGCCTGCCCTACAGCTAAAGCTCGCCCACAACATAGATTATCCTTATTTTTAATTGTTATAATAGATCTTTTAACTAAAGTGTCTTTAGAATAATCTAAAACTTTAAGAGATTTACCGGACCCGGTTGGCTGTTTCACGGCTACCACATCGATGACAAAAGATTGGTCTAACGGGATATTGTCGTTACTCTGCAAAACTTTGGTGACCTCAGCCAACACTTCATTTCGCGGTCATTTGGACGCTGGAAGAAGACGTGTACTGATAGGTGCCTTTAAAGCATCAGAACGAATCATCACACGCATCTTGTCTTTGAGTGGTGTTTGTAAGTCGCACTGCTCTTTTACCTGGTAATAAAAGTAACACCCCGATTAATATATAAACTGAACAATTCACTAGGTATTAAGTACTACATACATCAAGAACATTTTTACGGGTTTGTCAACACATAACACAATTAACAATATTCACTATACCTTGTCGATGGCGTCTGTGAACAAGCTTGTGAGTTCCTCCATGATGTCTTTGACTTTTAATGTTCCTTCATCAGAAACAGACTCCATGGAAGCACGATACACGCACGACGTCGCGCCAAACTTCTTGACATATCTTTCAGATACTTTGGTTAAGTTAAAATTCACTTCGGTCTGCACAGGTTGTTGTGGTTCGGGAACCGATCTCAAAGCCTCGCGTTGATCAAGGTATTCTATACCTCGTTCTACCATTTTGGCAGACTTCTTTTGGTACTTCAACACTTTCGCTAAATCTGGTTCTCGCTTTCGCGACTCTTTCTCAACTTTTTTGAGAAGACGGCTAGCCTTCTTGTTACTACTCACAGCTTTTGAGTGAAGACGTTCACAACGAACAGCAATGCTACTCGTGGAATTCATTTCGAAAAGTATAAACGCGAGAACAGAATGTAATGTTTAGTAGAGAAACGGAGATTCACAATTGCTCAGTGACAAATTGTGTGAAGAAACTCACATCGACAGCCTCTTTTATAGTTTCATCATGTATTCATAGCGCACATGACAATATTGTACACTGCAAATTGATCATTAAACCACAGAATAAAAACGTTTTAAAAATATTGTATTGATTAATTCACACTCAACATCCATAAAAAAATTAAGCGCCTGACAAATACGATTAATTGTTCCTCGACAAATGCAATTAACTGTTTTAAGAGTTACTAACAAATGTAATTTAAATTGTTTTTAAGAGTTCCCGACAAACGAAATTTAAATTGTTTTTAAGAGTTCCCGACAAACGAAATTTAAATTGTTTTTAAGAGTTCCCGACAAACGAAATTTAAATTGTTTTAAGAGTTCTATTGTTCACCTTCAGAAGATTCAAGAGGTTGTACTCGTGTCTTCTTTTTTGGAGGTTTGTTTTTTTCCTGTTTTCTCTCCTTTACAACTCTTTTCACTCCCTTGGGTTTTTTCTTAGGTTTGCTGTCCCCCCACTTGAAAAAGTCGCACTTTTCATCGACGCTGATCTCCTGACATCTGAAATACGGTCGACCTGGATTGGCCACCGAATTGGACACCCACAAGCTTGCAACTTCGTCGCAATCACATAACGGGAGCTTGTTAGGTTTGAACGCCAGGTCAACCTTGCTTTGGTAACACTCTATAAGAGCGTTATATTTCTCTTCAGGCACAAACAAAGTACAAGTCTCCGTTTTGCACTTTACAAATCCACGTCCAGCTTTTGACTCAAAACGCTTGAGTCCAGCACCACAAAAACACGGATATTTCTCGACTGAAACCATTTCTCCGTTAGAACGTACCAAAGATTATTCTCTACCCCAACTAAAAATTTCATCCTTTTTTATACTCTATGTTCATGGATAAAATCAAATCATTATCAACACGAATGTAACTTGAACCTTACCCTGTTCTATTATAATGACTTGTCATTATTTTGTGATTACTGGGAAAATACCTATGTCATTTTCAAGCCATTAGAGGGCTTACATATATTACATTCATACATATATTACATTCATACATAAGATCTGTTCATTACGAGCACGGATGTACAATGCTGGACTTTACCTTGATTTGTTATGAGATTAGTCATTAAACAGGTCAAAAGTAACAAGTTTTAACGATCGGACTTAATGTGTTTCTATTCAGCTTTGATATTGATTATTTTGCTTTGTTGTCTTTCGCGTCTGCACGGATGATTAAGATACAAGCTTCCCGTTTATAAGTTTGGAGATGAAAAAAACCAAAAACTTTAAAAACTTTGATAAATTCGACTTACACCATATATGTTCATATATGTGTTAAAAATGTCTTTTTGGTTCTAACACATTGAACAAAACAAGTCATTAACTGTACCGCTATTGTGAGCGCGATATAATTCTCTTGTCTGATGTATGTCTCTTTGATCTATGACGTTCTTATTCAACTTGGATATTGATAATTTAGCTTTTGTCGCTTTTCAAAAAAAAAAAAACCCCGCAAACGTGTATCGCAAAAAGAACCAAACCAATGTTACAAGTTCGGCACACGCGATACACCAAATTAAAGCTTATTATTCTATCTTTCTGGCCCAAGACTAATGGCGTTCGTTTGAACAATTTGTTGAGGAAAAAAATAACGATTTAATATAAAGTATCCACTTTTTAGGTAAACAAATAGATCAAATTCGCCGGGACGGCTTTGGGGGAAAAAATTCGATGGCGTCCCTTTGCTATATATCAAAATGAAGCTCATTCTATCTTCTTGCTGGCCCAAGAAAAATTAGAAGTGGCCCAGATCTGGTTCATGAGTTATTCGCTTTTAAAGCGAGACGCCCAAACTGTCAATTACACAGCGCGATAAAAATAGAACACTTTATTATTAAAATCGTCGGGATGGTCTTGGGGGAAACATTTCGATGGCTTCTGTTATTTTTAACCGGCTATCCTATATATCAAAAGGACTGTTTTATTATATAGCCAAGCACTGTACGAGAAACAATTACAGCGAAATGTTTGAAACGACAAACTTCCGGCATAGGCAACAGGGAACTAATACTTCCGCCATGCGTAATGATACATTCACACAGAGTTTCTCGCTGAGCTGTTCGGCAAACAGCTTCAGTGAAATGTTGCATAAATGTTGCTCGAGAGGCAAAAAATGTGTTGAGCGGATCAACAAAAAGGATTAAAAGGTACCTTTATGAAGTCAAAAGGTGGGTCAGTTGTTTATATTAACGTTGCTGTCGTGAAAAAGGTTTTGATTTCATGCAAAAATGAAACTGAAACACCTTCGGCAGTGAAACTAAATTACGTAGTTGGTTGTTTTTGAAAAAGAACATGCTTTTTACTACTCCAAATGCTTATCTAAATAAAAAATGTCTCTTTACTGGTGATCTCCTACGAAATGTGTGTTGTAAGCTTGATTTTAACTGTGAGTTTCTTTGTTTGGCAACAAATTAATATCAACCCGTTATTTTAGTCAGGTTTTTGAAGTAAAAATACGTAATTTTTAGGTGAATTTTACCATTTACCATGCTAAATTGTGTATTTGTTAATGTATTTTTACACAATGTTTTTTTTTTATACATTGGTTTGAGGGTGTTGATGTTTTTCTGTATAAAAATCCGTCAATTTCAACTCTTTTCGGCAGTTTAAAAAAAACGTGCCGCCATCTTGTTTTTCCTCTACTAGTAGGATATGAGCTGATAGCCTGGTAGTAGGGAACCAATCAGATTACGCAAAAGCTCATATCCGATAGCATGCTATGTAATAAATATATATATATATATATATAAATTTACATATACATACATATACACCTGTATATAATAATGATTTTTGCTTTAGGATTTGCTATTCAGTTTATGAATTGAAGAAATTAAAGGATAGCATTGCTGGAAAGTCATTAGATGTTGTTTTAATGTATGATATTGCCTGTATTTTATCAACACATTTAAAGGTATGTGATCAATTGAGTTATAAAACAGCAAGAGCTAAGCAATTATATATTGAATGAGACTGAGCAAGATACCAAGAATTATCCAGAGCAAGGTCAATGTTATTTGCCAAAGCCTAAGGCTGAGGTGATAACACTAATTACCAAGGTCTGGTTAATACTTCACATCATGCATAAACCAAATCCAATAATTATTGTTTTATTATACATTCAAACGAATACACTTGATTCCAACCTGGCAATTAGACATTTTGCTATACTCAAGCCTCATGCCTGACAATTAGCTGGGCTTCAGCAGAACATTGATCAATAAGGAAGGAGAATGAAGTTTGAATGTATAATACTTCATCTTCATGTACAGTATGATCATGCACGATGAATGTTCAGTTGCTGACTAAGATATTTCTTATAATTATGACAGTTTCAGTTTCCCCAAACTACGGCTAGTATGGCCAAAGTTTGCTTGAAATGTTTTCTGTTGGTACAGTATTATATATATTAAGTTGTAAGTTCTGCAACATGCCTGTAAAACTTTCTATTTCTTGTTAAGAAAAATGCAGAAGAAGAGTTGCTTGCAAATGTTACCCTTGCAGTGCCAATATTCCATTGTTATGGGCACAAGGCATCCTGTCAGGTATTGAATATTTATACAAATAACAAATTCTCACTCGATGTACACAGTCAGCATATACAGTCAGTATACAGTCATTAGCTGTGCGGAACTCAGTTATTTAAATCACCCTAAGATTTGCTATCCTCATTTACATTATTTTATACATTTCTTCCTAGATAAAGTTTAATCCCAGACGAACACCAAATGTTGGTTTAAGTGATGGTGAAGGTGTTGAAAGGTTTTGGTCATTTCTACGTCAATTCTCTTGCATCGCAAAGGAAATGGCAACTGACAAAAGGGTTGATGTTCTGACCGATGCAACCTTGCACTATCGTGAACATTTGCTTAAGAGATTTGGTAAATTTATACAAATTCTTACATACTAACACAATGTTTTTGTTTGAGAATTATTTACTTTAATAGTAATGTTGTCTTTTTAGTTTTTTGCTGTTACATGAATTTCATTTGGGTATATATATATATATATATATATATACAAAGTATAAAGTATAGTTTTACCTTAAAGTCTTCGCTACCAGAGGTTTCACCCTAAACGGGATCATCAGGCGACCGTTTAGGGTGAAACCTCTGGTAGCGAAGACTTTAAGGTAAAACTATACTTTATACTTTGTATTTTGCTCTATCTATATATGGTATTGAGCACTCTCTAACATTTCGTGAACCAAAACTCACTTATATATATATATATATATATATACACATACACATACACATACACATACACATACACACATATATATATATATACAGTATATATATACATATATATATATACAGTATATATATACAGTATATATATATATAGTATTTTAATACTTCCAGGACCAGTCTTGCTGGAGAAGCAAAAGAGGTCAACAGCCCTCTTATCTACAGTAGAAGATCAAATACAGGAACTTCTGTCAGCTCTGCCAGGTAAAAATACTAGCTAACATTGTTTGAATTGTTCATTTAGTCGTATCCTTTCATATTTCTCTTATTTTAAGTTAAATATTACATATTAGTATCTCAACATACAGTATAATTACAGTATAATTAAAAATGAGGACAAAACATTCTCAAATCAAAGATCTCTTAAATGAGGGCTTTTGGCTACATGTCTATGTACTGTAACATTTGTGTCTTCTGCACAAACAATATAATTTTTTAGGCTACTGATCTGGTAGGCAAAAGCTCTCCAATAAAATTCTTGGGTCAGAGAACAGTTCGTCATCATTTTTAAATATGTCACTACTTCACCAAAAATGCTCTATTATTCAGCTGATGTTAACAATGAAGAATCGGTACGACAGTGGGCCCAGGAAGAAGAAGATGAAATAGTTCCCAGTGAACAAGGTTAGTTGCAAATGAAATGTGGAGATTAATTTTAAGTACCAAGATAATAGTGTATATAATTAATTCTTGTTGCATTATTAAATGTAGTTTTAGAGCTATTGTGGGATGAATCCTATGTGGATCGTTTGATGGAAATTAAAAAATTACAAAATGAGTTGGCATATACCACAGTTCATGACTACAGCAAAGTGGGATCAGTGGAAAATAAGATCAACAGGTTCAGTATTTTAATTTCATTGTCGAGTATAATTTGTATCCACCTGACTGTGACCTTCCTAGGTTTAAATAAGTATACTAAGTCTGTATTTTCTTAATGTTACAAAATAACCTAAATTCATCTGTTAATGTATATGGTATCTGGTTTGTTAAATCTAAGGACAAAGAAATTATTGAAAGCTATAGAGAAGAAATCTGGTATAAGAGTCCAGTGGCAGGAAGGAGATCCTTCTTACGAAAATGCCAAGCAAAGGCTGAATAGGAAACGAAAGAATGAGCTCCTAATCAAGCTGCAGAAGTTGGCTTCGGAGAGAATCTTTTTGCGGGAGTTGAAGGCAAAGTATGCTGGTAAGTCCAATGATAAAACTGAAGAATTTTGTACTGTCATGTAACACTTATACATACAATAACTTACATATATACCACTTATAGATACAACTATTATTTATAATTATAATCTTGATTACTTACTAGATGGACAAGGCATTGCTATCAAATTATCAAATCAGATAAACAAAGTGGTGGCATCTATGAGGAGGTGCCTTAATATTCTAAATGAAGTGTCTACTGAAGATGTACCATTTGAAAGTATAAAGGACCCACAGGGCGAAATCTACCATCCAACTGGCTCAGCGCACAACTCATCCATTCCCATAAGTGTAAAGAAGAAAGTTATAAACTTGGTCTTCATTAAGGACAGGTGCAAAGAAGAATTAACCATGATTGAAGAAGAAATGACAAGATTAATAAGCTTTCTACTGAACGAAATTACCTTGATTTCGAACACCACAGATACAGTGCCTATGGCTCGGTTTGGTATTGGATTAAAGTCACTCATACTTCAGAAGGCAGCAAGATACAAAAGCGAACTGTCCCACCTTAAACTTTTGTGGGGAGATTCGATCCAATGTCCACTAGGCAAATTTAATGCAGAAACATATTTGTCCTTTAGTAGTTTAGTTGCAGCTGAGGAGGATATAACTGAATTACATGAATTATTTGATGTGGATGCAGCAGAAGATTTAATAATATGTAATGATAATGAAAGTGAAGCTGACGACATTGTCGACATTACTTGTACCAACTTATTCGGGAAATGAATGTATAGAGATAGAACAAATTAAATAATTTTAGTGAGTCGTAAGATAAGTACTGTATTCTACATACTTTAATGTATTAAAATAAAGATTATTAAGGCTACGTCGATATATTTTAATATTTTACGCCTTCAACTTTTACTTACCAAGTTACCCCGCCACTTTTATTAAATTACATGGAGACTGCACTGTACAGTTGTCACTTGATAGTTCTGTATGTGAATATAATCAATATTGTATAAAATTCTTCGCAACTCTTCATGGGAAATCCATGTTTCCATTAGGCTATCACACGTGCAAGTGTTGTACTACAATCACTTTAAACTTTATATCAGAATGCTAAATGTCATTCCAATACAATTCAAATAATAGATTTAAAACTCAAGCAAAACCCGAAGAAACATCACATAAAATCACACATGGACCCAGACTATCCCTAGTCCTCTTTCTCTCTATCTTTCAAGATATTTAGTATAATTATGCAAGATATCTTCGTAAATAAATATTAACGGTTTTGTTACAAACTACGTATAAATTTTGCAACAAGATCTCTTGTTCTTCCCATATTGGGCCTAGATCACTGATATAGGGGCCTTGATCATTAATATGGGAGGCCTAGCTTAATTACTGATACAGGGGGCCTTGATCATTAATAGGGGGGGCCTTGATCACTGACACAGGGGGCCTTGACCATTGATATAGGAGACCTTGATCATTGATAAAGGGGGCCTAGCTAGATCACTGATATAGGGGGCCTTATCATTAATATGCATGGGCTTAGATCACTGATACAAGGGGACTTGACCATTTAATAATATGGGAGGCCTTGATCCATACAGGGGGCCTTGATCATTAATATGCTGGATATAGGAGACCTTGATCATTGATATGGGAGGCCTATATCACTGATATAGGGGCCTAGATCACTGATGTAGGGGACCTTGTCATTAATATGCATGTGCCTAGATCACTGATACAGGGGGCCTATATCACTGATACAGGGGGCCTAGATCACTGATATAGGGGCCTTGATCATTAATATGGGAGGCCTAGCTTAATTACTGATACAGGGGCCCTTGATCATTAATATGGGAGGCCTTGATCACTGATACAGGGGGCCTTGATCATTAATAGGGGGGGGCCTTGATCACTGACACAGGGGGCCTTGACCATTGATATAGGAGACCTTGATCATTGATAAAGGGGGCCTAGCTAGATCACTGATATAGGGGGCCTTATCATTAATATGCATGTGCCTAGATCACTGATACAGGGGGCCTATATCACTGATATAGGGGGCCTTATCATTAATATGCATGGCTTAGATCACTGACACAAGGGGACTTGACCATTTAATAATATAGGAGACCTTGATCATTAATTAATATGGAGGCCTATATTGATGTAGGGGGACATTGATAATTAACATATTCATTATATGCATGACAAAATTACTGCATTCTGATTGCTTGTGAGGAGTACAATTGACAATTCTTTTATTAATTGTACTGCAGTACAATTAATGGGGGTAATAGAACGACGAGGAGTGCAATTAATGCCAAAATCATGAGTGATTACAAAATCGACCAACCGCGAAGCGGGAGGTTGATTTGTTAATCACGAGTATTATTTGGCATTAATAGCACGACTCAATTCGTTATATTACTCAGGTCATGTCCTCGTCTTCTTTGTTTTCGACAGCAGATACTTCATAGTAGCCCAACGTTTGGGTTCTAGACCTAGGCCTCTCAACATGGCCCGCAAAAAATGCAAATTTCAGGCGGCCGCGGCCCTTACGGAGACTTGGCGAGGAGTTTTTTTAATAATAAAGTGAATTTATGTGGAGTTCATACAACGATATGTAAGGTAAAACCGGGAGTTATTGATAAAGAATGACAAGAACCAAAAACTGTGAGTAATTTAGTGCTGTTTGTCTTTACTTTATAGCGTGTTTATACGCATGTATTTATATTATAGACACACTCATGCAGTTTAAGCTTACTGTATTTCACCGAGTGTTGCTACTTTACTGACTAAAATATTTAAGAAATACCCGAGTGCCAATCTGGGTAATAATTTGTTTTTAATTTGTTGGGGACACGACACTGTTTTCAAAACGTATACAAAAAAATACAAATTTAAATTCTATATTTTAATATTTAAAATCCTCCATTTTTTGAAAAATCCCGGAAAATCCTACAGCTTAGATGCCGAACGGTGATTGGACAATTTTGCTAGCTAGCTTGATTTCCATTGGCTGACGCAGGTGCGCGATTACAGCTAGCAAGAGTGTGATTAATGCTCAAATCACACTCCTCTAAACCAATGAAATTGCAGCATTTGGGCCTGATTACAGAAGGATATATAATTAATGTTCAAATCGCACTTCTCTAAACCAATGAAATTGCAGCATTTGGGCCTGATTACAGAAGGATATATTTTGGCACAATTTTCAAATTATTATCACTCGTAGTGTAAATCCTTAATTGTACTCACTATCATAATATGATTACCTATACTAACTCTGGCTAAAGTTTGTGTTTCAGGAAGAAACAAACTCAAATCTTGGTTTCACAAGATGTTACTTTTCAGAGTTTGTTTCTTCCTATACTTCATAAAGTTGTCTGCTAGGAAAAGTTTTTGTATTTCAGACAAGGATCATCAGCTAATTAATTATAACAAAAATGAGCTCTAACATAATATTATGTTCTAAGGAAACATTACTTTTAATTAACTGGCATACAAGACACTTTTGACAAGAATATGTTTGAGTTGTGAAAAAGAACAAAAATATATACAATCTTTATTATACTATATACAAATATATACATGTACGTTGCAACCTGACAAGTATTAGTTCTTTAAGTTGGTCACAATATTTACAAAACTTCCAAAGCTTGAAATTTAACATGTCATCACAATCATGTTGAAGGAAAAGGAACACTGATGGCTTTATTTATTTACAAATAATTGATACCAACAAATTATGTCAGGAAACAAACTGTAAAATTAAATGTAAAATTACAGTACTAGCTAAGTAGTCCAAGTGCATTCAGTATAGCTTGCCTATTACCTACTGACAGGTTATAACAACCACTTTGCCCAAGACTGTCATCAACAACAAAATACAGAGGACCATGCAGTGTACGAACAATGTTTTTTCCCAATACATTTATTTGTTCAGAAAAAAGCTTCACGTAATCTCCTGTAGGTCTCAGATCCATCCAGTGCCCTGTTACCTTTGTTAGGGGTCCTGATTTGTGAATATACAATGGCTTAGCAACTGTATGGAATAGCCAAAATTTTTCATCTGCCTCAGTGTAAATTGGCAAAATTAAACTTTTGTCATCCTGGCAGTGCTTCATGTTTTGGCCAATTGCAAGCCAGGCATCATCTGTAAAGAAAGGTTTACAAGTGGAATAAAGGAGGACCCTTTCAAAACCAGGTTTACCACTTCAATATCATTTTCCTCTATCTTCTTTGGTGAACTTTCTGCTGCATGTGTACCAGCTATCTTTGTCAGTAGCTGCTTGACTGGCTCCATGTTATTGGTCACCTTCTCTGCATCAGGACAGTTACCAGATCTCTCACGACAAACACTCGGGTCTAAATCTTCTAAGGTAAACTTTATATCCTTTACATGATCTTCATAATAATGGTATGGCTTTCTGAATGATATACCATCTGGTAAACCCTCGACCTTGTATCCACCCCTTAGATATGGAACTCTGCTTGGTTTTCCAACAGCCTCACCTAAAAAACACAAAAAGACAAATTTTCAAATAGCTATCTATAGCTACATGTATCTGCCAAAATTACTATAAAAGGTTCAATAATTTCAGCAGTACTCAAACCTTACTTAGTTACTTTCAATCTGTATTTCAACACTGCCTACACAGCACACTACTTTTATTTCACTGTCTAATACACAGAATTTCAACTTTTCTTTTTCTTGACCAATCACTTTTGCTTGTGTATTATTAATCAAATTATGCCCAGCAAATACTTACTGTATTTCTTATTGAATAGGTTCTGAACATCATTGATGCTGTATACTTGTGAGTCATTCGCTATTAACAACAATAAAAAATTATGTATTTAATAACAGCAATGTTGCATTGACCAAGCATGAATACATGTACAAGGAGAGTTAAGGTTGGTTGCCCTTCATCAGTTCTTTCTTCCTGATAATCTTCAGGAGACTGGGAGGGGGATCTAGTCCAGACTAAAATCCTGCCATAGGTTCTTCCACCTTTTTGTTGACATAATACTACTACATTATGGTAATATGGTGTACCGGTACCTGTATTTCTGTCTTTAAATATTGTTTGATTTACTTTTCTGACTTTCAATCACAGGGTGCAAACCCAAGTATGATATAGACTTGTTAATTACTGTATATATTACTTAAAGGTGATGTACAGTCCGTTGTGCGCATGACTGCCATGGGGTCCCCAAAACATGACATTCGTAGATAATTACATGAAGTACTCAGCTCAATGTAAACCGTTTGGAGCAACATGGCAGAAAACCAAGCATTTCGGCGAGGATATCTCTTCGGATTTCTTCTATTTTTCTGAAAATGTTTTGTTTCAAGTACAAGTAATGAAGAGAAAGCAAGAAAAGCGTACAATCTTGAATAAGGTATCAGTATATTTTTTGTAAATAAAGATGTAAACATTAGTATTGTACATGCGCAGAACAGACTGTACGTCACCTTTAACATGTGCCTAAACCAGAAATCGGCCCAACAAATCGTAGTGTGTAAACGTACCTTTAATTTGAATCTACACAAAGTACGCATACATTTTCAGTTTAATGGCTAGCATGACATTGTATTGTGGGTGCATTCTGAATAGCCTGATCCCATCTTAGGTGCGGGCCAGGGAGATCAATCTTGTCAGGCTTCTATGGCCAAAATTTGTATGTATTTCGGTAGATTAAAGTAAGTTATTTCAAACCTTTTAGTCTGAGGTGGGCACCCTGTATTTTAATTGGCTAAGTGACCACTATATCACCTGCTAATAACTGCCATATGAAAGTGGTGGAAAGCAATGCAATCTGACCTAGTAAAAGATCTTTTACCATCTTGTGATGAATACATTTAAAATCTAAATATATACAAAATATGATACTTACAAAAGTATTCACGAAATTTTACTCCAACATCAGGATGTGAAGCCAAGAACATGGTTCCATGTTGTGATCCTAGATAGTAGACTGTTCCAGAATTGTCCTGCAACATTGTTGCAACATCACAGCCCAAATCTTCCAAAATTTGTATCTAAGATTTTACAATTAAAAATGTGATTGTTTAGTTTTGATTGATTATTTCCAAAAAGAAAAATGTAATTGCAATAATAAATAAAAATAGCCAATTTCAGCAATATTTTAAAAATACCAATAATTATCAAAATTATATTACAATGGATATTTGTTTATGTCAAACTGACAACTACAGTATGTTGTAACCATGGTAGTCAATTGATTGGACGATTGCAACCCTATCAACAACATACAGTATAATATACAGTACATGTAGTTGCCAATTTCTAAACAAGTTTTCTACAGAACTTTGGAACACACTGTGGAAAAGCAATATGAAAACAACTATAAAACTAATGACTCTTACCTCATCTAAAAGCTTCTTCCTGTGCCGTATTATTAACTTGTTTTTTTGCATGTCAGACAAGTTATTTATCGTCACAGATTTCATGTCATTTGCAGATTTCTTGAATTTTTCCTTTTCATCAGCGCTCTTTGACTTCCATGCTGCTGAAGCCAACTTGTTTCTTTCTTCGCAAGCCAAACCTTTGTACTCATCTGAAGGAAGAATCATAAATAGCATGTTCAAAATGATTAATCATATGAATATATAAATTTCCAAATCAGACTAATTCACAAATTGAAATAAAAGTAGTCTTATTTTATAAAATTAACACACCACTCCAATAACTATGCACTCTTATAAAGGTACATTTGATGTCTTGAACATGAAAGGAGTTGAGTAGCATGTTCAAATGACGTCTTTATGTTTTATTTGTTAAATAAACATTTATTGACATTTAGTATTTAAGTATCAGTATTAGTAGGTCAATCTTTCTGCACTTATTGGGGTTATAGCTTTAGGACTTCCATTGCTGCAATAAATCTGCAAACAATGCATTATTTTTGTAAACAATCCCAGCATATCAGTCTATATCAGTTAATCGATTCATATTATAAATAGTTTACCAATTAATAATGGATAACAGCAGACAGAAACCGATAACAATCAATAAAATCAATAAGAATCAATAGAAAACAATAATAAAAAGTCGCGGCTAATTAACGACTTTTTGTGTAACTATCCACTGGTCGTTGATTGACCAGTGACAATCGATATCAATTGACTAATTATCGATCACCATAGATCAATCGATTACATTTCCAATGATCAATTTCCATTGATAAGGTATCACAGGAAACAATGCATTATTGCATGTACAGTATCCTACAGCAGCACAAGGCCTAATACCCAATATTCGAATACCTACACATTTATAATATTGTATATAATCTTATTTACTTAATTGAAATCATTATTACTACCAAGCTAATAAGACTAAGTTTATTAATAGAATATTATTGCAAACAGTGTAAACTGTGTCGTAACATAACTAGGATGAAACAGTCAGTCAGTCAGTCAGTGTATAAGTTACTATAAATCTATAATATATTTATAAACTAAATCTATTACGGAAAACGTTACAGTCGTTACTGAAGTAAAATAAATAATTAATATGTTTCTTACCTGCTTTAAAGAAATCGCCACAAAAGAGATTATATCCATTTGGGCCTCGAATCAATTTTGCCTTCTTTAATAACTGTGCATCATCTTCCGAATGTCCACGTTCAACAAAGTCAACGGGTCTCTTTCGTTTTTGATTGCCAATCCATTTCTGCAAACAATCACAACAATATCGAGTTAAACATGGATCATTTTCTGTTACTACTATGCTAACTAGTAAATCAAATCTTCAACTTCTTAATATTACCTTCACTTGCGTCGTGGTCAAACCCGTTTCCGCGACAGCACTTTCAACCATCTCACGATATCTGGCACCAATCCCGACCATTCCACGATCATACAAATTCTCCAGAGTAGCTGTCTGGTTGTCATTTATTCGCATTCTCTTGCGTGACTCCATAAAATCGCAAAATTAATGGCAAGAAATTAAAGAAGCTATTTGGATCTCTTTTCAATCCACGTGTTTGTAATGGCGGTGATTATAAACTGTTTTCATAGAAAAACAGGACTGCGATTGGTTGATCTATAATCATATGCAAAGGAGCCTCGCGCCAGGCTGCTTAGACGACAGTCTGGCCCCGGTGGTACCCAGTGTTCTCAATTGAGAACAGGTGGGTAGTACCCATTGAGGAGTATGTTCAACGGGTGCAACACCAACTGATTTTAGCCATTCTTGGGCAATCTGACCACCATTCTTGGCTATCTCCCCACTTGAATTTTGAATGTTGTAACGCCTTGCTAGGTCTGACCAGTTTACAACTTTGTCATTGTCATAGCTCAACACTTCTTCTTTCATTCCCTCTTTATCCCAGTCCATGTTAGTAACATTACCAACTGAGGTCCTCTTGGGAGCTTTTGACTCAGCAATTCTTTGGGTCTTGTCCTCTGTACTTTCAAATGCCATAGCCAAACGCTCACGTGGTCTTGTTCTCAGAGATTGACGATTCCCAAAACACCTACAGTTTAAGTTAAAATTTAAGTAATTTTGAAAACTACAAAAATTGATACCAATAAAACTAGTTTCCACAAGGTTGTTTAGTATATAAAATATACCAAAGAAAATTAAAAGTTTGTTTGCCAAATTAATTATTATAAATAATAACATTATTATAATTAAATGGTATAAGTTTATACAAAATGTGTACTAGTTTTACAAGTATCTTACTTAAAGCTTTTTTCTCAGTCATCGCATCATGTAAACAATTGGTATGAAATTCAGCTCAGCTAAGTGGGCTAGCTCGAGTACGGCCCAGACTGACTCACCTCCTTATAAACACCCCCTTAGATTTAATTACTATAGTTTCTTCGCCGATCCTTCCTACATTGAGCCTGGCCCTGTGGTTCATGGTTTTGATGTTGTGTTGTGTTGTGTTGATGTTGTGTTGTGTTGTGTCGATGTTGTGTCGATGTTGCGTCGATGTTGCGTCGATGTTGCGTCGATGTTGCGTCGATGTTGTGTCGATGTTGTACATACATACATACATACACTTTATTTAAATACGCTAACCTCTACAACGATTCTACTGTTGATTTCCAGGAGGGGCGTATATTTACAAAATAAGTCAGTTATCCTAAATACATAAATACAAAGCTAACTAATAATTTAAAACTTAACTAAATTAACCTAATTAAATAAAAAACACGACGACTAATTTAAATTAATGTAAGAAAATCTAAAATCCACATACATAATATTTTAGCAGTCAGTCAGCATGTCTACACGTCAGTAGGTAAACTGGCAACTATATGTTTAAATTGATTTAGGGTTGTTGCCTTTTTTCCCTCTGTTGGAAAATTATTCCAGAGCATTGCACCACTATATTTAAAACTACGCTTAAGAAAATTTGTGTTTGGCTTTGGAAGTGCTAAATCGGTTTCAAGATTTCGGAGATCATAATCTATATTGATGTCCTTGAGCTTTTGTGTCGATGTTGTGTCGATGTTGTGTGATGTTGATGTTGTGTGATGTTGATGTTGTGTGATGTTGATGTTGTGTGATGTTGATGTTGACGTTGTGTTGACGTTGTGTTGACGTTGTGTTGACGTTGTGTTGACGTTATGTTGATGTTGATGTTGTGTTGTGTTGTGTTGTTACACGACACACGACACACGACACACGACACACGACACACGACACACGACACACGACACACGACACACGACACACGACACACGACACACGACACACGACACACGACACACGACACACGACACACTATACACTATACACTATACACTATACATTATACATTATACATTATACATTATACATTATATTATATTATATTATATTATATTATATTATATTATATTATATTATATATTATATATGACATGACATATTGCATTGCATTGCATTGCATTGCATTGCATTGATAGCTTAGCCTTTCTGTAACAGTCCCTTCTTTCTTTCTTCTTTTCAGCTTTGGATTTCTTCGGCTGCAGCTGTAACTCTTTGATGCGAGTTAGTGCTTCTGACCAAGGGACATTGTATGTATTTTCAAACAATGGGTTGACGACGTTGTACAATGCTCTGGCCGTTCTGGTCTGATCTTGTTTACTGCATGCTCCTACTTTTGCAGGTCTCACTTTAGCAGCAACATCCTTCGTGGCCAGTATTATATTCCTGTTTGCGCTACTTCTAAGCTGCTTTGACTTGACATTTCTTTGCGCTAAATGACTCCATATACCGTGTTCTTTCGTCCTTCTTATGGGAATTCCAGTGGCTGATTTTTTTCTGTAAATCGTTCAGCTTTGATTCAAAGTATTTACGCTCAATTGTAAAGTTCTCTTTACAATCACTAAACGCCTCCACGAATCGATTGAACTGTTGTTCTGTGACGCGCGCATAATATTCTCGAACTGGTTCTTGCGCTCCTCTGGGTATTTTGCTTTGAGTGGCTTGAATTACTTCCCAAGGAATCACTTTGGCAAAACCACATGCTTGCGGGTGAATTAAACTCACAACCATAGCAGCTACGCTGCTTTTAACGCACCAACTAGCTTTGTAATCTCGATCAGTATACAATCCTTGTTCGCTAAACCCCTTCGAAGTTGTCCGTATACATTTGAATGTTGGCGCCTAAATTACGGTCACGCGCGTTTCTCAAGACAAAAAGCATCAAATTACATTTTCGAGACAAGAATTAGGAACGTACGTTATGATATTTCAAACAAAAGGTGTGCGCAAATAAAAGAAATCAACAAAATTGTCACTGAGTGTCATGATTTATTTTGCTTGTAGTACGGGCAGTATTTTCTCCAATTGATGCATATTGCCATCAATAAATGCGCTGATTTAAATATCCATTCTTTTCATCGGATATAATACATAATTCTCACACTCATACAAAACTTCATGCATGCACAAAACAGTAAAGACTGAACTGTAAAATTTGTGGTTTAGTGGTTGTTTTTATTCTGCCATTTTGTATCATCACCGTGGCAACAACACTCATTCAGCTAACCGCTGATTAAGTACACTCTGCCGCAGCGATGTCTTTCGCCAAACATGGCGGATACTTATGAAAGTAACGACAATATATTCGTTTGCTTTGCGGACGATGACTTGAAGGAATATCAAAGAGTTTCTTGATACAATATAACTCATAATAACTTAAAGTTGTTTGTCCAAACTTCAAAGATTCGCGATGAGAAAAATGGGGAACAAAATGCATTAAACGACACGAAATCGTCAGTTAATAAATTTGATCATCAATTACATCTGTGGTATTTTAATAAGTTAATCTTCGAAGTTAGCATAACGAACTTTCACATGCGCCTAAACTGTACAAATAAAATGCTGAGCTCTGATAGATGATTTTCCCGTGCGCAGCGTCATTGAAGTTGAGGACTGATAAATTGACGTATTAAATCATCATAACATCACGTGACTTGTTTCCATGACAACAAAAAATATACCAATAGATAGACAAGAAACTTATACACTGAACAAACTTGATTTGTACTTGGACATTGCTTTACTTCATTTTCTATGAATTTTTTAAATATTTTTGCCAAATTAATGAGGTGATCACAGCATGGCCCCACGCATTAACGCACTTGAGTTTTCGAATTGGACGATACATTTTAGATATTTTGGTGAAGATATATTATATGTCACTTGATCTTTTAAGGCCCGTTTACACGTGCGATTTTTGATGCGAGAAATATCGTCAACTCCTGGTTTAGATGCATGTTAAGCAATTACGAATGAGCAGAAAATCGAGGAAGATGAAACCACAGCACAATCCGCAGATTGTTTTTCTACTTAACATGCATCTAAGTTAGATGTTGGCGATATTTATTGCATCAAAAATCGCACGTGTAAACGGACCTTTAAACATCGTTGAATTTGTGCTGTTTTTTTATGTTTTTTTTGTTGTAAAGACCTAACAACATAAAATCCAGAATAACAGAGTTATTGGGAAACTGTATTGTGTATTATATTGCCTATTCTGATTGGAAAATATGTTGTTAAATATTCAAAAACCTTCAAGTAATAGACCGATTGCAAAACTCCCCGGAAGCGAGGCTTTTCGGTGGTTACCGTTGCTAGGGCCAAATGCACGTTATTTTAGTGTCTGAGATTTATGACCCAATGAAATAACGTGTATCAGGCCCTATTTAAATAGCACTAACCACCAAAAAGCCTCACTCCCAGGGAGTTTTGCAATTGGTCTATTGGTACATATCTCCATGACCACTACCCTGGATGCCAGAGGCTCTTGTTGTGTGCTCTTGTGTAATTTGTCTATCACTATGCTAATTACACAAGAGCACACACACGATTGGAAATTGCGGCTGTTGACTGGGACCTAATCCAGGCTGACCTGGATTAGCTACGCATGCGTAGAACAAATATCTTGCGTGTAAACGTCATTAATACACGCGAGACCAAGCCAGGCTGGTGCGAGATGAATGAGGAACGAAGGAGCCACTGATCTCAATAAAACTGGATGGGCATGAGGCCGGATTTTGCATGCCAGTTGTATGATGACGTGACCACTACCCAAGATGGCTGCCACTGAAGTTCATAGCTTTCGTAGATTGAAAACAGACAAAAAGAGTTATTTTAAGAAAATTTAAACGAATGTAAGGACACAAGAAGTACTTAATAAGGTTTAAGACACTAATTTCTTGTATTTGTTTCTGTTACTGAGCTTTATAGCTCATATAGCTTTTTATAGCTATATAAAACCTTTAAGTTTTGTTGTTTTTCTTCAGTGCAGACAACGAAGAAAGTTCACGATAATATAAACTGAAAAACAGATTATAAAATCTACGAAGAATTCAATTCCAAGTCCTAAATTGTACCTTTTATAGTAATCTTAATGCCTTAACAATATCTCGTGTTGTGTACTTGCCATCTTTGACTGTATTTGTTGTTAAACAGTGAAAACTAAACGAACTGGCATCTGTTGTTTGCTTTACGGCTTTTCCGACTTCCCCGGCACAGAGTACTTAATATTCCTCCCCCCGGATAATCTGACCGTGCTGACGTCAAGATTGCTTATGCTAGTCAACTTTGGGATTGGGAACAAGTTCTAACGCCGCAATGCGTCATATGTTCCACTACGTACGATGGCGGCGACTGGCACGAAATGTTTGATTGCTGGCCATAGGGAATGGCCTATCCAGTTTATACAGAGATCAGTGGAAGGAGCATTGTGGTACATGTGTGTTCATACGACAAAATTAGGAAGATAAAGGAAACTAATTGATCCGTTGAAGAGGATACTAGGAATATTGTAGGATATCAAGCACTTGCTGACTTGAAATCAAATATGGTGGGAAAATTAGATGAAGAACAAGGTGCGATCTGCTAGGTGCGATCTAGCATCGTAAACTTCCATGTTAAATGACTAAAATCTGTTGTTTGTTGGCTGTTAACTACCCCCAAAGGAAGTCGGGTTGTTTTGTTGGCAGATTTGTGTACCCAATTGGAATTTAAAATGGTTCTAAAGTTCGAATCAGTCGTGGAAAGTATACTTGATGAGTGACGAGTTGACATAAAACAAACCCAATCAACTATGGAGGGTGAATAAAGATCTCAACCATCAGATAACTTTGATTGATTTTTTCTTTGTCTTGGTGTTGTTTTTGGTTATATATGGACAGTTCACTTGTTATGGTTTTGCGTGTGTGTGTGTTTAGAGTCTTTAGAATTTAGTAAATTTCATCAAGCTCGGCCGACAACTCACCGATTTTCTATTCGATTTCCGATCGTGACAAGAGCCTCTGGCATCCAGGGTACAGAACCACCTGCTACGGGATGCAGTCATGCTGGGTGGGATCAGGGTAATATTTTGAACAAAGTTTCTGAGTTATAACTTATTGTGTGAATGAATTATCAGTATTTCTGCCTCAAACTCTTCTGTAAAATAAATATTATTTCAGATAAATGTCTAAAATACAGACGAAAACAGTTCTTGCCACCATTTTGTACACGGCTATCTTTGGAATGAGTTGTTTAACTGCGACAATTATTTTTCAGATGATTGCGTATGGACTTTTCATGTTTAAATAAAAGCCCTGCCAAAATTTCACTTTTTGAGAAATAAACAGTGCTGGATATTCCTATACACGTCATGTATATTGTATAGTGTACACTATTATTACTTCAAGAATTTACTTGGATCCTGAAAAATTTCCCGAAAGTAATGCCAAATTATAAAAAAAAATCCAACTTAATTATCTGGTATCCCAGTCGGATAATCCGATATTATAATATATAAATGAGAAAGGAGGAAGAAAGCATAGCGAAGTAGTTATTAATATTTGTAATCAAGTAATTGATATTATTGTTTCTGTAGGTAGGCGTAGTCGGAATATCAAATAGATTCAGCTGTTTGTAATTGTTGCTGTCTTTAGTGCATCACCAAAAGTTCAATGACAGACCTAAAAGGTTATGTTATATGCGAGAATTTTAAATGCATATGACATGCCATGTTTGTCCAATTTAATGGTAAAAGCAAAGTTTTGTTGCGCCAAAATATTGTGTTAAAATCTGTCCTAAAAAATAAGCTGTGTAACATGACCAGTGCAGCCTTATGGTAATGTCGACAAACTCTGACAATATTAGGCTTGGGGAGAAATCTCTGCCGAATCCAAGCCTGGTTTTGTCTACTGAAAATATTAAGATGGTAAGATCAGTTAGGTTTTGAATATTTGGCTTGACCACTTGTTGTTTGCATTCAGTAAGCTCTCCATGCATTTAGTAAACTCTCCATGCATTTAGGTTCCATAGTTAAGACCATGCATATACAAACCTTTGATCTATCAATAGTATATAATTAAATTAGCTTTCAATTTGTCTCTATACGTGGCATCACTGCTATATAAACTTTAGAGAATTTGTAGTACAACATATTGTGATCCACTGATCGAGTCACCTCAAAGTTTTCCCATAACATTTTAACACACATATGCATGTAAATACTGTAGCCTGTTTCGTGGCCTAAATAACCTGTTCATTGCCTTAGTGTTACTGCATCGCTGTAGACTATTAACCACAGGTAGAGTTACTGTAACCCCATAGCATGTGATTTCAGGATGGAGCACGACTTAATAATTCTTTAATGTTCAAAATACAGTAAACATTAAGGCTACTTTCCACTCAGGAAAATCTTGCGGAAAATTTCCTCGAGCGGAAACTAGCCTTTAGTCAAATGCTTTCTAGGATGGTATGGAAAAGTTATCAGCCCTAACCAAGGTTCTGATTTTAGGATCCTGTAAAGTTTAGAATCCTATCAGGATGCTGGTTAGGATCCTGTTAAGTTGAGGATCCTGTAGGATCATATAGGATCCTGTTTAGGATTTCTACCATGGCTTGGAGTAGAATAAGCTAGCATTGTTGCGGTATTGAAAAAAATACCGATTACCGAGCATGTCTGCTTGGTCTGGCTTTAGCTGGGCTTTTTGTGAAGTTATAACCTGATCGGCTTTACTAAATATTCTCTCAGACGACGAACTGCTGGCAGGAATTGCCAGATATTTCCGTGCTAGCTGACTAAGCAAAGGATAGTCGCGAACATAACATTTCCACCACACCAAAGCCAAAGGGTCGTCATCGCCATCAATTGTTTGGATTCTGGTGTATTTCTCCATCTCCTTCTGCAATGGATCGTGTGACGACTTGGCTAGTGGCCGATGCTGGTGAGGGAGCCAAGCATCTTCTTGCATTACTTTCTGCCGCGGTGGTTGACATGGCTCCTCTTCAGGAACGTCGCTTGAAACGAGTACAGCTTCTTTTAAGCGGTTTTAGCGTGCGCGCAATACCGATAATACCCTAGATTACCCTAGATCGGTATAGCGATATTTTTAAATCAAAATACCGAATAACCGATATTTAAAAAAACCCGATAATTATCGATATACTGCAACAGCCTAATTAGGCATTTGTCCATGCGGAATAAATTTGGGTCATTCAAGCATACGACTCCAAATGGCCTGAAATGGGGGGAGGGAAGTACGATGTGTGTACGTTTCTCAAACTAACTATTTGTCTTGCCTTACTCTGCTATTTAGATGGGTCAATTATCTTTAAGGAAAACCCCGAACAAATTGAACATTGGCTACCTGTCAAAATGCATTGGTTTCTTTGTTACTGTGCTTCCAGAGATGGTAAAAGACGATAATCGACTGAATTTCACTCAAGATGTGACGGTAAAAACGATGCAGTTACTATTCAAGTTAATAACTTGAACTATATTTACTATTTAGCCGAAAATACACCAATGCACTTAAATAAAGCACCTAAACGCAGTGGTTAATAAATTCAGTTATGATATTATTATTATATTGATATTATTCGTATGTCGACATTATATTATCGTCTACAATCCGAAGATCGAACTCAC
The DNA here is from genome assembly GCA_035771165.1 of Paragorgia papillata. Lineage (NCBI taxonomy): Eukaryota > Metazoa > Cnidaria > Anthozoa > Scleralcyonacea > Coralliidae > Paragorgia > Paragorgia papillata. The sequence goes on from JAWNZC010000091.1 coordinate 615,152, forward strand.
ATTTTTTATATTCTAAACACAATTTCTTTTAAATTGTGTTTGTGGGATCTTTGTCCCAAACAACCTTTTCATACGTTTTTAGGCAAAAATTACACAACAGTAACTTTTGAATGCTGAAATTTCAATAAATTAATTGATATTATACGTATGTCGCAGTGATGTTTTCCGAATTTTAGAAGTGGGGGAACGCTCACTAAAGTCAAATGGGCGTGGCCACTGGTCGTAAAATTAAATGGGCGTGGCTCCTGTCGTGAAAGTTAATGGGTGTGTGAAAAGACTACTAAAGACTCAGGCTAGCATGCCGCACGATGTGTTTTATTTCAAAAAGATTGTTTAACAGAAAAGAAAACTTTTTGTGCACGAGTGACTGATGATAGCTAACAAAAAACAACTAAGGGGTTTTAAAAGCAAGTTAAAAATAACTAAACAAACGTCCTGAGAAAGTACAATTAAGTTTTTACAAGCTACAATCTTGGACAAAACGGTTGTTACACTTAACAAAAAAATCGCATCAGTTTGTTAAATGTTGTGTTTTTTGTTTATCCCCCCTCCCCCCCCTTTCAATGTTGATTTCTACACAGAAAATTGAACCAAAAGTGATTTCTTGCAATTAGGAACAACATTGCACAGGGGGGGCGGGGGATTTTTCTTGCTAAAGTGGTACAAAATATCTAATTCAAGGGTGGGTGATTTTTGAGGGCAGTGTAACAGCAGGTTTTGTCCAAGATTGTCTGAGAGGTATATTGTACAAAATACCATTAAATAATCGATATTAAAAATTCATAGTCTATGCAGAGGAAGCCTTTATTAAATGCATTGTTTTAGTCCCAGATGGATGTTCATTGGTTAAATGACTATTAAATTGTCACCATATTCCCATTTTACCAAAACTACTTAAAGGGCGTGTCACGCCCTTATAAAGAGCACCAACGCGATATTCCGCCCTGCGCTATGTGTTTCGCCAAACTTGTTTTGGATTCATGATCATAAGAAAATAAATATAATTGTATATCAACGGATAACAAAGTTACATTGCTTGAATACTTCATTTCATAACGATGAACCACGAAAAAGCACGGTGCACCACTGTGAACCACGGTGAACCACATAAATGAAAGAGTTGTAGTTGTGATGTTCCCGAGAGATCGACACACAGACTTCCTTTGCCTCAGAGACCCTAATTGACACTATGCGCTCATTTCATTAACACTCGCACCCTGGAAACTTGATACACTCGTCATTTGATTGATTACTCGTTATTATAGGTTATTTGATATTAGTTGGTTAGCACACTCGCACAAGACAGTTAGGATAAACATAGACAGTTTATGTATGTTCGCTCAACGGTAAAGAGTTTACAACGTAAGTAAATCACAATACCTTCATGTATCTATATGGATTGTTTATTGTTATATGTGTTTTCAGTTATGATGATTTATGTAATAGCATGTGTAGAACGATATTCATTATTATTATTTAGTTTTCACCGCATGATTTGGAGCTTATTAATGAATGGTTTAAATTAAAAGACTTCATTTGTGTGGTTGATCACAAGCGAACTCCACAATCCCCTCGACGAGGGTCAGATTAATCCGGGAACGCGACAGTGAAAAGTTTGTAAAGAGACCAAACGTGAACGCGCAAATAGACTGCTATTGACATTCGAACGCTCAATGAACTCTAACGCAGCGAATCTTGATGGCACGGGTCACACATCTTCCACGCTTACTGGGGAAAACGTAGCGGAAGATCAACGACAACGAACTTTGTCATACAAGGCCCTACACAATGCGGTTCAAGCGAAAGAATCAGAGCTCCGTGTAAAAGAGAAAGAATTACGCGACGCAGCCGACGCAGTATTTGCTCTGTTAAACAAGAAAGCGCCCCCTACGGAAGTCGATGAATCTTACCACGATTGAACGAAGCGCTCAAAAATTATGAAGCGACCACGATGGAATTAGATGAAATCTTTAAACAAGACAAGTGGAGAGAGTTTCTCGAACTATCTCGACTCACAAAAGAATCAAGTGAATCACTTCTAAAACACGCATACACGGCCATTTCACGCGCGAAACGCAACAAAAATGACACCCTTCATGAAATTGAATCCGTTGACTCAAGCTCAAGACAATCACACCGCACGAAATCGTCTCGAACATCCACATCTTCTAGTAGCGCCAGAAGAACAGCGATGGCAGAAGCTGCTGCGGCAAGACAACAAGCAGAGTATGATCGTTTGATAGCGGAGAAGGAGAACCAACGCAGGCAACAAGAAGCAGAAGAAGAATTACGCCGCGAGCAGACGAACGCGCAACACGACCTCGACATGGCTATTCTCACTGCGAACAAAATGGAAGCAATTGCAGACGCGAAGTTAAAAGCCATCGAACTATCCATTAGAGAAGAAGAAACCCCGCGTATACCTATCCATGAAGACGCGCGTACAATCACCAGTCGGCGAACCCAAGAGTGGGTCCGAACAGAAGGAAAGACCTGTGGCGATAAGACGGAAAATGTCAACAGCGGAAAAGACAAAACACAAGCAGAGTCCCGGAGTTGTATCGAGAGTTTGTTCCAAGGGGTTTCGCTGGAAATTCACCACTGTACAGGTCCCACCTACCGGATACAAGAACAGCAATACCAAATCAATATATTGAAGAAACCACGTACACCAATCAACGCCTAGTAGCAAGTTTAGCAAGACAAAACCTGCCCAAATGTCACCCTGACACTTTCGACGGAGACGCCACCCTATTCCACCCGTGGAAGAGTTCCTTCGAAGCTATGATCCAGGATACTGATGTGAGCCCTGCTCAAGAGATTGCTTATTTACAATTATCGACGACCAAAGTAATGCATCAGTGATCAGTCCTGAGCTAGCTGAGAAACTCTCGCCAGACGGATCAAAACAAAGATACCTCCTGTCGACTTGCAGCGATACCAAGCAAATCAAATACGGCCGACGAGTTATAAGCGTGGTCGCGAAATCGATCGAAGGAAAAGAAGTCGCACTTCCAAAGCTCATTGAATGCGACAGTATTCCCCAAGACAAGCGTGAAATCCCTACCCCGGTAATGGCTAAGCAACACCCGCACCTACGAAAGATCGCCGAGGAGATTCCACCCCTCGACAACGACGCCAAGATTCAACTTCTGATTGGTAGAGACGCACCGGAACTGCTTAACGTGAGAGATTTCAAGAACGGACCAAAAGGCGCCCCGTGGGCGCAGAAACTGATCTTAGGGTCGACAATATCAGGTTAGATGTGTTTGGATCGTGTAGGAGGCCCTGTCCATGTTACCGCTCGTCGTACGACCGCCGATGTCTTGCGGAACCAACCTGCCGCTATACAACGAGGTGAAACAGCATTCGAGTCTTTAACCAGCCCCATGCGATCTTTGGAATACCACAGTCGTCCATGCTCGAACTGTTTCAAGATAAAGGAACAATATGTAGACAGCGTTACAAGAGAAACTGAGATGGGAAACAATCAGCAATCCAAGATGGCGGATAGTCATCCAAACTCAGGCTCCGTGTCTATCACAAATTCTGACTGTAAAAGCGACAAAATCGAAAATAAAATAGCAAAATCCGCTTTTTTATTCAACAATGAAGGTAATTTCGCGTGGAAAGGCGATCTAGCTACACTAAAAGTCTTCGTAGATAGCATAATCAAATCTCACAAATGTAAAGACGGAAAATGGTCATCGCCTCGCGAGGAAGAAAAACAGTTCAAAACCGCCGAGTTTACCTTGAAATGGTTTGGCCAGAAGAAAGAAAAATTGGTTATCATGAAAGATAACAAAGAAAAGATTCTCCATAGTGCACTGGAGGCATGTGCCCAACCGAATGGCGTTGAAAATCAGCACGAAAACAGCGAAACGACAACGCACGTGGTCGACGCCATTGAGCCACAACAACAACAAGATTCGCAGCAAAGCGATGCAAATCTCCCCATATCAGCTGTATACAAAAACTGTGAAGACTATAAACGTCAAATTACGGATATATTGACATCACTGAATGAATTAAAAACGAAACAGCAAGAAGAATCCCAGCAGAACACATCAACATCAACAACGTTTGAAAATACAATGATTACATTGTCAGAACAAAACATTAAAATGGCGGCCGAAATTGACTCATTAAAATCGACTGTGACTGAACTAAGTTGTGGAAATATGAGCATAAAGTGTGTTCTCGATATGAAGCAGAGTGAGTGGACAGAGGTAAAAGAAAAGAAGTCCAAGAAAGAAACCAAAACGACCAAAACATCGCCTACCAGCACAGACACAAGAACATCCAATAATCCCTTTGAAATGCTTGATGTGGAAGAAGTGCCTGACCTTGAAGAAGTAAGTCCCAGTAATAACAACAACAATCTAAACCGGCGGGAAAATTATAGCAAAGTCGTACATAGAAAGAATGGGCAAACAAATGACCTCCCTGTCATTTCTGATTCTTCCGAAAGCACAAGATCAACAAAAAATACCAGTGGCAGTGTTACAAAGAAACCCACCAAGAAGCCAAATATGAAGCCCAACCATGAGAAAACAGTCCTAGTGATAGGAGATTCCATGGTTAAACATATAGATGCAAACAAAATTGGAAGAGCTGCTCGAACAAAGCAATCTCACACTCTTACAGTGGAGCCACTGTAAACCGGCTTACCAAGAAGTTTGAAGAACATCTCTCAGAGGAGAAAGAGTTCAGCACCATCATCCTCCATGTTGGGACAAATGATCTGGTATGTGATGATCCCAAGAAGGTAGCAGCTAACATGGAAAACCTGATCAACAGAGTTAAGGTCCACACTGAGAAGATTGCAGTATCAGGTGCAACCAAGCGCTATGATGGTAAGGTAAACAATAAAAAACCCGAACAATATAATGATCTAGTTCATAGCTTATGCTCTAAACATAAGATAACCTACATTGATAATAGTTGCATAGGCAAATCTTTATTAAATGGATCCAACCTTCATTTAAATCATGAAGGTGATAAAGCATTAGGAAGTGCATTCTGCACCTATTTGAAGTCCGATAGAATTAGAAACACCAACATGGCTTCAAATCGTAAGGACAACCAGTTTTTTCGTCAAACTCATGGTCGCCAAAAGGACTGGACAATGTATCTGGCTCATGTAAAACAAATGATGAAACAGAAAGCAGATTAGATATAACAAGGGGCAATGTGAGCAGTGATTTTATGAGAACCCTTAGCTCAATCCCAAATGAAAAAGGTCCTAAGATGGCTTCTCTGAATATTGTTAGTTTAACAAAAAAGATAGATTCCGTAAACAAAAAAAGGAGTATGAGTAGCGATCTGTTTAAAACTATAAATTCAATTCCAAATGAAAGAGGTTTTAAAATGGCTTTTCTTAACATTGTCAGCCTCACTAAGAAATTGGATGAAATGAGATTTTCAATGTCAAACAAACATATTGATTTAATAGGTCTTAGTGAAACCAGACTAAATGAAACCATAACCGATAACACAATTGATTTGGATGGTTATGATATTATCAGAAATGACCGTAAAAGAAATGGGGGCGGTGTTTGTATTTACCTACGTAGTTCCATTAATTATAAAATTAGATCAGATCTAGTTCCACCTGAAATTGAGGCTATTTGCCTGGAAATCACTAAACCACATAGTCGACCATTTCTTGTTACCACGGTCTACAGACCACCAAACACACCATCTGAATTTTTTGATAAATTTGAAAATTTAATCAAAGCTATGGATGACGAAGACAAGGAGATATATATTCTTGGTGATTTAAATTGTGATATGCTAAAAGCAGTTTCTGATGCACCAACCAAAAAATTAAAATCATTACTTGAGGTATACCAGTTATCTCAATTGATTGATGAACCTACTCGAGTAACCATGACAACATCTACTCTCATTGACCATATAATTACAAATAAACCAGAGAAAATCTCTGATTCTGGTGTTATCCATACAGGAATCAGCGATCATAGTTTGGTGTTTGGAATTCGGAAAATATATGTTACTCAAAAGAAACAAGAAAATATTGTTGAGATTAGGAACATGAAAAATTTTGATAATCAAAAATTCATTGATCGATTACTAAATCAACATTGGGAATATGTTTACTTTTTCGGCGATGATCCAGATACTATGTGGGAAATTTGGAAAGAATTATTCTTTGAAATTTTAGATAAGCATGCACCAATTCAACAAAAAAAAGTAAAATAAAAAAAACTCCCCTGGGTTACAAGCAATGTTAAAATGCTTATAAACACAAGGGATAAATTAAAAAGAAAAGCCATTATTACAGGCCTTGAAATGGATTGGATAAATTATAAAAATGCCAGAAATAAAGCAAATATAGAATTAAGAAATGCTAAAAAAGAGTATTATTCCAAGCGAATTGCTGGTCAAAAGTTCAATCCTAAAGAGGCTTGGAAAACAATAAATAGCTAACTAGGCCGAAAAAATAAACCAACAATAGTAAATGAACTTACTATAAATGGAAATAAACTGACAAATACTAAAGACATTGCAGACGGCTTTAACAATTTCTTTACTGATATAGGCCCTGATTTAGCTAGCAAAATTGATACTTCAAATCACAACTTTCAGGACTATATCAAGAGTTCAGAATCGTAATTCAATGTATTCAAGCCAATAACAACTGACATACTTTATCAACTACTTCATGGCCTTTGCAGTGCTAAAGCTACTGGCATTGATAAAATTTCAAATAAAATTCTCAAGATTGCAGCACCAATCATCTCAGATTCATTAACATTCATCTTTAATCAGGCTATTACACTATGTTCTTTTCCAAATGAATGGAAAATAGCTAGAGTAACACCGCTTTATAAAAATTGCCATCGGAACTTGCCTGGGAACTACAGGCCAATTTCAGTTTTGCCAGCTATAAGTAAAATTATGGAACGCATTCTCTATAATCAATTATATGACTACTTGACAAAAAATGAGCTGCTTTCTGAACATTAGTTTGGTTTTCGTAAGTTTCATTCTACTTCAACTGCATTACTAGACTGTACAAACAGCTGGTATATAAATATGGACAAAAAATTGTTTAATTTCGTAGTATTCATAGACCTAAAAAAGGCTTTCGATACAGTTGATCACCAAATTTTGCTAAAAAAATTAGAGCTATATGGAATCAAAGGGAAAGCACTTTCCCTATTAAAATCTTATTTAGAAGAACGTAGCCAAAAATGTCAAATTAATGGCATTGTTTCATCAGGGCGGAAAATTAAATGTGGTGTTCCCCAGGGCTCGATCTTGGGGCCATTCTTTTTATTATACATAAACGATTTAGCTGAATGCCTAAATGAAACTAAACCACGATTATTTGCTGATGACACAAACTTAACAGCCTCTGGTGAGACAATAAATGATGTCGAGATTGCAATGAATTCTGACTTAGAGAATCTAAGGAAATGGTTAATAGCTAACAAACTGAATTTGTGTTAATTGGTTCAAAACAAATGATAAGCAATGCCTCACAACCAAATGTCAGTATAGCAAATAACTCGATTAAACAAGTGTTTGAAAGCAAAGCGCTAGGAGTGACTGTTGACCAGCATTTGTTATGGAAAAGTAATACTGGGCATATCTGTAAGAAAATCACATCAGAGTTAGGTGCTCTCCGACATGTAAGAGAATTTGTTGACAAAGACACTCTTCTTGCCATATACATTGTATATTATACAATGCCCTTGTTCAACCATATTTCAACTATTGTTGTGAAGTATGGGATGTATTTGGTGCGACTCAATCAACGCGTTTACAGAAGCTCCATAACAGAGCAGCTAGAATTATAGGAAATATGAGCAATGACGTAGACCACAAAATTGCATTAAATGCACTAGGGTGGCAACCTCTTCGAATGCAAAGAAAAAAATCAAAAGCTAAAATCATGTTCAAAGTTTTAAATAACATGGGACCAAAGAGTCTAACAAAATATTTTACTTATAAGAAAGAAAAATCAGATTACAATCTTCGGAATACTTCAAATGCAGTTTGTTTGCCAAAACCGCGTACGAATAACATGAAAAAGAGTTTCATATATGATGGGGCATCTATATGGAACTCTTTGCCCACAGAAATTAGGGAGAGCAAGACCCTGTCATACTTCAAACATAAAATCGCTACTCATACCTTTGAATAAGTTTTATGTAAATATAATGACCATGTAAATATTGACACTTCTAAATAGCCTTGACACTTAGTTTTTACTATATATATAGTATATAAATTATCTTGCTCATTACTTAATGTGCACTCCACTGACCTATATATAACTGTGAATATTTAAAACTGTTATGTGTGGGTTAGTGGTGCACATCCGTTACTTAGTTGGGTTTTTTTTTTTACTATGCTCAGTATAACATATAAATTAACTGTTCTTTACTTGGTGTGCACTCCACTGACCTATATATAACGGTGAATCGTCTGTTTGAAACTTTTATGTGTAGGTCAGTGGAGCACACCCGCTACTTACCTTGTACTATAGCTTATAAATTTGTTCCTTACTTAGTTGTGCACTCCGCTGACCTATATATGACCGTTGTATAAACCGTTACATGTGAGTGGTTGGCTATGTAACTGTTATATGTGGGTCAGTGGTACACGCCCATCGTGGAAATCAGCTTTTGTTGACGTTGTAAGCGTGTTTAAATAAAATTATCTATCTATCTATCGCACCACAGCTGACGACAACGAAATGGGCATCTCATGGGAAGACCGCCGTTTTCTAGCCACTATGGAGAAAGGAATCCACAAGAACGAGCTTGGCAACTGGGAAATGCCACTCCCGTTTCGCTCCGAGAACGTGGTTATGCCGAACAACCGCAGCCAAGCACTCAGCCGTCTCAACGGATTACTTCGTTCCTTCAAAAGAAAGCCACAGACGCAGAAAGATTATCTTGCCTTCATGGCTAAAATTTTCGAGCGCGGACACGCTGCTACCGTAACACCAGAGGAACCCTCCCAAAAGATCATAGACGACGAACAAGAAAACACATCAACAGGACGAGTCTGGTACCTTCCCCATTTTGCGGTATACCACCCGAAAAAGCCTGGTCAAATTCGTGTGGCGTTCGACTCTTCTTGCGAGTTCCAGGGAGTGTCACTAAACAAAGAGTTATTAACTGGTCCTGATCTTATGAACAGCCTTCTTGGAGTGCTCATCCGTTTTCGACAAGAGAACATCGCCAGCATGTGTGACATCGAACAGATGTTTCATTCGTTTCACGTCAACCCGAAACACAGAGATTTTCTACGATTTCTCTGGTTTAAGAATAACGACCCATCAAAGGAAATAGTGGAGTTCAAAATGACTGTTCACCTTTTCGGTAATGGCCCCAGTCCCGCAGTGGCAACTTTCGGATTGAGAAAGACCGCCGACGTGAACAAAGAAACTCATGGAATCACCGTAAGAGAGCTCGTGAACCGCGACTTCTACGTTGACGACGGACTGAGGTCATGCCGCACGGAACACGAAGCAATCAACTTGTTGGAAGGAGCACAGACGATGCCAGCCACAGTCAACCTCCGCTTACACAAAGTCGCTTCAAACTCCACAGCAGTTATGGAGGCCCTGCCAACAGAGGACCGCGCGAAGGACATCCGCGACTTGGATCTCCGGCGTGACACCATACCGACCCAACGTTCTCTCGGCGTCTATTGGGATTTACAGAGTGACTCATTTACATTCCAAGTTTCCTTGACAGAAAAACCATTTACACGACGGGGAGTTTTGTCGATAGTGAATTCCGTATTCGACCCGCTTGGCATAGCGGCGCCCGTCACTTTAGTGGGAAAGCTCCTGCTGCAGCAGCTTGTTGCGCTCGGAAAGCAAAAGAATGACGACCAACCTCTTGAATGGGACGACCCACTCCTCGAGAAAGCGATGAACACGTGGAAACTGTGGAAAGATAACCTACAAGAATTAGAGAATGTCTCTGTGCCTCGCTGCTACCATCCAAAAGACTTTGGAAGAGTAGTCCGTAACGAGATTCACGCTTTCTCCGACGCTAGCAAAGATGCAACCGCGACTGCAGTCTACCTTCGACAGGTCGATGACAAAGGAATGGTGAAGGTGTTTGGTCGAGCGAAAGTTGCACCGGCGAAGGCAACGAGCATCCCTCGACTGGAACTATGCGGCACAGTTTTATCCACCCAAGCCGTCCATCGAGTAAAGAAAGAGCTCAGTTTGAATATCAGCGAGACCATCTTCCACACCGACTCGAAAGTCGTCCTCGGTTACGTAAAGAACGAGAGTGAGTCGGAGATTCCACGTCTATGTAGCCAACCGAGTTCAATCCATTCGCGAACCACACCAGTGGAGGTACGTAGATACATCGAAAAATCCGGCCGACCTAGCTACTCGAGGTATCACCACGAAAACACTAGTGGAGTCCGATTGATTGCCCGGTCCTGCACTTTTATATCAAGCTTCGTTGCCCATAACGCCTAGCGAAGAACCCGAGTCCACCTTAGACGACAACGATCCGGAAGTAAAGTCACAGGTGACCGTGTGCTCTACAAACATGAAGAGACAAACCAATTTAGAGTCGTGGCGATTCGAGCGCTTCTCTCGCTGGTCTAGACTTCAACACGCCATAGTAAACTTGATCGTTCGGGTGAAGCAGTTTAAACAAAGAAAAGAAATACGATCACCACGGCAGACTACACCCGAAAACCGTCAGCAACGCTTGTCTCGCCTCCCCACTCCTCCCGAAATAAAACAAGCAGCAACGATCCTTATACAAAGTGCACAACGAGAACGTTTCCAGCCAGATGTCCACGTTTTGGAAAAGATACCTAAAGATCAACCTTTATTTAACAAAGGACGGTCGTAGTTCCAAGAAAAGACGACAAATACTACGCCAAGCAAAACTCTATCGCCTCAACCTATTCATAGACGAAGATGGCCTTCTCCGAGTAGGTGGACGCCTCGATCGTTCAGAACTCCCCTTTGAAGAGAAACACCCGATCCTAATACCTAACGGACACCACTTGGCAAGATTACTGATTTTACACTACCACGATAGAGTTCATCACCAAGGCCGTCAGACCACTCACGGAGCGCTTCGTCAGGCCGGCTACTGGGTGGTTGGTGGACAGAACACGGTGGTCAGATTGCGCTAATTTTCTCCCACTTGGCGCTGATATGGCTTGTTGTGTCACGTGACAAAATGGGCAATGGCGCCTAATAAAAAACTTCGCGCATGATTGAGCCGCAGTATTTGCATAAATTAAATGCTTTTGTGGAACTTAGTCTCCTTTATAACACGGCAAAATCATTTGGCTTCAATAATATTGTGAGGAAGGGGTACCTAATTTATGATTTTTGTCCTTTTATAAAGATTTTCTATGTGGCCCATTCCTTCGACAATCGAGTTTAAACTCGAATTTCTCACGCTAATAAACATCGGTTTTGTTGTTTTTGTGTTGCTAACTTGAGATTGGATAAAATGAGTTCTTATGTCCCATATTTTTTCCAAATTTTGAACGTCAAATTCAAGAATATGTCTCCAGGGTACCCTTCTTGGTGCATATTTTTTCATATTTTTATGACTAGAACACTTAAGATCATGACTTGCAGAATGCAGAATTCATATTTTAGTTTCGTATCATGGCTTCCAGAAGCGATGCTGACGATGTCGAGAAAACGTAAGGAAAATTGCTTTTAAACCTATGTTTTGAATGTAATTTTTGAAGACTTCCGCCATCTTTAATTCGCTGTTGTTTGCTTTGAACTAAACGAGGGCTTGATTGATCTTATATTATTCTAGGGACAAAAATCTTTGCAAGAAGAATCGGCGGTGTTCCAAAGATGATGGGCATCAAGGGAAATGTAATTCCAAAAGAAAATATCGCTCATTTTGGTTGCATTCAGTTCCTCATGTAAAGCACTCTCTTAAGAGAGAGTTTAATGAGGAATCTGAGAAGACGATTAATGAGTATGAAGCAAAGCTGGCTCGAATAGGCGATGTTGAAGAGCGTGAACAACAACTTTCATTAAGGGAAGCCGAAATTGATAAATTGAGGGATGACTCTGGTAAGTAAAGCTAACAATTAGAATCGACAGAGTTTATAAGTTATCTTGATTGTAATTTAAGAATTTCGAATTTGTTGATGTGTTTCCTGGTTCTATCCAAAACATTGATAATAACACAGTATGGAAACTGTATGTTGCTTTCAATTGATTAACTGTCATAAATACTCTTTATACAGTGTCTGTATGGTTATACAATACATATAATTTAAATTGTTTTATATTTAAATTGATGCAAAGGATATTTGAATAGTGAATCTATGATGATTACTAATTGTAAATGCTATAATAATATATGTATAGAACAGAGCTGTGAGCTATCCAAATTGCTCGACAGGGCTAAGATCTTGGCTTAATGTATAAGAAAGTATTGTTTTTTTTCAGCAGTCTGTTTATATGAGGCAGACGGGTTACTCGCCTTGCTGAGATCTTAGCAATAAGAACCGGGATCTCACCCGAGCAAGATGGCAAGTATGCCATATAAACACTTCTGACCGAGTTATTCTATCCTATTCTATCGATTTATTTCATCCTATTCCGGGAATAGGATAGAAGAATGTAATGTTTACATTTCAATTTTACCCAATTTTACCCACTGAAACATTACAAGCTCAAAAGCAAGAAACTGAAATTCAACAGAAAAAAGTAGACCAGCTGAATAAAGAGTATGAGAAGTTGAAAGTACTCCTTCAACAGACGCAACAAGTACGGTCTAAACGAGTAAAGAATGGCACTACATTTGCAATGGTTAATGATAGCAGCAACAGTACTCGTTTTCGCCGCCGCAAGGAAACAAGTGATATACTGAGTTACGTGCATGGTGGAGAAGAAGGTGCAGTTTATGGTGCATGGGATTTCATTGCTGCCAATGCTTCCAAAGAAGTGATAGATAAGTTAATAAGTAGTTATGAAAGGGGAAGCAGTCCATCACTATAGTAATTCTGAAGATGCATTGAAGCAAGCTGTTGCAATGAAGTATCAGAATTTTCTTTCACGAAAAAAATTTAATCTAATTTGTAAAACCCAAAGTTCCGTGTTCAATGCTGAAAAGGAAATTTGGTTACCCAGAAATTTAAAATGCATGGATATTGAAGTATCACTACCTAAAATAGTGAGTGACTTGAAGGTTGATAAGTTTGTTAAGAATCTAGATATAGGTGAGTTGTCTCCTATCCCTCACTGCTCTGGTGTATCCCGCACCATTACAGGTTTAGTATACATGATATTAAACTTGCACTTGGGGTCGCCACGTCTTTATAATGGTATGATATGGTTTAATGAGAATGTAGATCACTTCATATTTCAGCTTTCAGATGACGGTGCTCCTGAAATAAGTGAATTGGGAATGTGCATTGGGTCACTCACTTGTTGGAATTTTGGAGGCATGGTAAGGAGTAGGGATTACCATTACTTGCTGCATTGGCTGAGTGTGTCAGAGAAAGATCCAGTAATGGGTAATGGAGGATCTCTGGAAACAACACACGGATGAGATGCAGATTCTTCAAGGGAATCTCTTCAATATTTGTGGCCATCAATGTACTGTTGAGTTCCAACCCAGTGCAGACCAGTCTTGGCAAAGCTGGGCAAATAATGAGCTGAATCAAGCAGCTACATACCCCTCTCCCTATGCCAATGTGCACAAGGGAGATTTGCACAAAATGGGTCAGACCATTGGCTCTACTGAGAGAGATACCTGGAAACTGCCTACCCCAGGAAGGAGGGAGGAAGCCCTAAAGAAGCTGACGATATTTAAAAGAGGGCTTTCCAAGCAATTGACACCTGCCCAAATTCACAGTCGTGAATTGGAATTCATGGCCAAAAATGGTATTAGACAGGTGGGACCACCCAGGATTGGAATATTTGCAGACCGTCAAAGACCAGAGCCTGTACACAATGAAATAAATGCATGGCAACATATGCTTAACATAATATACAAAGAGGCATTGCACCGGGGAGTTGTGGAAATATTTTTGAACACATTAAGCTCCCCAGTACATGAATCTGGTGTTGTGCCATCCAACATTAGGGGTTGTGGTCTTTCATATGTTGCCAAAATTATTAGGGAACATTATGAAAACAGTGAGCAAATAAGTAATAATCTTAGTTCAAGGCTCATAGGGAGACAAGCTATAGCATTGGCAAGATATGGTTACAGGTTAGTTGACTGTCTTGAGGTAGCACACGAGTCCCCTTCTGAAAAACTGAAAAAGCAAGCTTTAGGAAAAGCAGTGCAATACCTTAGACATGCAGGAACACTCTTTAACAAGATAGATACCAACCTACCCGAAATACTTCGACTGAAGGAGGCTTTGACATTGTATTTTAACCTCTTGGTACCCTCCCTCTGTGAATGTAACAGTCTAGACAATGGCATATGCCTTGTCATATCATATCATGCATCTTTGCTTTATAACCAATACAAGGCTGGCTATGGCATTATATCGATGCAAGCTAAGGAGTCAAAACATGCAGGTATAAAATATGATCTCGCACTTACTAATCGGTCCAAAGCCACAAGCACATTAGGAAAGTGGTGGCAAGTTATGCGAGCCAACTATGTGCGGGCTTTTTACTTGCCTAAGCACCATCCTATGCAATCAGCATATCTTTCACACTATGAATCTAGATTACCTCCTCATGTGAAAAATACACTTGTCTGTGAGTGTGGGAGGGATAAAGACTGTGAGGGCTCAGAGTGTTCCTTTTGTGAAGAGTGTAAACCTGTTGTCGATTGTGCAGTGAAGGAAGCCCTTAGTCAAGATATCCTTGAGGTTCTTAAGCCAGTATATGTAAACTAAACTATTGTAGTAGATTTATTTCACCATTCGCCCCCAGTGGGTCTCACTTTCACGAGTAAAATTGTCTGGTGTTAGACAGAGTAAAATAATCTGGCACTGGACACAGTAAAATAGTCTGGTGTTAGACACAGTAAAATTGTCTGGTGTTAGACAGAGTAAAAATAATAGTCTGGTGTTAGATAGAGTAAAAATAATAGTCTGGTGTTAGACACAGTAAAATAGTCTGTTGTTAGACAGAGTAAAAATAATAGTCTGGTGTTAGACAGAGTAAAAATAATAGTCTGGCGTTAGACACAGTAAAATAGTCTGGTGTTAGACAGTGGAATAGTCTGGTGTTAGAGAGAGCAAAATAATCTGAAGGTTTATACTAATATATCCATAAAGTAAACCAAATATAATTCCAGATACAAAATTTACTCAAAGGGTTGTGGAACATATATTATTCATTTATAACATATAATGTTCCATTTCTGCTGTATTTTTCTATAATTGTAATATACAGCATCATAGTTAATTAATATAATTATAATATAATGTATATATTAAGGCATACGGTAAGTCAAATGAATCATACATGTATGTATGTATGAATACATACTGTAATACTACAGTATATCATATTATACTCTAAAGTAAATACAGCAAGAATAGCCTTTAAATACTATATTTTGTAATGATATATTGAAAATAAATTCATTTTACAAATTCATTGGTGTACTGTATGTTACATTTCATGTGTTTGAATTATTGCCTAAAAATATGGCATACACCTTATACAACTATCACCAAGCCTTGTTTTGGTTTAAGAAGGTAATGCCAAAACAAGACCTGTTGTAAACTGTGTCTTCCTGAGTCGCATGAGCACTAACATGGCTCAGTCCAACTTATAAATCTTGGTCTTTTAACAGATACTAATAAGTACTTGTTTATAAACTGTGTTGAACAAGGTACAACCTATACGTACCATGCCTCGCACCTTTTGAGGCATAGAGCTACTGCTTGCTGTGCTTCCACTACAATACAAGACTCAGCACACAACACAGTTTATAAGCAAGTGCTTAATAGGAGCCATTGGCTTTGAACATTAGAAGACCTCAGGTAAATACTGACGTATAATTTTCATAATTTTCTAACATTGCCAAAGTCAACACAAAAGTTGACTCGAGTGGGATTTGAACTTCCACCTTCAGGATACTGGTCCACAACTCTACCTATTGACCGGTGGTATCCTGAAGGTGCGAGTTCAAATCCCACTCAAGTCAACTTTTGTGTTGACTTCAGCAGTAAATACTGTGTACACTCTACACTGTATTATTACTTGGGCTACATGTGGTAGGCTGAGTCTAGGTTTCAGCTTGGTTTTTTCCCTTTTTTTTTTTGGGTGTCACGATTTTGCACATTTTACTTCTGCTACTATTCATGCTTCCGGTGAGTTGTTTAAAAGCCATTGAAGTGAGACCGTGAGGCATGTTGTAAGTTCTTTGCCCCTTTTGCTTTTGGAGTTCGACAAAAAGTTGAACAGCTTTGCCTTTTGATCAAGGTGTTCTTGCACGTTGTTGGTAGATTTTGAAATTGACTGACTGACTTTGTAGTTAAACAGCGATCAGATGTGGCTGGTAATAGCTTGATCGTAAATATGTCCACCAATGTGAAGTATCTTGTTAAATATTTAAGCACTCTATGCACCTGTCAATATTAAGCCCCAGGGGGAGGTTGGGTATATTTGGGGCATTTGACTTCATGCAAATTTCTGATCAAATGGCCCACCATAGGGCAATAAGGATTGGTCAAATGCTCCACTGTCAGGCAATAAATACTAATGTTTATATGAATAATTGCCCCTATATGGTTCAAATAGCCCCACCCTCGATCGGGGCCCAAAATGGTAATAAAATTCTCGAGGGTGGGGAGGGAATAGATGATCAAATGCCTGACCTCCCCCTGGGACTTAGCATTGATGGGTGCATTATATATATATGAAAATTGTCTTAACGAGGAAAAACAAGCACATAATGACAATCTTTAAGTTGAATTCGTAGCAAAGTCGAAATGAATTGTAAATATATGACATACATGTACATCACTGGTTCTTAATAATAACTAATGCTAAAATCTTACATGTGTTTACTCTCGTTAATTTTAACTCGATTCTCATATATGTATTTTCATGAAGAATCCTGATTCATAAGTGCCTGTAAACTGCTATCTATGACAAAATCATCTTTAGTATAACGCTGCACATAAAAGGAAATTGTGACAACTTCCTTTTGTGTGCAGTAATCCATACAGAGTGGGGTTGTACCTATCACGGCTACTATGGATCTGTCATTGTAAACAGACAGCATTCTCTCCCCTGGTGTCTTCGATGGTACCCTTTTAAAATGCCTGTACGCAAGAACACTTTCTCCACTGAATTGAGCTGCTGAAAACAGTTTAGATGCAGTGTCCAACATTGAGATTGTGGCATAGTGTTTAAAGTTATTGCCCTTTTCCTTGCTCTGTATATCGCCAGAATATCCTCTGACAAGAATAAGTATGTGCCGGTAAATAGACCATGGCACCAAAATAACAAGAGGATTCACCAAACCAGTAGCTTTGGATCGACAGAGTTTGTTTCGAAAACCTTCACCGATCTGTTTGAGGTAGAAGTCGATTAATGGCCCAGCTAACTCGATTTTATTGCCTATCACTTCCTCAAGCAAACCATCCATGTTCCCCATACCAAAATCCGGTTTTATTTTCGCGTCTCGCACTTCCTTAGCCATTCACCTTCAACTTGAAATTCAACGCTACAACCGATGAATTCCAAAATTTCTTTCCTCTCTCTGTATCATTAACAGTCGATTTCAAATCCAGTTCGTCCTCACTCCTGGATGGGCCGGCCGCCATTGCTGCCGGCAGAATTTATAAAAAACACGGTATACCGCTGTGAATAATGAGCCCGCACAAGTGGGAGAAATTGCTGCATATTTGACCACCGTGCACGTTGGCTCATTACCATTGCTTTTCTCCCACTAGCTAGGCAACGGTCACGTGACTCTTCATGGTTTTAATCCAGTGAGACGCATGAATGATCAAGTATTGTTATATAGAATACAATGGCTGTGATCTATATATAAGAACCAACACACGTTAAAGACATACCTTAAACATTGATTTCCCGAATAAACCATTATTTGTGGCCAAACTGTGACATACTATACTAAAAATTACATTATTTCGAGCCTGCCCTTTGAGATTGGGCGGTTTATAGAGCGTTTTCATCTGACGTCACGGCGGCCATATTGGTGTACCAAAACAATGAAATGGCGGCCATATTGATGTACGGTATGGGAATTAGCTCTTTCTTATTCAAATATTTTGTATTGTTTCACTGCCCCAATGGGGCCACCGATCACGTGAGTGAAAACGGTCTATAGCGGCTAAAATACAAAGCCAATAACCAAAAATATGGGAAGGGAGGGTAGACTACCATTATATCTAACTATTTTACTTAGCCCTCCCTAGAGAGATTTGTGGAATAAGCATTCATTGCAAAAAAAACGGAAATTGTACCAAAATTCGAAGCGTTTTCTGACAATTCTCTTCAATTAGACATTGTACAGCTATTTAACAAAATGAATTATTGAGATTTATCTTTATATAACCCAATAAATTCGTTAAGCTGTTTTAGAAACATAAAATAAGATGTAGGGAAATCAAAATACCAACATAATAGTGTGTGCCGTAAATCGAAGATGGCTGCTTCGTCTCAGGGTATCGAAGTTCAATGCAAACGAAGCCGAAAATGTTCGAAGTTAAATGGCCATAAGGGACGATGCAACAACGAAAAGGCATTGGTGGCCTTCTGGGAATCGTCGCCTGTTATTAATACGCACAAAAGAAAGAGAGAAGACCACCGTTTAGGCGAGGAATATGAACCAACATCTTCTCGTCTACGTGCTTGTGAAGAAGAATTGGGCAACACGAAATCAGAGTACGAAAGGAGCTTAAACGAGAAAGGTAAACTTTTTTATTTAATTCACATCAATAGTCTACGATCGTATGCGAATTGTATTCTAACTTCGTAGTTACACATTTATAGTTGTCTCGATGAGTTATTACTTTATATATTTTATATATTATTTGCATTTATTTGGGCTTTTATTATTATACTAGGTTTAATTAAGTCATCTAAATACTGCATGTTCTTTCTACTCGTTAGATTTAGAATTGGCTAGTTTACACAAAGCAATCGAGGAGAGAAACAAGCATGTTGAAACGATGAAAAGCGAACTGTCAGTGCAAACACAACAGTATGAACAGGTCAAATGTATGGTTTCCTCACTTGGACTAGACCATAAACAGTTTTCAAAGTCCAAAAGAGTGAATAACAGCACATCTAAAGATATGATCAACGACTCCAGTTCTAGTACTAGATACCGAAGAAGAAAAGAGACTAAGAAGGCACTTACATTTATACATGGAGGAGAGGTAGGAACTACATTTTTAGGGGAAATTAATTAATCCCATGGTTCGAGTTTACAAATCTAAACAGAATATCTTAATTATCATGAAGTGTTGTATATAGCTGCATGTACTAAAGATTATTTTGAAATGTTTATATTTACGCATATCTTGATGATTGTATATGGATACTGTTACCCGGATACTGCTGTTTTGTACAGTATATATTTGAATATTATATTTTTAACTTGTGCACCTCTGCCTGAAAAGGAACAATTTGTACCCTGTAAATATTATTATCACTACCACTTAATGAACGTGCACATTAGGGAATTTTTAGTATCAATATTGCTATTATTAAAAGTTTATTATTATTATTATTATTATTATTATTATTATTATTATTATTATTATTATTATTATTATTATTATTATTATTATTATTATTATTATTATTATTATTATTATTATTATCATGTACGTTGGTTCTTTCTATGGTGCATGGGATTACATTACAGCTAATGCAGAGGCACAACTGATCAGTGAGTTAATGATTGGGTATAAAAAAGGAAAGCACCTCCAACAATTGTTTGGGAAATCCATGAAAGATTACCAACTTTCTCCTGAAGCTATGGAACATGCCCTGGCTTTAAAATACCAGAATTTTTTATCCAGAAGAAAGTTTACACTTGTTTGTAAAACCCAGTCATCGTACTTCAATGCAGAAAAGGAGGTATGGCTACCAAGAAACATTAACAGCCTGGGATTAGATTTAAGACACCCTCAGCCAGTGTCGAGTAAGTATGTTGAAAAGTTTGTGAAGGATCAGCACAGTCATGTCGATCAGATTCCTGGTGCACCCGGACTCTCAAGAACTATCACTGGCCTGATTTTCATGATTGCTGACCTGCATATCCGTGTACCACATCTGGCCAATAAGCTTATTTGGTTCAATGAAATGGAAAATCACTTATTTTCTTAGGCAGCTAGCCATGTCCATAGGGAGTTTGACCTTGTGGAACTTGGGAGACCGTGTTCGAAGTAGAGACTATCAGTACCTACTGCATTGCGTGAGTTTGGGAGAGAAACACCAAGTTCTAGAAGATCTTTGGAAGCAGCACACTGACGAGATGGCAATGTTAGAAGGAAACCGGTTAATAATTGGTGGAAAGCATTGCACAGTAGAGTTCCAACCAAGCGCTGACATGTCATGGCAAAGTTGGTCAAATGAGTTGAACCAGGCTGCCACACACCCCTCCCCATATGCAAATGTCAGCAAAAGCAACATCTCAACTATGGGTGGATCTATTGGGTTTGCCGAAAACGACACTTGGAAACCGTACACTAATGACATTACGGAAACACATGTCAAAAAGGTGAATAGCTACGAGTAGATGACCCCCCCCCCCCCCCATATACCGTCCAAAGGGATGCCGCCTCATTAATATTCAGCATGACTCATGGTGTGACGCACGGTGTGACGCACGGTGTGACACACGGTGTGACGCACAGTGTGACGCACGGTGTGATGCACGAAAAGTCACGCATGACGAACACCTGTGACATGATTGGGCAAGATTGGGATAATTAGTGCGCATGAAGCTATATAAGCTCGGTGATTTCGTATAGTTGTTACTTTTCCTAGAGTGTTTTACTTGTGGAGCTTACTGTCTGTGATATAGTGTTATATAAGTGTTTTTGTCTGATTTTAAGGTAAGATATTTTGCACTTATTCGTTTTATATTGCCTGACGACGTTCACTATTTGCGTATTTTATCAGAGTTTAATATATGTTTTGTTTCATTGACAGCAATGGATCTTATCGATGTACTCAAAGGTTGTACAACCGTCGAAGAAATTGAGGCGCTGGAATGGCTCTTTGATTTCGAAGAGAAGCATAAGGAAGCAGCCTTATTGCAACGTATTACTATATTGTCGAATGCCTTGGAGCGTGATTTGGAGAACGAACGTTGTGGGATTTCTACGGTGTTAATGGATGGCTGGTCGGACGAGCAACGCGAATCCTTCAAGCGAGATTGGAACGATGATTCGTTTATGGCCGAGTTGGAACGATGATTCGTTTATGGCCGAGTTGGACGATATCCCCGGCGGTCAAGCCCCCGAACCGGCGATACCCTCGTTAATGGATGGTTGGTCGAACGAGCAACACGAATCCTTCAGAATGGATTGGAACGACGATTCATTTATGGCCGAACTAGAGGATATTTCTGATTGTCAAGTCTCTGGTGAACCGTCGATATCCGAGGTATCTATCCAGACTGGAAAAGGAAGCCGAAAACGAGCCGCTAAACCAAGTACGGAATCAATACCAAGTAAGAGATCTAAAACTGTTCCGTTGTTTACGATAAAATCTGTTAAGCAAGTACGCGTGAAAAAGTTTAAGACCACGGGCCTTGATTATCGTGTTCAGTTTGGCGATTTGCAAGTCCAAGGTTTGCCTGATGTCCTGAGGCAGTTAGATCATGTGTTTGAAAGCCTACTCGATCGTGTTACCGATGGTATTGCTATGCATGATCAAGTCCGGTTTATTATGCATTCTCCTCAACTTGAATATCCCATTTCATTAGCATTTATGCCTCGTGAAAGATTAACAGTCGAGAGGATCTTAGCCGAGATCGAAAGAGTTATTGAGTCGAACGATTCGTTTAAGTTAGATGATTCGATTACCGTCAATATAATCCATGTTGAGATGCCACACGGCGGAACGGGAAGAAAGCGAAAGATTGCTAACCTCGATAAGTATCTTACTAACAAAAGAGCCATCGTCCGTATTCAGAACAAAGACGATCTTTGTCTTAGTCGTGCCATTGTCGTAGCCAAAGCCAAAGTTGACAACGATGAACGATACCCTTACATAAGCGAGTCTCGAAGGCCATTGCAAGGTGACCTTGCTCACGAATTACATGAGAATGCCGGCGTACCACTCGGACAGTGCGGTATCGAAGAAGTGAAAAAGTTTCAAGCCTATTTGACCGATTACCAAATAAACATTGTCTCGAAAGAACATCTGAACGCTCTTATTTACTCTGGCCCTGAGGCACCGAAGCGTATTTATCTCTACTCCCACGAAAACCACTATGACGTAATTACTAGCATGCCAGCTTTCCTCGCTCGTAAGAAGTACTGCCACGTATGTAAGAAAGGTTATGATAACATCGAAGACCATATCTGCGGAGATACGTGCAAGTTATGCCATATACAAAACTGTCCGATAACGAACTGGGTATTTTGCAAAGATTGCGGCCGGTTTTTCAAGAGCCAGGAATGTTTCGATCGGCATAAAGCAGTGGTAGGTGATAAGCGATCAATTTGCGCGTCCGTTGTGAAATGTCAACACTGCAACCATGTGGTGAGGAAAGCTAACGAACAGCCTGAGAAACACAATTGCGGACTTGTTCGATGTACCGTATGCCAGCAATACGTAGATCCTGAGGATCACCAATGTTACATTCAACCGGCAAAGAAAAGAAAAACTACTCAACAAGCGCGATCGGACACAAATGATTTAGTAGATGATGAGGCGGAAGTTGGGGGAGACGAGAATGAAGACGACGGGGGCGAGGGAGGTTACAATCAATTATTGTTTTTCGACTTTGAATGTATACAAGAAGGCGGCGAACACACGTACCGAATTTATGCGTTGTTCACGACGAAAGCGGTCAAGAGTGGGTGTTTAGCGGTGCAAACACACGGGATGAATTTTGCGAGTGGGTATTTCAAGAGAACAACTCCGGCAGTATAGTGATGGCTCATAATTTCCAGGGATATGACGGTTATTTCATTCTCCAATGTTTGCATAAGAATGGTTTGGTATCCGAAGTTATTATGAACGGTGCAAAGAACACTAAATGTTCCTGCATTGAATATCAAGTTTGTTGATTCGCTATGTTTTATCCCTATGAAGCTAGGAAACTTTCCGAAAACATTTGGTTTGAGTGAACTTTCCAAAGGTTACTTTCCGCATCACTTCAACACCGAAACCAACCAAGACTACCGAGGTCCCCTACCCGACGCAAGCTTTTACGATCCGGACGGAATGGCTCCTGAAGACCGTACAAAATTCTACCAGTGGTACAATAACCTGAGAGCCAACGAATACGTATTTGATTTTCAACAAGAAATTCTAAAGTATTGTCGATCGGACGTTGACATTCTTCGGAGGTGTTGTCTTGAATTTCGCGAACTGTTTCGATCTGTTACCAACATTGATCCGTTTGAAAATTGTCTCACAATTGCTTCAGCATGCAACTTAGTCTTTCGAAAGAACTTTCTTCGTGAAGAATCGATTGCTGTAATTCCTCCACATGGTTATAGACCTCGCGATAAACAGTCGGTTATTGCTCTAAAGTGGTTAGCCTACACAGCACAAAGCAATAACATCTCCATTCGTCACTCTCGAAATTTTAGCGAGCAACGTATCGGTCAGTATCGTGTTGATGGGTATCATGCAGAGTCAAACACCGTCTACGAGCTCCATGGGTGTTTCTGGCACGGCTGCGTCTCCTGTTACGCACGAGACACGGTTAACCCCGTCAGTCAACAAACCATGCAAGATTTACATCAGCGCACGCTCGAGAAAACGCGTTTTCTAAAACGTCAAGGTTACAACGTGATTGAGATGTGGGAGTGCAACTTGAAGCGTCAACTTGAAGCCAACTCGGACATGAAAACGTATTTCGATAATTTTGAAATCTCCGAGCCTCTCGAACCCAGACACGGACTGTACGGGGGGCGCACGAACGCGGCGAAGTTGTTCCACCAGTGACAACAAGACGAGCAAATTCATTATGTGGACTTTACAAGTTTGTATCCATGGACGAATAAGTACTGTTCATATCCAGTGGGCCATCCTGAGATTATCACCGAGAACTTTGGCGATATCACAGAGTATTTCGGTTTGGTTAAATGTACCGTTCTCCCCCCACGTGGTCTTTACCATCCGGTTCTACCGTATCGTGCTCACGGAAACCTTATGTTCCCGCTGTGCCAAACTTGTGCTGACGGATTGAACCAGGAGCAATGCACCCATACAGACCAGGAACGTGCAATTCAGGGTACTTGGGTAACCATTGAATTACAGAAAGCTTTGGAGAAAGGATATCGATTGATCGGAATACACGAAGTGTGGCATTTTCCCCAACAGAGCAACGAGCTATTCAAGGACTACATCGACACTTTCCTGAAGATCAAGCAGGAATCCAGCGGTTATCCAGAGGGCTGTGACACCGAGGACAAGAAACAGCAGTATATCGACGAGTACAATCAACGAGAGGGTATTCTCATGGATCGTACAAAAATTGCGAAAAATCCTGGACTCCGCGCTTTGGCGAAGCTCATGTTGAACTCTTTTTGGGGTGAGTACAAATATTGTATTAAATATCGTAATAAATAACGTAAATTTATTAGAGAGAGCGCGCACATTAATATTGTTGATAGATATTGATTTTTTGTTTTGTTTTGCAGGGAAATTTGCGCAGAGAACCAACATGACTAAAGTAAAGCTCATCACAGATCCGCAAGAGTATTTCGACATGCTGACGGCCGACGAAATAGAAGTGATCGATGCTTCGTTTGTGAGTGATGATGTCATAGAGCTACGATATGAACACAAAGATAACTTCATCGAACCGAATGCCAAGACCAACGTGGTGATTGCTGCTTTCACAACTGCTCACGCCCGGTTAAAGCTCTACAGCACGCTGGAACAGCTGGGAGAAAGAGTGCTATATTATGACACGGACTCTGTGATTTACGTGACTAAACCAGGAGAGCTAGAACCGGAGACAGGCGTCTATTTGGGCGAATTGACGGACGAATTGGACGGTGATTACATTACGACTTTTGTTTCTGGTGGCCCGAAGAACTATTCTTATGAACTTATTAGCGGAAAAACGTGTTGTAAGATACGAGGTATCACTTTAAACTTTCAAACATTGGAAACAGTTAATTTCAATGTTATGTGTGATTTAGTATATCTTAATGTTCTGTATGATATGGAAAACACAGATCCAGTGAAAGTATCTGTAGATATACCATTCAAAATTACCAGGGATACTAGCACAAAGCAAGTTATCACAAAACAACAGCACAAGGATTATAGGATTGTGTACAATAAACGAGTAATTGTAGAAAATTTCAACACCATTCCGTACGGTTACTAATTTTTGCACATGGGGTCTGTAAATAATTGTAAATAGTTTAGGGTTTTTAACTTTGTGTGCTGATAATTAATACTTTTGTGTGTACTTGTAAATAGGAAATTTAATAATATATCTTTTATTAACACTACCTGTTGTCTTATTTTCTGGTGTGGCGGTTCAAGGGCTTAATGAGGGCCTTTTAGAGCAGATGGGTAGGGGTGGGGGTTAGAGGGAACAGGGAGTGTATTCAAGCGATAGGGCCATAGAGCCACGAAAAAGGCCCCCAGGGCCATATAAAGTATTTATTTCTGAGTATTTATTTCTGAGTACCTTTTCAATTCGTTCATTTGTATCATGCCTCGAAGGCGTAAGGATTGTCGTGTCTGTGGCAAGCAAGGTTTATTAAGATTAGCAAATCATTTATCCAATGTTCATCAACTCTCTTCAAAAGATAGGCAACCGTATTTGATTCACGCTAAAGCTTCTCCTATAGATTTAGAAACTTTGTTAAACGAATTACACAGACTTATCCGAAATACTAAGTACACAAAACGGGCACAATGTACGAAGCGGCCAAAATGGTATAAATAAGATTTCACTAGATCGGTCTGCTCAGTTTAACTATGTACTCCATACAGCTAACACATCCTTTCGGGCTCTTGGTCTCTGGAGGTACTAAGACAGGCAAGACAACCTTTGTGAAACAATTGTTTGCTAACGCCCAAATCATGATCGACCGTGCTCCAGAAAATATCATGTATTTCTACTCGGAATATCAAGATACGTTCGGCGAAATAGAAACCTTAATTCCAGGGATTCAGTTCGTTCAAAGTTTGCCCCAATCGATGTTGGATAGCATTAACCCCCAAACAAGAAATCTATTTATAATTGACGATATGATGGGAGAAAAAGATGCAGAAATTGCTAAACTCTATACTAAGAAATCGCACCATGGGAATCTCAGCGTTTTTCATCAAAGCAAAGATCACCGTACCATCTCTCTCAACGCTAGTTACTTAGTCCTCACGAAAAATGTCCGCGATGCTAGTCAAGTAATTCATCTGGCCAAACAGTTGTATCCCAGCAACACAAAGTTTTTCCAGCAAGCCTATCAAATGGCGACTAAAGAGCCATATTCCTACTTGTTTGTCGATCTCACTCCGACCTGTCCCGATGAAATCCGAGTAAGATCCGGGATCTTTCCGACTGACATCCACTACGTGTACCAGCCCAGAGTATAAAAGGGGCTGTTTAGTGACAATGTTATCATTTGACCATGTCTGCTTGTATAAGAAGGAACTGCGATGTTTTAAAAGTATTGTCAAAGTGTAATCCTCAACTGCGAAACGCAATTATAAAAGCTGCCGACGACGATATATTAGAAGCCATTAGGCAGTGTCTTTTGAACGTGTGGTGTGAAACAATTAAGATTACTCCGAAAACAGCAAGGAAATTATCCCCTTATAACGATCATATCAAGTTTGTTGCTGATAAACGTAATCCAGTAACAAAAAGAAAGAAAGTTATTCTACAAGAAGGTGAAGGTTTTCTACCGTTTCTCTTAGTTCCTGTACTTGAACAACTGGCAAGTTTTTTAACCAAATAATGGAACACGTCAGGAGATTGGTGCTAGTTCCAGAACATATGACAGATCGAAAGAAACCCTTGGTCACTCCTTTAACAGCGCAGGTGAATTAACTAGACTCAGAAATGCAAAATGTTCTTAAACGTCAAGATATAACACAATACAAGAAAGTGAAAATGTACGATCAGTCGCTGCAACGTTATCTGGGTTATTACGATAAAAGAATGGGTAGACCAGTACGTGTAAGCGTCGTATCGACGCCCATAGCTGACGAGGACAAAGCTGAAGAATCAGTGAATACAGAAGAGACTGCTGAAACAGCACTCTCCGAGTTGCCTGGAGAGATAGAAACTGACATTTTAGAAAGTGTACCTGTAACAATGAAATCAAGAGCTCGACAGTTGGTTAAGAAACTTAAAGCAAATAAAGACCTCATTGGGTGGACTGACCAAGGCCAGATGGTGTTTAAAGGACGACCTATTCCAGGTACAAATGTTATCGACTTGGTCAACGATTCTCTACGCCAACGAAAGAATTTCAACCCTGCTGGATGGCAGCTTTTTGCAAAAGCATTAGGAAACATGAATGTTCCCGAAGGCATTATCAGAAATGAAAATCGTTTAAGTATGGTACGAGAATATAAAACTAAAGATATTTCAGACAACACCCCCCCTGACGTCACAGGTAGTCCCAGCAACATCAAAAAGAACAAAACAGAAACGACGACACAAAAACATCCATCCATATAAATGGGTTAAATAAATTTATTCCTTGTAAAGCTTTGATATTACAATAAAGAATTGTTTACAACATTATTTGTCTTGTATTTATATTACACACTATAATATTTATGCATAAAGTCACGAACTAACATGTCATTCCATTCTTTATTATCAGTAAACATGCCAACAATTGTTGACATGGGTATATTTCTACATCTATGTAAAGCATAAAATAAACAATATTGTCCACACACGCGAGACCCTAATGACTGTAAAGTCTGTTCATTCCAAGTAAAAGTACTGCTATGATCTCGTAAAAACGTTTCAAAGGTTTTGCTATAAAAGCCCGGTCCTTGTGCGAACGAATCCATGAACTCCCCTTTTCCATCTGTGGTGAGATAAATTGCTACCCAATGCGTACCAGGTCCATTACTAGGATCCACATTCAGAATAAAACCTCTAGGTCTTTTCGATATCTGACTTGGTAGATGATCCGATGGTAACACGTCTTTAAATACGTTCTTGGTAAATGGATCACTTTTCAGAACGTCCAGGATTTGTAGAGTGTTCATCTTCACTGCTAAAGTCACATAGAACGTTTCGGTTGGCGTCAATTTCGATAAGACTTTGAAATTCTCCAAGCACCACGATATTTATAGCTGCTGTCAGAGCCGTTCCAAATTGACATTCTATCGATACGTTTCCATTTTTAATCGGTTGAATATGATCGCTCAGACACAGATCAGCTATTAAATCAAACACGAATAGAGTGTACCCATTGGCGTACTCGTCTCGTGTAATACCATTGCCATCATTTTGAAATAATTTGTTAGTACCAGCATACAAGGTTTGGAAAGCGGACACGTAGTTACTTCCTCTCGCAGCAGCAAATTTCAGTTGTAGGGGTTTTCCAGGCAAATGTTCGCCATTTACCGTTAGACCAAGAGAAGTAATGTCGTAGTTTTTGAAATTGAAAGGATTTTTGGCATAGGTACCATTATAAGCATCTGCATCGACCATTCCAATGACCACTCGATCCGGTATAGGGCCTTAGGACCAAGTATCCGAAATATATTTCGTTGATTGCCTGACATATTTCCTCTCGGTACAGAAACGACTTTACAACTGACACGATTGATAGGGTACTTGGCCGTGACACGTTGAAGGGCATGGGCATGAGCCATCATAACGGTAGAAGAGACGTTGACACGTCGAACGCGAAATACACATTCTTCCAAAACCACTTTAAAGTCAGGATGATCTGCTGACGACACTAGGGAAAATGGGTTTCTCGAACGCACTAGCTTGAGCTTGATTGGTACAGCACCAAGGATATAACGGGCTTGTGCAAACAGATCGGAATGGATTCTGCCTTCCATAGCCACAGACTTACTTTGACTTGCATGAACATACCGCAGTTTCAAACCCTTGTTTGCATCGGCATCTACTGCCACGGGGTTCACGACATCCGTTCGACCAGCTTGATCTTTATAGAACAGCGCTGAGGTCAGATGAGATGATTTTGCGTCTTTGCTAAAGTTCAGTACAGTTTCCATATATGATCGGTAGGGATAAGCAGTGCTCGACGGTGTGACAAGTTTGTTGTTCAGGTAAACTTCTACTTGAGAAAATAAAGCATGCATCCACAGATTTACAGGTCCAACTTGAACATTTTCATCGAGATTAGTTCCATCATGGTTGGTTATTTTTGCTTTCCCGTGTAGATAACTGTTTGCTAAATCGGTATACACATCAGAATTTGCAGCACACAGAAACTCTATGGTGTCTGAAGCTCCAATACTCGACACTGGATCTATATCTTCCCAAAATCCTTTATTCATTTCTACTTGTGTAGCAGGCATTACAAATAAATCTAATTCTGATTTTGCACACTCACACGAATCTTTATGTAGGGCACTAAAAGCTTGACTCATGATTTATATTTTATAAACGGTCCAATCTTTGCTTCCGTAGGCTCAGATGTTTTCTTCACAGTTTGCGAACGACTGACGGTTTTACGTCTAGTGTTGACTTTTATAGGAGAATTCACCCGTTTGCGTTTACGACCGGCTCCTGATTGGTTCGTAATCCGACGGACCCCTTTTTGAGCAAGATCTTTCACGGCTTCAGAACCACGCCCTTTTATCGCTTGCTTTACATTCTTCCCTGCCAGAACATCTTGACCAACGTCTTTTACAGCTAGCAGAGCTCTTCTTCCAATAGCTTGAGCTCCTCGTTTCACCAGGGGTATTGCAAAGCGTGCAATACTTTTAAAAAAACTTCCAATGCCGTAACCTTTCTGAATACGTGCACCTCGGAAACCAGGTAGACTTCCACCTTGTTGTCTTCTTAAATAATGCTGTTGAAATTGCTTTACGTCTGGAATAATTGTATGTCTCATTTTTAAATGAAATACGAAGATCTTCGCTGTCTAAAGTGAAGTGTCACGATCGACTTCCCGAAGCCAAATGATACGTTTTCGTTTTTGTCGTCCTTTATATTCACTTCAATTGTTTCAAAGGACTTTACCTTGACAGGAATATATTGCAGGTTACGGAGACTGACGTTCACGTTTTCACCATAACTTCCTTGAGTATTGACAATTCTGAGTAGGGGCACTTTGACATCACCGACAAACTGTGCATCCACGATATCGGTGTATACATACATGGCTGAAAATCCACCGTTAACATCTGCTACGTACGGACTTAGGGTTTTCTTTTTAATAAAAGTGTCTTGTTGAAACCCCAATGTTGTAGCAATGTCACCACTAAACCAAACGTTTGCCCCATTTTTACATCGACGGCAACTTTCCGTATACTTCGATAATACGTAAAATTTATCTTGGCTCGTGCCTCTTTGTTCATGCTACGGTTTAAAGCCCCCACCAGCTCATCAATGGTGTTATAGTAGCCATTTGGGATAATACCTGTATCGTCATATTTTGTTCCAGCGTTATAGAGAAACGTTTGTTGACTACCTTTTCGAATCGCGCTCCATGTATGGGGATAATATAACTCTGATAAAGCTACTTCCCAGTCGCCTGTCAGTTGTATAGTTTCAGCAAGCTTCACTTTAAAATTTGCTACAGTATTATCTGGAAAATATTCCATTGAGCTATTGCTTGGAAGCGTTAAATAAAACTGTGTTGCCATGTCGAAGAATAATATACAAATGAACACAAATTGTAAAATACACACATATTTATTTGGTTATATCTTTTACATTATCGGCTGATACCCAAGAATTAAAATCTTCAGGGTAGCCTAACCATTTTACA
Organism: Paragorgia papillata; assembly: GCA_035771165.1. Taxonomy (NCBI): domain Eukaryota; kingdom Metazoa; phylum Cnidaria; class Anthozoa; order Scleralcyonacea; family Coralliidae; genus Paragorgia; species Paragorgia papillata. The sequence continues at coordinate 646,214 of JAWNZC010000091.1, forward strand.
AGATATTCTCTACGTTTACCACGCATGCGTGACGTAATTACTCTTTCTATTCTATAAAAGTCACTATCTGTCTTTGTAACTCTTTGCAATTCCTGTTCGTAAAATGTTCCTTGTAACTCTTCTCCGTGATAATCAGCAATCTTGTACACTGGCGGTCGTCTGGGTACCCACTTCGTGATGGTGAACACCTCTTCGGTCCAGTTAGGTAAGTAACCTTTCTTGAATGTACGTCTTGCTTTGCTAATCCGAACTTGGTCACCAATGTTAAATTTATATTTGATGGGTTTGCTGGACTCATCGCCATACAGTTTTTGCCACACAATACTTTCGTTTTCTCGATTAACATCAGCTGGTCTCATCCCAATACTACGGTGTCTCGAATGGTTGTAGGAATATACTAATTTTTGTAGTACATCGGTATATTTCAACGTATTCTTTGCTGTAAAATATTTCCACATTTTCCCCTTTAAGGTTCGGTTAAATCGTTCAACGATGGATGCCTTGGTATCGTTGTGTGTTGTAAAAAATCGAATATTTTTGTCCTTCAATAACTTTTGAAAACGTTTATTGGTAAATTCTGTTCCTTTATCGGTATGAAGTTTTTCCAGCTTCCTTCCTTTCTTTAGTATCTTTTCAAAGGCTTTAACCAGACTCTCTGCAGTCTTTGTTTTCAATGGTTCCACCCACGCAAATTTGGACAGAACATCAATAACAGTTAAAACGTATTGATAACCATTATTTGTTTTACTAAGCGAGTCCATAATTACTAGATCCGCCTCCCATTGTTCATCCATCACTCCAACAATAACACGATTTCGCTTGAAAATATGTCGTACTGGTTTATGCAAAGTATAGGTATCTTGTTGTCTAAGCCATGTTTTTATCTTGTTTCGGGATATCTGGAATTTTCCATCACTTTTTACGACACGGTATAAGGCATCTACGCCTCCAAAACTTGCCGGACTTTTTGGGTTGTAATACAGGTCGTAAAGGTACTGTTCCGCCATCTATTTCGGATGCCTGTATCACAATCTTCCCCCCACAGCACGCTGAGATGCAGCGAATCTATCGAAAAATATTACGAAGGGCTATTTGTGGTAAACCGCCACAGCAAGTCATGTTCACACAATTAAGGTTAGAGGTAAATGAATGAAAACAGGCAACGACGCAACATATATACACTCAGGCGATATATGCATATATTAATCTCGGGAACAGTTGACCAAGCATTCGTAACGAAGAATTCTTACGCCTCGTATATTGTGATAAATCTACGTTGTGGAAATCATTCACCGTTCGTCGAACGGCCTCTCGAACCGTTTGGTTATCGTACGAATCGCTAACTCTGTACACGAAAGCGAGATAAGCGACTATTCTTCCAAAATTATTTAGATCCATTTCTTCATAGATATGATGAAGGTTCACACGATCTAATTGATCGCTAAAACTATCAAACAGGTGTCGATGATCGTCAAGACATGTCTGAATATAAAATGATAACGTATCTTTATCGATATCTATGTTATGTTGTTTCAATTCATCAAAAATTGTATCCATAGCGTATGCGTATTGGTCTATAACAATTCGTGTTCACACGACCAAAGTTGGAGATAAATGAATCACAAAAAAGTCAGGTATAAACATATATTTATTAGATAGATAATTAGAATACAAAATTATACATGTTCAGCAAATGTGCAGTTTTTCCAAGTCTATAGTCAAGTCATTTACCGACTTTTGAAAAAGGTACTCTTCGTAGGCTTTCTTATGATCAGTTTCATGGCTCGTGAATGTCTCTCCAGTCTTTTTGACTGTATATCTGTAAGATGGGGGCATACTAAACAGAACAGTGGAAAATGGTTCAAGGGGATCTTCTTCCGGTTTCCATTCGAAAAAGTCACAGCAGTTTTCTCTCTCGTGGGGACACGAGTAAAATAGACGACCTTGATTAGGACCTTCTTTCTTGACTTTGCTGGTACGACAAATCAGACCATGTCGACATATTGGTTTGATACCCTCGAATACATCAGCCCATTGCCAAAACGGACAGGGATTTCCTCGTTCGGAGCAAATAAAGTATGGTATCCCGTAACTTTCCTTCATCTTATCTTTAACCATTCGCATCTGTGCTAGTCGTCCATGGCCATAGCACCTTGGATGTACACTTCTCAAATTCATGAATAATTCATGAGCTAATTAACCAATAACAAAGACGCATTTGATCACGAGATTGCATTTGGATAACTCGGTGAAACACCTGGTCCACAACTCTACAATGCTCTTGGTCGGCATATATAATTAGGATATTTGAGGAACATCACTAGTGATCTTCCTCAAATATCCTAATTATCTATGCAAACTATGGAATTTTTGTAAAGAAAGGAAAGCACTACACACAAAACGCAACACAAACCCTTTATTTCTCAAAACACTACTTCATACTCACAAAATATTAAACGTTATGTTACACTCATTGAACACAGAATGCTCTAAATCAACTCGACCTCCTACACTCGCTGGAAAACTCTGCACTAATTTCTCAGCACTTGCGACTAATGTACTCTTCTTGCTTGAGTTTACAGGACCTAACACACTTGAAACCTCTTCTTGTTGCTCTACACTACCTTTCTCGTACACAAATAAAGCATTTGATCTATGACCAGTTCTTTCTCGAATTAATTTCTCGTCAACTCCGTGCTGAAACAAACTGCTGGCACACGTCACCCGTAAACTGTGAGAAGTTTTAACTGGAAAACCTAAAGCTTTACACATGTTTGGTAATATTTTTGCAAGCGTGTTAACACCAACAGGACTTTTATCAAAACCTAATTCTTTAGTGTTTGGCCGAAAATAAAATGCACTGACATTTTTATTCTTAACTTCAGCCAAATCTTTATAAATTTTATAAACCTTAACAAGACACCGCGTGTCATGAACCTCTCCTTCCTTGTGACAAACATGTCGCACAATTCTCGGCTTATACTTTAAATCCGTCAAGCCTCCGTGGAAAGTTTTACATACATTTTCTTCAAACTTAACGAAATTGTCTCCTATTGTAAAGTTATTCAAACATAACTGTCGATGTTCTGACCTTCTGAGGCCAAACAATTTACCATTATAAAAGTAAACGGTATTCAATACACTTTGAGAACAAGACATCCCAAGAAGACCTTTCTCCCAGAAGGCAATTTCTTCTTTCTCTGTTATGGCTTCATGCTCCTGTCGCTTCGATCCTGCACCTTCTCGAGTACTGACTTTCATCTCTGCATCCAACAAGCGACGAAATCGATCGAACCTTTTAATAAAACAATTCCCCAATATTAATTTCTGCATTAGTCATATCAATTCACTCGAAAGCGAAAACATGCACACGAAGCTTGACACAATATTCAATACTCACCGTCTGTCTCCTCTGTCCAAGGGATTTAACCCATTCCCTTCGTTCTGCTCTTCTAAGAAGCGTTTTATGCCGGCGATAATGCTATACAGCGATCGCGCAGGGTACTTTTCACCATTCTTGTTCCCGACCTCTTGTACGAATTTCCCCAACCAAAATGCTAAACTTTCAGCGTTGAAATGCTCAAGATGAGTGCTTAAATCTTGTATTTCACAACCCGGTTCATTGTTAGTGACATCCCGCACAGCTCTATTGCCCTGCCATTCTTTGAATATTTCCGTAGCCCATTTCGTCTTGTATTTAAGTCGATGCTGGGATCGCTTTTCCAATTAATATATTTTCTTCGGTTTCTGTCCTTTCAGGGCGAAAACGTCTCGCTCCTTTCTCGTTCATTTCTGAACAACAACAATCACCAACGATTGGCAGAGATTGAAAATTTAAAATGCAAAAACCACCCTACTTATAACGCAGCCATCAATCAAACATAACCTTTGATTGAATTTGAGAAGCTATTTAAACAACTCGAGCTCGTGTCCCACCGGGATATCCAAACACACGAAAACAATTAACAAAAACACTCGGCCTTCGGCCTCGTGTTTTCATACATTGTTTTCTCGTGTTTGGATATCCCGGTGAAACACTCGCTCTCGTTGTTCAAATATTACATCCACTTTCATGGAAGGAGGCTACGGCTTTTCCAAACATGTAGCAATCTTCTTCTGAGCAAAAGAACTCGCAACTAGGTTTCTGTCCACAGAACCAAAACGTACCCTTCTGTGTAATTGTCGAAGATGCAGGTTCACCGTGTAAACATTCCATTGTAGTTGTATTCTAATCCAACGGTAGATTTTCTAATGCTTTGAACAAACGTTCCAATCCTTCTCTAAAGTCTCGAACAAGTGTAGAATCGTCCAACGAACTTAGCCGACCAGACCAGGTGTAATCCTAACATCGTAGTGATTATAGCTCAGCTCCGAGCTTATATAGCTTCATGCGCACTAATTATCCCAGTCTTGTCCAAACATGTCCTATTAGGCGGGCTCCGTTTATTACTTTCGTGCGTCACACCGTGCGTCACACCATGAGTCATGCTGAATATTAATGAGGCGGCATCCCTTTGGACGGTATATGGGGGGGGGTCATCTACTGCTACGTCTCATCACTCCCAGCTAAATTGAAAGAGGAAACGATGCACTCCAAGAAGCTAGCCTACATGTCTGGGAATGGTATTCGTCAACTGGGCCCTCCTCGTATTGGCATATTTGCACAAAGACAAAGACCAGAACCACTCCACTGCGAAATAAATGCTTGGCAGCAACTTTTAAACATTATTTATTTAGAAGCTCTACGAAGAGGCAAATTCGATGATTTCATTCTGGTTTTAGGTGCACCTGTGTCTGTTTCACCTACAATTGCTGATGTGCCTCCTTCCAGTGAAATACCAAGTGGAAGCACAGAAATTCTGTTTGATGCATCAACACCAACAGCTGGTTGCGGACTACGTTACCTTGTGGGTAATATAAAAGAGCACCATTCTGATGTAAATAAGAGATACAACAAGATTCCTACAAGACTTATTGGACGGCAGGCTATTGCACTAGCACGCTATGCATATCGCTTAGTAGATCATTTACAGACTCCCGATGAATCACAAGAACAATCAACAAAAAGGCTAGCATTGTGTAGAATTGTTCACTATCTGAGGAATGCCTGTGCTGTAAGCTATTGTAGCTTTAACGCTTCTATTTAACGCTTTAACGCTATTGTAGCTTCTATTGTCAACGCCAGCCGAGCTACTAGAGCTTGATGAAAATTGTAAGATTTAATATAATATAATATATAATATATAATTTAATATAATATAATTTAATGTGCTTATTTTATCCAACTAATGTTAATGTAACTACATGGACAGTTGCATATGCAATCCCTTATCATGCTTTCCAGCTGTATGATAAGGATAAAGTGGGATATGGCACAATTTCATTGCAGGCCAAAGAAGCCAAACATGCAGCAGTGAAGAATGACCTAGCACTGACAAACAGGTCAACTAAAGTGGACAACACTGGCAAATGGTGGCAACTTCTCCGTGCTAACTATGTATGCAGCTTTTACTTCCCTGAACATCAGCCGATGCCAACTGTCTACAAGTCGCACTATCAGTCCCGCATCCCATCCCACTGTGACCTAGAAAGCTTCTGTAACTGTGGAAGAACAAAAGATGAGGACGGTGTTTTTTGTAAAATTTGCCAGGACAGTAGGGAGCTTGTCACGTGTGCCCAAAAGCAAGAAATTTCAAGGGAACTTGATCTTGTACTTAAACCTTGGTCATGTGAAGTGTGTGGTGAGTGTTTTGCTGATAAAGACATTCTTCAGACTCATTTGGTAATCCACAATTGTAACACTGACCCAAGAATCCAGTTGCAAGAATCGAGTCGCAAGAATCCAAGACACGAGTGTGGCAGAACTCAAGAGTGAACTATGTAAACTAAATTTAAGTCTATCGGGTAAGAAGGATATTCTGGTGAAGCGATTGGAGAGCAGACTAACTGGCAGCCGCTAAAATGTTTATAATTGACATTTTAAATATTTTCTTAAACTCACTTAAACTTTGTCTATAAAAAAGTGCACCATTTACAATTTAATAGCAATGATGTAAATATTTACTTTATAAGTCAGTGGTTTGAATTGTGTGTTTTGTTATTAATATTTGTGATCAAGTTGATCTGATAATTTTAAGCAACAAGGCAATCTGACTGATCTTAGCTCATCACTTAGGTGATATATATATATATCACCTAAGAGGTGATATATATATATATCACCTAAGATAACTAAAGGGTGTTCGTTGTTACTCAGGAGTTTCACGCGCGTAGACGATCTTCAGACAACTGGTTGTCTGAAGATCGTCTACGGGCGTGAAACTCCTGAGTAACAATGAACACCCTTTAGTTATCTTACATATATATCGCTCTATCTCCCGAGATATTGAGCACTGTTTGAGACGTCGATATAAGACATCGTTACTGTTATATATATATATATATATATATAAATTTCAACCATGAGCTAAACTACACACAAGAAGCACCACAGCAAACACGCAGAAATAGACGCCGCAATATCATCTGGTTTAACCCTCCATTTAACAGAAATGTCAAAACAAACATAGGACGCAACTTTCTTAGCCTTATTGACAAGCACTTTCCACCAGGACACAAGCTTCACAAACTTTTTAACAGAAACACAGTCAAGATTAGCTATAGTTGCATGAACAACGTCAAGTCTATTATCACGAAACATAATTCACGCACAATCAGGAAAAGCAAGCCACGAAGCATAGTTACAAGCAGTTGCAATTGCAGGATTAAGGACAATTGCCCCCTACGTGGGCAATGCATGACAAACAACATAGTATACAAGGCATCTATTTCCATAAGCAACACGAACATCACCAAGCAATACATTGGCATGACAGCAAGTACATTTAAAGAGCGATATCGTAACCATACTAAATCTTTCCAGAATAAAAAGTATTCAAATGAGACGGAACTTTCGAAATACATTTGGAATCTAAAAGAAAAAAACCAAAGTTTCGACATAACCTGGTCTATACTAAAACACTCAATTTCTTACACGGGAGGATCAAAAAGATGCAATTTATGTTTGGACGAAAAACTTTTCATCATGAAGGCAGACAAACAACTCTTACTCAACAAAAGATCAGAAATAGTTTCGACGTGTCGGCACAAAAATAGATTTCGGATCAACAACCTAAACAATCAAAGGAATGCGCGCAACGTTTCGACGCCCACACCCACGCTCCAAATGAATGCGCCGGACGTTTCGACACCCACACCCACGCCCCAACTAACGCATTTAAGCAGCCCACTAACCGATATTTTCCAGTCGCCTGATGATCCCGTTTAGGGTGAAACCTCTGGTAGCGAAGACTTTAAGGTAAAACTATACTTTATACTTTGTATATATATATATATATATATATATATATATATATATATATATACCGTCGGTTGCATCTAAGGATGGACACCACCAATGAAAAAACATGATCTACGCTGACGTCAAACTTCTATGTTCATGCGCGGAACTTCTTTGATTTTACATTTTCAAACTCTCTGAGCCCAACGGTCTTTTCACTCATTTGTTTCACTCGTCTATTGAGCTCAAAAACTCCTCAATTGTCAATCGACCAGCCATGATAAATTCATTGCCCAAATTTGGCGTTCGAACAAGCAAACATGTCACATGCGCAGCCTAAACATAGAAGTTTGATGTCGGCGTAGAACATGTTTTTCATTAGTGGTGTCCATCCTTAGATGCAACCGACTGTATATATATATATCAAACAACAACTTTTTGATTTTATAACATTTAATAAATAAATAGTAATTGTTCAGGGTATTAAATATTTATTTATCAACTGTTATAGTACCTAAACATTACATTGGTCATGCTAATTAATAACAGAAATATATTTAACAAATAAATTCCCAATGCAGCCAGGTGAAGAATCAGACATAGTTTAACGCTACTCTGGCTTAAAAGTTTTTTTAACGTAGCTTAAAAAGTTCCTGTTCACGACCCAACGTTTCGACACTCCGATCTAGTGTCTTCATCAGGGGTGATCGTTGTTAGGACAGGTAAGAAATATATTTATACATAGTGTAAACTTCATTTGATTACAATCAAAAATGTTTTTGGAGATGTATTGTTCTTATTGACGATTCATCAACGACTGCAGACTTGTGTCAATGGCATAGTCGTCTGCAGAATATCGTTGGATGTAAAATGTTATTGTAGCACGCTGTTTTTTCATCGGGTAGTCCATACAAAAGGGGGTTAGCTCAGATACCACAATCGCAGATCTTCCATTGTACATGGATACCAGCTTACCGGATTCTTCACTCTGTACTTTCCTGAAGTGCCTATACGCAAAAAACGTTTCTCCAGCGAACCTTTCTGGCGAGAACAACTTCTTGATTGTGTCCTTATTTGTGACAGTTACAAAATGCTTGGACCTGTCACGCTTTGTATGAATATGGGCAGAATATCCACGCAATAGTGTGAGAATATGGCGAAACACTGGCCAAGGTATATATAGTGTAACGGGATTCATGAGGCCAGTTGCTTTTGATTTTGAAAGCTTAACTCTCAGCGACTTCCCTATCTCTTGTAGATATCCATCTATCAGAGGGCCGGCTAACTCGAGTTTGTTTCCAATCGCTTCCTCGAGAAGAGAATCCATGGAAGACATGCCGTAATTTGGCTTCCTTCTCGCTTTACGTACGGCTTTAAGCCACTGCTTCTCTGCTGTACTCTTCATATAAACAAGTGAGCCATTCCAGAATCCCTCTCCGCGTTCGGTTTCAGAACCAGAGGCATGGAGATCAAGACTTTCTACATTTTCTTGCGACTCCATCTTGTTTTGGGATTATTGTTTATATTACGGATTTATGGGGGAGCGCCGCTGAAAAATCGAGCCCGCACGAGTGGGAGATATTTAGGTCGAGTGAACCACCGTGTTGTACAACAATGCTCATTTTGCGTTGTAGTGGTAGAATACATTCCCAACTATAGTGTTCAAACTTCGAAAGTGTCATTTAGATCAATTTAATGACTTTAATGTACATAATTCGAAAAATATTCGTCAAAATTTCTCTTTCATGCCATATTTCTTAGAGATATACCTAATAATGTCAACATTCGCTTTGTAATTTTGCATGTTTGTAATTTCACATTAATCCGACGCAGTAAAAGTTCCTGAAATTTTACGTTCTCCCAACGATGATGATTTTTTATTTAATCATGTCTGGGGGGAAACCCTGCAATGATGGTGATAGTAATGTCTTCGGTATTCGAAGAAATCTCAACACTACTATCTGTCCAGTTCACGGTATTGAAGAATACATGGCGATTGCGCATCAACTCCAGGTTGATTTAGCGACAGGGTTCTTATTTCGTCCGACAAATCCTCAAGGCGCTATTGTGGATGCATCCTTCACGTCTTCTGCAGCCGAGGCGCATTTGAAACTTTATTTATCCCAAATGGGTGCCAATGACGGTGAACCTTACATGGGTTCCGTTCTGGTTGTGCGATTACTTTGCCTCTTTCAGGAGCGGAGTTATCTGAGATCATGAATCATGTAGGATAGACACGTCGCCATACAGCACAACATTATTTACAACTTGCCAAGGTTTTGCGTCCTTCCGGTGTGTCTGGAAAATTAGTAGACGTTACTGATCCTCGTGCTACTGTGGAATGGAAAGATTTGAATGAGTTGCAACGATTTGTTGTGGCACTTCCATCCAATAGCACGGTACAACGTTCACATTCAGATAACTGATGACCGTATAGTTGTTTCGCGTCTTTGTTTTTCTCCGACTCTTGCGTAATGATACTTAAACGGAATTTAGGAATTGGGTGAGGTTTGGATATGAGATTTGGAGAAAGGAGGTTTAGAATAAGTGGGTATTATATATGTGGTATAGTATATTTATATGTGGGTATATACATATAGGGATGGCAGATAGTGGTAGTGAAAGGCGTTAATTGAGTGAAGTGAAAGGACGCGCAGGTCAACATTATCTCCAATACCTAAATATTAATTGACTGAGAGCGAGTACGGAGTGTTGCTGAATAGAATACTATTCACAACACTCGAAAACGAAGCGCGAAGTCTAAAACATTAAATTTAGGCAGAATATGAGCGGAATTACGTCATGATGTGTTTCCGGTTTGGTCAGGTGATTTTGCTATAAAAGAAAGCACACACTCTGGCTCTTTCTCAGTTTCCGACCAGCGCCGACGAAAACAGTGAAACGGCCCTCCCTCCCAACCCTTTCCTGAAAATTCGTGTCTGGTATCTGTTTTCACTGTGCTCGAAGACGCTAGATCAACATTATCTCCAATACCTAAATATTAAATGACTGAGAGCGAGTACAGAGTGTTGCTGAATAGAATACTGTTTTCACAAGGGTGAATTTTAAATTCAACAAGCAAACAAGAATTAAATTCATAACCCATTAATTACTTATTATCTAATAATCACTAATACTTTTGCCTGTAGCTTTTCGGAGTAGGACGTGTTTATAATTAATCACGTGACACTTCACTGTACAAAGTTAATATTTAATAAAATCAGTAAAACATATTTGCACAAGATTAACTAAAAACCGTTCCCAGAATACATCGCATTTGAATAAAAAATTACGCTTAATTTGCACAGCCTGCGCTGATCGCACAGAGAGGACTGCACCCAGACATTAACACACCTGAGTACTAAAAGAAACGTGCAATTGTTATGTAAACTTTGTTTGGGATAAATGGAGCTTTTTTCATTTGCATTGGTGATGGCGCACTTACTTAAATTAAAATATGTTTGCAAAAATACAAGAAAAGATGCCTTGACGAATAAATTGACTTGAAAGTACCAAAACCGTTCACTTAATGGCTTGAAATTTCTCTTAATAATTCTCTAAACAATTCCGTCAAATTTTACTATTTTTAAAATAAAAGTCTACTAGATAACCGCTTTTATTGTATAAACTAAAACGGCTTCCGCAGACAATCAGTGACAAAAGTGTTGGGACACGTCAACTTAAAAGGCAACATTTTCCGTTTTATGTTCCCCCGGCCCCCCTGTTCAATGTTGGTGACTATTTAAGCGCTCATTTTCTCGTTCACAGCGTCCCTTATTTCCTAGTCAACATTGTAAATGGAGGGGGAGGGAGGGATAAACTTTATCACGAGAAAAAATGTAAAATATATTAAGTTAACCTACAAACACAAAGTGCCCCAAGGTATTTTGTCACTGATTGTCTAAAAGGCTTTCTGTGTTATATTGGTCGAACAATGCTGTTACAACTAACTAAACACCGTATTTTAAAGCAAAAAACCCAAAGGAATCTTACAGTAGGCTTACAACGCTGTTTATATGAGTAACATCGGCAAGGCAACATGAGATTTTAGAGTCAAAATGGTTACCTGCGAATTTCCAATAAAAAAACATGTTATAGAACGCAGATTGTCATTTTCTATACACCAGCTTTGTAGTATGATGGGTTTCAATATGAGAATGATGCACTTTTACAATTGACGCTTTTACGATACGTTTTTCACAACGATTCCCGCTAAACATCTATAAATAACGTGATAATTATATCGGCTTTTTTATACTGTGGAAGTGGGAACCGTGTCCGCTTTACCTGTATATACTTTTCAGGGGCGGATTTAGGATTTTGAAAACGTCAGTGAAAGTTGTGGTCGATGGTTCTAGGGGGGTCCGGGGGCATGGCCCCCCGTGAAATTTTTGAAATTAGGGTCTCTAAAACGGCATTTCCCACGATTTGACAGCACATTTGAGCAAAATTTTGAAACTTTTAAAACATATTTTTAATGGCACATTTTATTATGTTTTACAAAACATTTGTCCAAATTGGATGTTCAGAATTTATATTTTTACAAAGCTAACTATATTAGCCAAACGAGAAAGGCGGAAACACCCATGCATGCCTTCCAAAATTTACTAAATATTCATTGTCTCAAAGACCTTGTAGTGTGTAATTTTCTCTAATTTAATAAATTATATGTTATCTACCGACTACCGTAAGATTGATATTAGCTAATTAGATAAACCTGGGATCATATTTCACGAACGCGCGGTTAAAATATATCTTATCAGAGCAAGATAGCGAGACTTACCATAATTTGAAAACAGTTATTCATTTCAAAATCATGAAAAGAAAGATCCAATTTAACGTTGAACTAAACCTTGCTTGCTTAAGGATCAATTGATCCTTTAAAATTCATATATAAGAGCTCCTGGCAAGCGTGAAATATGCTAATGCCGCCTTGCTGAATAAATATATGTCTGAACTTGAACTCAGACTTCACTAGGACGCAAAATGATAAATAATACGATATTGAGACTGGACAAAAACACATATATTCGACACTAGATTGTTTGTATATTTGAAATGAAACTAAGACGACCTTAACTTACCAGTCTTACCTTACAGCAGTAGGGGAATAAATGACTCCGCGCGGCGCCAAAATTCAGACGCTTTCAATCGCGTCTATTAAAATGTTCCTAGATGACAAATCATCGTAGATTGTTCACAGTATAACAGTATTTCTTCATCGTTGCTGTTAAAAGCAGCTAAAACCCGTTCGAAAACGCTTATACAGAACTCATACGACTGAAACCACGAACACAGTGAGAAGCCTTCAGGCTATAAAGATTATATTAAGAAATAATCTTTATTCTGTGCTTCAGGCTTCAATGAATAAATTACTCGGTATCTCAGCTGACTCAGCAATCGATGGTTTCCATGGTGCAGATCGGTCAAAAAGCCCAAAATCAACGCGACAGCCAATCAGGTTTGAGGCATATCGGTCAAAAAAGTGGTTGCCATGGTGAAGATCGGTCAAATTGATGAAACACCAATCAGATCTCTCCGTAAACCGGTCAAAACTCTCAAAGCGAACGCTGACCACCGGTCATCCCTGCCCGGTGTTTGCTGACTCGCAAATTACGGTAAAAGCGAATTTGAAACCTAATAACTATGCCAAACTTTGGAGTCACGGCATAACATTTTCTAGAAGACTGTTGAGATTAAAATATTGTGTGATTGCGCAATTATTCTGCTGATTTTTTACGTCGCGTGACCGGTCTGATGTATGCTAAATCCGCCCCTGCTTTTATTTTGTTAGTGTAATTTTAGTTAAGAGATCCAATTGAGAAGTATACAATGCAAGTGGCACTTGGTGTGTAAAATAACACGCATTTTACAAAAGGTGTGTAAAATAACACGCATCTGATGGCGTGTTGTCACAACACACCTTACAACTGAAAAAGCGTGTAATTTAAGGTGAAAACACACATTAGCCAAAAACACACCTTTTAAGTTTAACACACCTAGACAATTTTACACACCTTCATATTACACAGGTTTATGATTTTACACACCTTTTCATATATTTTCCCTTTTAAGTTTATTATACAAAAATATGGAATTTTGCAAACAGTTTTTAACAATAAGTCATTACATAATAATTAATATTAATTTGAAAAGGTGTGTAAAATAACACGCATCTGATGGTGTGTTGTGTCAGAACACACCTTTTGAAAAGGTGTGTGTTCTGATCCTTCGGGCCACGGGGCCCTTCTCCAGCAGTAAGCAAGACCGCGAGGCCAGAACACTCCTCGCCTGGTATGAAAATACCACTCTTGTAATGTACTGAGTAATATATTCAACAGTCAGCTAAGTTCGTCTACTGTCTTAAGCAAAATAACTTCTGTGACTGGTCTGATGTGTGTATGCTTCGTCCCATCTTTCGCAGTCACCAACTCCACCTTTCGAACTTTTTTGTCTTCGCTTAAGTAGGCTTTGGTAACCCGAGCAAGAGGCCACTCGTTTCTTGCCACTTCTTTACGACGAAGTAGAACCAGGTCACCCTCTTTTAGATTTGGCAATTCAATCACCCATTTTCTTCTTGGCTGAAGCATGGGTAGAAACTCTTTCCTCCATCGGGACCAAAAGACGTTGGCTAGGTATTGAACTTGTCGCCATTGTTTGGCGTGTAGATCTGTTTGACTGAATACCCCTGGCGTTGTCTTAAGTGTTGCTGATTTCTGGGTTAGTAGGGTGGATGGAGTAAGAAGGATTTCCGGCATAGATGGATCGTTGGAAACCGGCACCAGAGGTCTGTTGTTGACTATGGCTGTGACTTCCGCCATGAGAGTGGAAAGTACCTCGTGGGTAAGTTGTCTGTGTCCAAGATCCGTGAGCATTGAGTCTAATATCTTCCTTGAGATTCCAATCATTCACTCCTATACCCCGCCTGCGTGAGATGCGTGTGGAGGGTTGAAAATCCATTCACTGCCTTCGTGGTTGAGGTAGGCTTCGATGTCCTTTGTGTTCATCTCTTTGAGAGCCGCGGCTAGTTCATTGCGTGCCCCTACAAAGTTTGTCCCACAGTCGGAACGAAGTTGTGCAACTGGTCCCCTTATCGCCAGGAATCTGCGTAAAGCGTTAATGAAGCTTGAGGTGTCTAAGGACTCGATTAGTTCGATGTGGATTGCTCTGATAGTCAAGCAGGTGAAGATTACTGCCCAGCGTTTATTGCAAGCAGCTCCTCCTCTGGTGCGTCGAGTCATTACTTGCCACGGCCCAAAAACGTCAAGGCCAACGTAGGTGAACGGCGGAACTGGAGTAAGGCGTTGAGCTAGAAGGTCGGCCATCTTTTGGTGTTGCGCCTTTCCCCTCAACTTCTTGCATTTTAAACATCGGTGGATGACTTTGCTCACGAGCCGTTTACCACCAACTATCCAGTAGCCTTTTGCTCTCACTATACCGTGCGTGAAATGACGCCCTTGATGCTTGACTTCGTTGTGGAGATGCTCAACGATGAGGGTCGTGACATGATGTGATCCTGGTAGAATCAGTGGGTGACGCTCTTCGTTGGTCAGGTTGGCTCCATCTAGACGTCCACCAACGCGCAATAAACCCTCTATATCAATGATCGGGCTTAGTTTTGAAATGCCGCTTGTTCTTGCTAATTTCTTTTCATTCTTGATACTACGTTCAATGTCCTCACCGAATGCCTCGTGTTGTAGATTTGTAATTGTCACCGTCTCTGCTTGCTTTCGCGTATTGACAACACTGGGAATGGCTGTTTCTGCAGTCGGATTTTCTGGAGTCTGAAGGTTAGAATCGTTGAGAAGTGTAGCCCGATGGTGTGATTGTGCAAACATGATCAGCCGAGATACTGCCTTTACCAAATTTTTCCACTGCGAAAATCTCGAAAAACGACTTGACCCAAGGAACCTCTTTGTTTGTACCGTTGTGCTTAGTATCTTAATCCCCAAGCGAACTTCGGGGTCATCTGTAGACGTTTCCACGGTTGCCGAGTCTACTTGCATATCCGTCGTTGGGTTTTGGTCGTAGAGGAACTTTGGACCGGTGAGCCACCTCGAGCTTCCGAGATCGCTAGCTTTCACCGAACGAGTGGCCAGATCAGCGGGGTTGAGATGCGTTGGTACGTAGCGCCATTGCTCTGCAGAAGAAGACTTTCTGATTCGTTCCACTCGGTTGGTCACGTAAACGTAGAATCGTCTAGTTTCGTTAGTGACGTACCCTAATACTACTTTGCTGTCCGAATAGTAAGTAATTGAGTCTGGTTGAACTACTTCCTCTTCCAGGATTAATTCCGTGATCTCCACTCCGAGCACGGCAGCGCACAACTCCAGGCGAGGGATAGTGGTAGCGTGGGATGGGACCAGTTTGGCTTTTCCAAGAACAAATGATACTTCGACTTGACCGTTGGGCTGGACGGTTTTCAGATAGGAAACTGCTGCGATGCCTTGCACTGAAGCATCACAAAAGGTGTGGAGCTCGGTGCGTCTTGCTTGTTCAAGCGATGCGGTGGCGTAAGCACGAGGAATCTTGAGATGTTGTAGGTCAGAAAGTGATTCGCACCACGCTTGCCAGGCTGGTTTATACTCTTGAGGCAGCGGCTTGGCCCATTCTTCAAACAGGCGATCTTTTAGATGAGTTGACATGGATCTAAGAAGAATCTTTCCCCGGATTACTACTGGTGCGGCAATTCCTAACGGGTCGTACAGGCTATTAATTACCGACAAAACACCACGTCTTGTAAATGGTTTGTCTCCAAGGGTCACTCTGAAGGTAAACGTGTCCGTTTCTAAATCCCAGCATACGCCCAATGACCGTTGAATTGGAGTGGTGTTTTGAAACGTGTCCGTTTCTAAATCCCAGCATACGCCCAATGACCGTTGAATTGGAGTGGTGTTTTGGTTCATGTCGAGATCGCGAAGGCCAGAAGCTCGATCTTCACTTGGAAATGCTTGGGTTACTTTGGGGTCGTTGGATGCGATTTTATGAAGACGTAGGTGAGCGGTGGCTAGCATAGCTTGAGTACATCGTAGTAAATCAATGGCTCGCTCGCTTTCAGGCGTGGATTTTAGCCCATCGTCTACGTAGAAGTTTTTGACTACGAATTCCTTGGCATAGGATCCAAATTCGGTTTCTCCTACTAGTGCTGTCTTCCTGAGACCAAATGTTGCAACTGCTGGCGATGACGTATTTCCAAAGAGGTGGACCTTCATTCTGTACTCCACTACCTCTCCGTCAGGATTGTTGTCCTTGTACCACAGAAAGCGTAGAAAATCCCTGTGATCTTCCTTGACGATGAGTGAGTAGAACATCTGCTCGATGTCGGCCATAAACGCTGTGGAATTCTGGCGGAAGCGTAGTAGAACACCCAGTAGACTGTTTGTAAAGTCGGATCCAGAGAGGAGTAGTTTATTTAAAGATACTCCATCAGTTTCTGCAGCAGAGTCGAAGACTACCCGGATCTTCTCAGGCTTCTGAGGGTGGTAGACACCAAAGTGTGGAAGGTACCAACATGGCTTAGCCGAGACACAATCTTTGGGTGGTACAAGTTCCGCATGTTCGTTGTCAAAAATCTTTTGCATGAAATCGAAGTAATGTTTCATCAACGGCTTTCGATCCAGCGTTCTGCGCGTAGACTTGAGACGTTTGTATGCTTCTTCGCGATTAATTGGTAGTTCCGTCACGTCGTGGCGAAATGGAAGTGGAGCAACCCAGTTGCCAGCGCTATTCTTTACCATGTTTCGTTCCATAATATTGACGAATCTTCTATCTTCCATGGACAATCCTGGTTCGTTATCGTTTTTGGTGCGCACAAAGACGTTGTCAGCTAGTCCATCTTGGAACTTTCCTTGCACGAATGTCTCTCTTCTACTGTTGTTTCCATTGTGGGTGCGAGAATCTGAACTGGAATCTTGTTTGACGTGGAATACATTTGGACAAGGCTGGAGGATAGAAGGCCTTCCACTATGGAGAACGTGAGCCTTGAAGGACGAGATATCGTTGGGTTTGTGTGCACCGTCTAAACAAGCGTTGCCCAAGATGACCCATCCGAGGTCAAGTCGTTGCGCCCATGGAGCATTTCCTCTTCCATTACGCGACTCGTGTACCTTGTGAAGTGGTGGTACGTCTCTTCCAATCAATAGAAGTATCTCGGTTTCAGCTCTGACTTCAGGTATTTTGTCGGCAATCGAGCGGAGATGCGGGTGAGCCATAGCTACAGTCGGCGTAGGGATTTCTTCTTTGCTGTCTGGAATAGCATTGCATTCTATTATGGTTGGGAGGAGGTGGGTCTTACGTCCATCCAGGGATTCAATGACGAGGCCTTTGGCGTGCCGTCCTTCCATCGGTGTTAGGCCAGCACAAGTTTTCAATGTGTAGGTAGACGTCTCTCCATCTAGGTTTAACTGTTCGAAAAGCTGAGATTTGGCAAGAGAACAGTTGCTTTGGTCATCGATGACTACATAGGCTTGTATCTTGGTGTTCGGTTGATTCTCGACATACACATTGGCCAGACATATCTTCGAACATGATTTCCCACCATGGGTGTTTCCACATATCTCAGTACAGGCTGATGTAACTTGGTTGGGCTCCTCGCCTTGCTGTTTAACCTCTTCCTGGCTCCCATGTTGTCGTTGGTTGTCGTTACGCTCCTCGCTTTGACCTTGTACTTCCTTATCTATCTTCTTTGATTCAGGTGGTGTCCCTGCGTGAAGTGCAGCCAAATGTTTTTCGCTCTGGCATTCTGTGCATTTAACAGTACACTTGCAATCTTTAGACATGTGAGTGGAGGAGGCAACACAGCGGAAACATATACGATGCTGTCTCAATAGGTTTTTTCTCTCATCAAAGGGTTTGGCTCGAAAGGCACGGCACTTGTTTAGTGGGTGG
This sequence comes from Paragorgia papillata, assembly GCA_035771165.1. NCBI lineage: Eukaryota > Metazoa > Cnidaria > Anthozoa > Scleralcyonacea > Coralliidae > Paragorgia > Paragorgia papillata. The sequence goes on from JAWNZC010000091.1 coordinate 664,440, forward strand.
GGTTTCTGGTGGATGATGCACCAATTGCTGAGATCTGGGCTTCGGTTCTTTTGGTCAGCAGATGTGCCATCGGTGATTTCCGTCTTGTAACTTTGCCTCGGTTTTGAAGTCGGATTTTTCAAACTGGGATTGTCCTTCTCGAAGGTGTCTATAGCTAGGTTTGGGTCATTTCTCTCGAGAGAAATATCTTGGATAAATTTGGCAAATTCGACAAATGGAGGATAATCAACATGGTGGTCTCTCTTGTAGCGAAAGGCTCGATACTGCCATCTCGTTTGAATGTCTTCGGGAAGTTTTGTGAGAATCGGTTTCAAGTAGATAGGTTCATCGAGAATCCTTAGACCTTGTAGACTTCCATCTTTCTTGGCACACTCTAGCTCCAGCAGCAGATCTCCTAGTTCCTGTAATTTCTTACTATCTTTGTACCCAATTTTTGGAAAGTCTGTCAGTTTGTTTAGATGTACTTTTGTAAGGACAGCATTAGAACCATATCGTTCACCCAATTTCTTCCACACCTGGACCACTCCTTCGGCTGAATTTGTGATGTAGGCATTGCGCAGTCGTTGAACAAGCTTCTTTGAATTCTTGCTGGTGTATTCAATTATGAGGGAAAGTTCTTCACTGGGTGAGATGCTGACATTCCTTGTCATATTCTTAAAGGATTCTTTCCAGGTGTGGTAGTTTTCTGGGCTGTCATCAAATTTTTCTATTTTGTTTGCTATGAGCTCTCGGCGAGCCATAAACTCAATGTAAGACTTCATAACTGGGTTTGGATTAGGAGGTGAGTTCATCTGGTTTGGTGGACTGAACGCATCTGCTGTGGGGTCTAATGGTTGAGGAGGTGGTATCTGGTGACTCTGGAGGTGGTCCTGTTGGGTTGTTTGGTTAGTACCGAGAGGGCGGTCTTGGTGGTTAGCAAACGGATCAATACACTGGTTTTGAAAGTAGTGCTGTACTCTCTGGCTAGCGTTTTCTTCAGGTAAGTCTAGTCGGTGAGCTTCTTCACTGCCTCTGAAGCCTAGTTCATCGTTTATAGCATTCGCTTTGGTAACAGCAACTGCTGCTTCTTCTTCAAGACGTAAACTTTCTATTCTTGCTTGCTCGTTCATTTTTCTTCGAGTTAGGGCTAATTCTTGTTGTTGTATTAATAGCGCGGATTGGGATTCTAGAAAGGATCGCTTTTTCTGCATTTCGGCCTTTTTCACTGCTGCAGCAGCCTCAGCTCTGGCTTGTGTTCGGACCGCGGCAAACGATACCGAAGACGCGCGCGAACCGCGAGATCGCCACGAACCCATTTCTAGCAAAAATTCCTTCTTACGTTCACCCCCCTGCGATAGGGTCGTTTGCACAAATTGTTTATGATTTTTCATAATTCCTTCCCATGTCTCGCGCTCTTGTTGACATTGAGGAGTACCAATATACGCAAGAAAATCCACATATGACAACCACACAACTTGATAATCATGAAAGTTTGAACGTACCTTCGCTGTCCCTGAACGTAGTTCTTCGAGAGAGTCTGGCGACTGTTGAAGCTTCGATATGGCGTTGAATACTTTCTCCCATAGTTTCTCCAGTTTCATTCTGTCAGACTGTATCCGATTCTCGATCGATTTATCGGCCGACTTGATAATTCTTTATCCGTTATAAGGCTCTCGTCTCTTTCCCCGTTTAACTCTTCGACCATTCTTGATGTCTGAGCAATGTCTTGTCCCCGAACGTCGACATTGCCAGTGTTCTCGCATGGTCGAGCAGTATTTACTTCTTCTCCTAACTTGGGTCTGTTGGAAGGAGGCTCATCCTGCATTTCTTTGTTCATTTCAGCTTCGGTTACGGGTAGATCATCCTCTATAGCGATACCATCCATACTACAAGTACGAGATCTTCTTCCACAACACGATTGCTGTCTGACTAGGTTTGTCGAAACCTAGTTGGCCGTATTTTACGCAAAAAGCGTCCCTCTTTTACTGTTCTGATCCTTCGGGCCACGGGGCCCTTCTCCAGCAGTATAACCAGCGATAAATTAAACAAAGGGTTTAATTCGGATTTATTGAAGTGGTAAAAAGGTGCTGACTTAAGCCTAGCAAAGACTGAACAGCAGAATGAAATTGACAAGGAAAGTACCCCCCCCTGGCTGAATTAAAGAACCAATGAAATCCGCCAAATTAACAAAACGGCTGGAACAATATATGTTGGAAAATGTGTTGTTTTGCTAGTTTCTGGTCAGAAACATCATTTTCATCGCTAATTTGGCATTTGGAGCCTTATTTGAGAAAAAACTTTTTTCGACTCAGAATGGCGAGATAAGCGTTTTTCAACATTTTGAACGTGGCAAAACTGCCAAAATCGAAAAGTTAAGGGAATCACTCCAAATGTGTTGTTTTGCTAGTTTCTGGTCAGAAACATCATTTTCCCCGCTAATTTGGCATTTGGAGCCTTATTTCAGAAAAAAACTTTTTTCGACTCAGAATGGCGAGATAAGCGTTTTTCAACATTTTGAACGTGGCAAAACTGCCAAAATCGAAAAGTTCAGGGAATCAATCCAAATGTGTTGTTTTGCTAGTTTCTGGTAAGAAACATCATTTTCACCGCTAATTTGGCATTTGGAGCCTTATTTGAGAAAAAAACTTTTTTCGACTCAGAATGGCGAGATAAGCGTTTTTCAACATTTTGAACGTGGCAAAACTGCCAAAATCGAAAAGTTGAGGGAATCACTCCAAATGTGTTGTTTTGCTAGTTTCTGGTCAGAAACATCATTTTCACCGCTAATTTGGCATTTGGAGCCTTATTTGAGAAAAAAACTTTTTTCGACTCAGAATGGCGAGATAAGCGTTTTTCAACATTTTGAACGTGGCAAAACTGCCAAAATCGAAAAGTTGAGGGAATCACTCCAAATGTGTTGTTTTGCTAGTTTCTGGTCAGAAACATCATTTTCACCACTAATTTGGCATTTGGAGCCTTATTTCAGAAAAAAACTTTTTTCGACTCAGAATGGCGAGATAAGCGTTTTTCAACATTTTGAACGTGGCAAAACTGCCAAAATCGAAAAGTTGAGGGAATCACTCCAAATGTGTTGTTTTGCTAGTTTCTGGTCAGAAACATCATTTTCACCACTAATTTGGCATTTGGAGCCTTATTTCAGAAAAAAACTTTTTTCGACTCAGAATGGCGAGATAAGCGTTTTTCAACATTTTGAACGTGGCAAAACTGCCAAAATCGAAAAGTTAAGGGAATCACCCCAAATGTGTTGTTTTGCTAGTTTCTGGTCAGAAACATCATTTTCACCGCTAATTTGGCATTTGGAGCCTTATTTCAGAAAAAAACTTTTTTCGACTCAGAATGGCGAGATAAGCGTTTTTCAACATTTTGAACGTGGCAAAACTGCCAAAATCGAAAAGTTGAGGGAATCACTCCAAATGTGTTGTTTTGCTAGTTTCTGGTCAGAAACATCATTTTCACCGCTAATTTGGCATTTGGAGCCTTATTTGAACTAAAAAAACTAAGCAAGGCCGCGAGGCCGGAACAGTGTGTAATTATATAAAAGTTCACTTGTGTCTTTGTTCGAATATTTTGAATGTAATACAATTACTGAAATCTGCTTTCATATGATATCAAGATTTATCCAGACCTCAATCAATCATCAATGTTGTCCGCATCACCTCTGGCTCATTCTTAAAACAAGTGTGCAACTACAACACACCATTTTTACATTGACCTGGGTAATTCTTGGTATCCTGCTTAGCTTTATCCAATAATTGTTTAATAATAAAAGATCAACAATAACAATAACAAAAATAATAATGATTATAATTAAATATAGCATGTATTCTAATTTATTTTCAAAAGGTCATTTACATAAATATTTACATCAATCTCACATATTTAAAGTGCCTCTATGGCCTGTGGGATCTTTAAATATTTAAATAACTTAGGTTAAAAGAAAATGTTTCCCGAAATTTTTTCTCAAAAATATTAAATCCCCGCCCATTAACAGCGCTTCAAAGTTGGTACCTCTATAACTGTGACCGTGCATTAGGGACATGGTGCGAGTTTACTCTGTGACGTCACGGTTGGAACCGAACTTCTGACTATTTAGTGTGTTTTTGGTATTGCGTCTCTTAAACCTTTATTTAAGCAATGAAAACTTTAGATATATTCATCAATATGTTCCAAGATGGTTCGTCTGACTCAGACTCGGTGGAAGAAATGTTGGTGTTCCGACTGTGACGCAAATATGACGTCAATCTATCAATTAGAGCCCAGGCCCAAGAAAACGGTCTAACTTTCAAAATGGCGCGATTTGGGCTGATTTGGCCAACTTCGGAGCGCTGTTAATGGGCGAGCATTTAATATTTTTGAGAAAAAATTTCGGGAAACATTTTCTTTTAACCTAAGTTATTTAAATATGTAAAGATCCCACAGGCCAATAGAGGCACTTTAAACAAGTTCAACACTGGTAGTGTCTTTCTCTACAATATAATATTTTGATAACTTCACCACAATATTTAAAACTCCATGGGAAGGTAAATCTGAATATGTCCAAATTTCTTTCCTCTCTGTTCTTTTAATCTCATAAGCCATTAGGTGTTCGGTGAAGCCCACAACTTCCAGAACAGAAACAACAAAAAACTTCTCATCATCCCAAACGACGATTTGATCTACTTGTCCATACCTTGGGTAATCATTTTCATTAAGGTCCATTTCTTTAAGCCTTAACACACACTGTGGTCGAAACTCGATACTTATAAGTAATAACATGACTTGAGGGAATTTAGCGATTAAATTTCCTCGCCGCCGAGGGAAGATTTACAAATCTTCCCGAGGCAAACGGGAAATTTAATCGCTAATTTCCCGAAAAGTCATGTTATTAGTTTGTAATATTATGATCGCCGAGGAAAACTTTGAGAATCTTACCAACAGGAAACTTACACGGTTGATCAGAGAAGTTGCATCTAATTTTCCCGTGCATGTTGATGAGGGAAATTTAGAAGCGGGAAATTTAGAAGAAGACAAGAAGACAAGCGGTAAATTTAGAAGAAGACAAAAGATTTCTTTGTCTTCTAATTTTCCCTCATCAACATGCACGGGAAAATTAGAAGACAAAGGATAAATTTCCCTCTTGCATGAGCGATGAGGGAAATACGAGGTTTACATTCCTTTGGAGAACAAAAGAATCCGAGGCGATCATGGTATTACATGAATAATAACCCACCGTACTCTGTAATTACACAAGAAGATAAGTTATTTAAATTATACATTAACAAGAAATCAATATTTTGGAATACAATCAACTTTTTTGAAATACATACATGTTTCCAAAAAATGTCTCTGGTCTGGTTTGGATACCAGCAGCTCGGCATAATAGTTCGGCGTGCGAATGTTGACTCAGATCAACACTGCATTCACCTAAAAGATATAATGTATAAATATTGGTTGGGGATCACAATGGTTGGTCACCAGATCTGTACCACATTATAACCAACTTTTTTATGTATAATCCTATCGAAACACCATAAATTATTTTTAAGTTTTCTACAGATTCTGCCATCTTGAAAATAGGGCATTGATGATAACAAGATTAGTAACAAGAGTGATGTAAATTCAAACGCGTATAAACTTGGAGCCAACAGAAACATGTTAATATTGACAATTTTAGAAATAGCATTTTTGAAACATTTAATATTCAAAAGCTAGCTGCTAAGGTGGCATACAGGTACCCTTAGACCTGATTTACCATATCAAGGTACACCAAATAATTGCATTGCAATACTTATTTTAAACACTTAAGCATTAAAATATCACCCACTCCTGTATTTTCACAAATCAGGCTTTATAATAAAGTTATTGATACTTTACCTGGCCCTACCTGATCACCTCGGTATAGATAATTTGTTGTTTGCCCTGGTAGTGTCAGAAGGTTCCAGCACATGTTTATATTAATATAAAGAAATAATAAATTTTGACAATAATGCTATGAATGAATTATCTTCCTCAGGCATAACAATGCCATTCAAAAAAAATTATCACGATTATGATTAAAAAGTAAGCAGCTGCACCATTTTTGCCCTTACCTCTGATGTCTAAAGGACATTGTTTTTGGAACATTCTTAAAATTCTTTGACAAAATCCGTTTAAAATATGAATGCTTAGCTTCATAACGCATTGTCCACATATTCCTTGGTGGACCAAATCTAAAAATAATTGGAACATTCAAAATAAAACAAACAGCACACAGTCACATTTTTATCCGAGGTTCATGGAAAACACATTACCTATAAAGTTTGCATAATTGAGTATTATGTACATTGTAGGTATAAAAAACTAAGTAATACACACTGCAGCCTTAATGCTAAATAGACAAAAAACAATTCATCAATACCTTATAATGTCATCTGGGACATGCACTAGGTAATGGAATTTTGGAATGATCGAGGCTTCGGGATATGTCTGCTTAAAGAGTCTGTGATGCATATCAATTTGCAATCTTAAGTAAGCAATATCATCAACATGGGAGGAATTACTTTGATCTTCAATCATACAACAGCATGTAATATGACTGGCCAAATCTCTTTCTTTAAATTCTGCAGCATGAAACTAGAAGATTAAATAATTATTGGTTTAAACAAAAGCTAATTTCCTCAGGGTAAAAAATTGATAAAAAAACTATGAATATTAACAATTATATTTATTATTTAACAATTATTCACCGAAGGCGAGGTGAATTTTTATTCAATTATTATTTAACAATTATTCACCTCAGGCATTCACCGCACGCGATTTCTATAATCACCTAATGCATTTATACTAATTGATAATATTGCAAGTTTTGATATTTTCAATTTTTGTAAAAAATATAGGTTATTAAATATCAGTTTTTGGAAATATTTTCCAAAATTGGTAAGTATTGGTATTTTCCATATGGTATGTACCAGTAATTATCAAAATATACTGGTATACCACACGAGCCTGAAAATTTGGAGAATAATGTTTTGCTCATTTAAGAATTTATAACAAATTATATATATAATTATATTATCTAAAATAGTAGTTTTAAGTAAACAAACAAAACTGAAACAGCATCACTGATAATATCTAACATATACATACATCATCTTTATTTTAATACTAACAAGTAGTTGGTAAATTATTCCACAGCATTGAACCACTATATTTAAAGCTACGTTTGAGAAAATTAGTATTTGGCTTTGGAAGTGCTAGATCAGTTTCGAGATTTCTGAGATTATAATTTTTATTAATATCATTAAATTTGTACAATATTAACTTGTTATCTGTTTCCTCCCTAATTCTTAAGCAATGCCCAGCCTGGTTACCAGGCTTTAACGCGGCTATCATGCTGGTGACGTCACACGGTAGGACGCCGTTAAAAGCCTGGGCGAAATGCCAATACAAAATGGAGGAAGCGGAAGCATTTACAAGAGAAGGGGACCTTTTTCTCGTTGAACAAGTGCCAGGTAAGGACAACTCAAAATCGGATGGTAACGGAATGGTAAAAAAGTAGGTTCAGGACACAAATCTAGCCATCTTGAATATTTTACGACGCACACTTACAAATTACTGTCAGTTTCACTTTGCTCAGCTGCATAAACTTAATTATTCTTTGCCCTCGTACGGGCTTCACCGAAGCCCGTTAAGTATTCAATTTATGTTTGCTTTTTAAGATACTGATATAAACATCTTATACCCGTGTCCCCACGAGGCCTGTTGTAATTCTGAACAATGGTTTAGAAGATTAGACCAACATTATGCATCTGCCCATCCATCAGAGCGATGTGATATTAAGACTGCTGCTGAAGAAAGACGGAGACGAAGAGGAAATGCGATGCTTCAGAAAGTAATCGAGTCATGTTATGAAGTGACACACAATTGACAGAACTAGTATATAGCTTTTCATTTTGTAGAATTTTATTGATCATTTGCCAATTCAATTATACACTGATTACTACAGTAATCGAGACAGTAATTCAGTAAATACAGAACAGATACCAAGTTGTTTGAAATTCAAAGAAAATTCTACCTTGACCGATTGATAAAAGGAATACTGAACGTTACAAAATAATGCTGTAACCAGTGGCATGCATGGTGGCTCTTGGATGGCCAACAGAATAGTTTGGTGCCACCAAGAATAACACAGAAAATCAAATACCAAGCCTTATCAGGCTAAAGTGCTGGTGGAGGCTAGTGTCTTGGGATGGAAAACAAAAACAACATGAACAACACCTACGGTACATATTAACTATAATGCAGTAAATGCACAGATTAATTTGTACTATAGGTGTAACATACCCCAAGGTGCATACCTATGGACTTGAGTTTTACTGACCAATGGTCAATATACCCACTCCAAAATGAAACTCTTGTTCAAATCTCTATATTTCTAGTCCAACAAGTGGTCAAATGCCCCTTGCACCCTCAGTTGTTTTAAATACAAAATAAAGTTTGAGCATTACACACTAGACATAGTCGTGTCAAATTGCAAGACTGCAAGAACAAATGCTGTGTTCACACTGCACCGGATAGATTATTAAACGGTTCTGAAAAGTGTATCAGGTATCACTTTGTTCACATTGGGAACATTTGTTTAGATTAAATTTTTGCTCGGAAGTACATGTACATAGCTGGTTGCTCTGGTCCACTTCTGAAAGCAAAACAGGACTGTATCAGATGCAAGGTTTAGCACTCCAATTCTATTTTGTTTGGTCTGCTGCTAATGTACTGCTCTAGAAATATCTCCATTCATGGCTTTGCTCAATGATATTGGTGGTTAAAGTTTGTATAATGCCAATAATTTTGTAATAATTTATAATAATATTAATAATTTAATTCATTATATTTTAAGGCTGTTGGTGACGTCTTTCACATAAAGTATGGTAAAACTGCAGTGGAACTTAAGGGTGTGGATAGTGATACAGTTGCACTAAAAACAGCATGTATTTTACTTGAACAAGGGAAGCTTGGAAAGTTTTCAGAAATGCCATATAAAGAAATTGTTAAAAGCAGCGGTGTGGAAAGCATTAAGACATGATACTGGTAAAGAAGTTCCTGAAATTCAAAGAATACGAACTGTGATAAACTCTAGCTGGTTTATTACAAATAGTGGGATTTCAGACACAACTGAACTTTCAACATTATCAAATTGCAACGAGATAAATAATCTAAATGTCCATCTTGAGTCAATCAGTATTTCTCCAAAGAAAAAATCTGCAGACAAAATTCTAAATCAGCTACCAAGACCTATTACTGAAGCTCAGCAGTTGGTGCCACTTATGAAGGAACTTTTCAATTATCAGTCATTCCGTCCCAATCAAGACAAGTCAATCAACTTACTTCTTCAAAGGAAGAATGTTTTTGTTGTTATGGCAACAGGTGCAGGAAAATCTCTGCATTAGTGTCACCTGGATTGACTGTTGTGATTTCACCATTACGATCACTGATTGAAGACCAAGTTAGTCGATGTTATTCAATTGGAATTGACTCTGCTTTTCTGATTGGAGAAATGTCTGATAGACAGAAATAAGGAGTTTATGCAGGACTCACACAAACCCAATGTCCTTTTAAAGTACTATATACAACACCAGAAATGATCACCACAGACCAAGTATTTCAACAAATCTTGTATTCAATGTATTCCGCTGGACTTGTTCACCAGTTTGTTATTGATGAAGCTCACTGTGTCAGCCAATTTAGGGAACAGCTTTAGACCATCTTACCTCAGCCTTACAGTTCTTCAAATTCATTTCAAAGATGTGCCAATAGCCCTGTTAACTGCAACAGCAACAGCTGTTGTCATCAAAGATGTTCTAACTATTCTTGGTTTGGACAATGTTCCATTGGTCCAGTCCAACTTTGCAAGGCCAAACCTGCTTTACTCTGTTTTGCCAAAGTCGAGCAAGACAATTGAAAATATTGCAGCCTTGGTGAAACCAATAGATTGTTCACTTATCTATTGCTTCAATCGTAATGAATGTGAGGAAGTCGCTGCCAAACTTGAAGCCAAAGGAGTTGCATGTAAGGCATACCATGGGGCGATGTCAAGACAACTTCGTTCAGTCCTCCAAAGTCAGTGGATATCTGGACAGTTGCAATCGTTGTGTTGTACTAGTGCATTTGGCATGGGAATCGACAAACCAAATGTGAGAGCAGTAGTTCACTACTCCATACCTTCATCACTGGAGGATTATTACCAGCAAAGTGGCCGAGATGGTTTGTTGTGTGAATGTGTCATTTACTTCTCAGCAAATGACCAAGTTCAACATGTCAGAGGTTTCTTTACAGCATTTCTTCACAACATGGAAGCTTTAACCAAAAGGTTAAAGAATTTTCAAGTTCTAATGAATTATTGCTTGAATCAACAAAAGTGCAAACATGAACTAATCATGGACTATTTCGGACAACGTGGAAACGGAAGATGTGGAAACCAATGTGACATTTGTATAGCACCTAGTAATGGAGTTGAAATTGACATTACAGATGTTGCAGTTCATGCTGGCAAATGCATTCAGCATCTGAGAAATAATGGCAAACAATTAACTCTGAGGCAGCTAGCTGGCATCATAACAGGAAAGAAGTCAAGCAACATCCTCAAGAACAAGTACAATGAAATTCCAGGATATGGTTGTCATAATGCCACATTGGACAATGGAGTGCTGCTATTACGCTCACTTGTTGACTGTGATATTTTAAGAGAGGTTCCTCCAAGCTCATTGGGGAAGCATGGCAATGCATTGTACATAGAACTTGGATCAAATTTTATTGCTTCATTGAACAAGGATATTACAAACTAACTGACAAGTGATTAAAACCTTTTTTTTCTATGCCTGAGATTGACAAAGCTTACCATTCAACCTGCAGTAGCTTCAAAGGTTAGATCACATTTACATGTACATATTAGATTAAAAATTATTAGATTTTGAATATTTACATGTACCACCTGTACAGCCCTCAAAAACAGTTGGCAAACTAAATGTCAACCTGCTGACCAGAACATTGCTGCCAAACGTTTTGTGCCTGTGCGAGCTACTGACAGAAAGTACTAAAAAACCAACAGGAAACTACTGTATATGTTACACATTTCTTGCAAATTTTAGGAAAACTATTGAAATTTTAAGGCTGGTACTTGCTGTATAAGCTCTTCATTATTAATATTGTTAAATATTCTAAAATGGCCCCTTAATAATGTTCATGTGCCATAGCCTTTTTCTCATCCAGGTCGCTTCTACATAAGAACAATATACAGTTTCCTGCTGGTTTTTTTTTAGTTTTTGGTTGAGAGCTTGTGCATGCAGGCACAAAACGTTTGGCAGCGGTGTTGCTGACAGGCACCTCAGAGAATAGCAAATTCTGATACCGCTAATACTGTACAGTGCAACAGCCAGTGGTCAGAGTGCTGATGTGTTAATTCGGAGACCTTCAGGGTTTCATTCCTGGTTGGGGCAGTCAGATTTATCACATATCATACCTACATGACAAACACTGCTCAAGCAGTTAGAATTCGGCCTCAAAAAACTGTGCCAGATGGCATTTCTTTTCAATTGAGAAATTACTGGTACCAGTACATGATTACAATGTATTATAATTATTATACAGTATGATGTACTGTGCATGCATACTGTACATGTACATGCAATCAGTACAAAATAAATAAAGGTTTGAAGGAGAAATTCATTTTTCTTCCAGACCAAATTTTATAGTTATTCAACTTGTGTACATGTAGATTTACAATACATGACTATGTAAAAGCATAGTATAAGAATAAAATATTAAACACCACAGTGTGAAATGTAGGTATGTACAATGTTTTAAACAATGATTGATCACATGTGCCATTGTCAATTATGGTAAAGAGTCGCTAAGACCTCACTAAAAGTTTACCACACAATGGAATGCACAGGAAACAATCGTGCAACCATTTCCTTAAAATTATTTACAAGAATTGTTCTTCCCCTTTGTTCAACATCATGGCACTCATTGGGAACATTTGTGTTTAGTTCTATCAATTCTTTCTTTGTATGAGGATAACATTTGACGTGTTCTCTTTCAGAATTTTGGAACCATTTGTTTTGAATGGCAAACCATGCACCTTTAATTCTGTCTGGAGTTGGGTCTGGTATTGATGATTTTGTTGTGACAGTGATACCAAAACCTTTGCGATACACATCTTTCACATGCTCCGGGACCTCTAAGTTCATGCAGATTTTCTCCAACATCTGCAGTGTTGTTTGCTTGCGTGCATAAAGCTGAACTGGTTTTACTACGAAGGTTTCCATGTATTCATCAATGGCAAAATTGTGGCCCTGCTTTCCTCTTGCATTGATACTGCAGTTTAGACGAAACATCTCACGATATGCTTGAGGCCATAAGGCAGTAAAATTGAGTACATGGACAAATGACTCACTCTTGTAATTTTTCTTGTTAAAAGCAACAAAGATAGCTGGCATTTCCAACCAACATGCCTCTCTTTCTTTTCCATTCCCCATTCGTACAGCCTGGTGTAAATTTAAAAGGAGTGGGGCAAACTTAGTAAGAAACAGGAAGAAATAGTTAAATGTCTTGTCTGAATTATTGTGCCTTAGCCAATCCTTGAAAGATTTCACCAGCAGTGGACCATGATCTTTATTTTGTCTTTCATACAGCTTGAGAACTTGCTGTGCAGGAAAAAAGTCAGATTCTTCAAACTCTTTAACTGCAGCAATCATCAGACCCCAATAAAAGTCTGTTAGAGCAAAGTTTCCTTCTTTAAAAATTTCATCAAAAGACTTTGGAGTAACCTTGAGTCACCTAAGTATGTGCCTTGCAACATAGTAGAAGCCACCAGGACCAATTATTCTACTGAGGCATTGCATAATGTATCCTTGAGTGTGAAAATCTCCTGGCGCCTCTTTAAATGGACCAAATTCATCAGGAGCTCTATTTCGTACACCTGATGTTGATTGTTGTCTTGACATCCCCAACAGTTATGACAAGGTTCCTCTTCTGGTGTGGTACCTGTACAGGCTGTTGATTTGTGCTTTCATCTTCTTGACTGGAAGGGGTATACTGGTCACATGTATTTGAAAGTAGCTGAAACACTTGACATTCTTGGATTTGTTTCTTCCCTAAATCTGTTTCAAGCATAGTCAGTATGTCATGGTTACCTATACCCTTGGCAAACTGCATTGGTGATGGAATGTTTCCAGGGAAAGTTCCAATAATTTTTGCACCATACCTTGATAAAACCAACAACAACAGAAATTTGACATAATGTACTGTAAATGAGGCTACATCCACACGTATACGTTTTCATAGCGTTTTCATATTGTTTCAGGTAAGTAGACCATTGTTTTCTATTCCCTTGAGGATGGAGAACAATATGAAAACGCTACGAAAACGTATATGTGTGGACGTAGCCTGACCTGCCGTATCAATAAATTATGCACAGTGTACTGTATGTTTGTATGTGTTCGTGCATATGTGTGTATGTATGTATGTATGTATGTATGTAACTACAGACTGAAGGTTGGCAGTGAGGTACATTGTACTGTACATTCTGTTACTAAACTGATAGGTAGGGTTCACATACATTACAACCTGGGCAGCTTATAAGTGGGTATTCAACAGGTCTCATACAGAGAAAAGACCCTCCAGGTACAAAGTTGATTGGAATTTTGTGGTATTTCATGCACAGTTATAATCTTCTGTTAGTATTAACAATGTAACTTGCATGCTTAATTGAACATGTACAGTAATTGAGGGTCAAATTAGCAGTGTTATTTGCAAACTACTTTAGCCAAAATAAGAAAAATGGCACATCACTTTCAAAATAATTTGCAAAAAAGCCCTCCAAAAATAGATACATGTAGCTAGATCTATCCAAAATTGCTTCTGTATGAAAAAAAAAATACATCAACCTTACTCAACTACAGTAAATTATATAATGTACTATGTAACTTGAACCCTGAATCCACAAGTAACAATTAAGAACACACATGTGAAACTGAATTACTAACCTTAGTAAAATCTTAACCATTTGTGTATCTTGTTTATTAATGGCAAGCATTATAGGTGTAAAGCCACATCCTTCTTTGCTGTTAACTGGAGCACCTGCTGGGAGAAGAGCCTCAACTAACAGGCGATTTCCATCTCCTACAGCCACATGGATCAAATGCCTACCATATTCATCAACTTGCTCAAGCCATTGTGGAGAAGACAAACTTATTTCACTGATAGCATTTTCGAGGGTTTTCTTGTACACAAGAGATATCATATTTTTAAACAGGATTTTCATTCGTTGAGACTACTGATGTGCTCTGGTTTTGAATCCTGACCCTGATCCTTTGTCTTCGGGGGCTGCTTGCTCATCACTACTTCTCTCTTCAAACATTGCTTGCTCAGACCTGAACTCATTCCGTAGACCAGCCATAGCTTTTACATGTTCATCCAATTCCTTATAAAATAGGAACCGGTTTCTGGCTGGATCATACTTCTTAACTTTGGCATTAAAGAATACATACTCCTATTCTCTTGAACCAGGAATGCTTAAATCACTTGATAATTCTCGAAGCACACCTGCAGTTCCAGATGTAAGAACTTCATCTTCTAGAGACAGTGGTAAGACCATGACATCGGATTTTTCCATTGAATTCAATGGATACTTGGGCTGCAGAGTGGGAGCAGTGGCATTGCATACTTGATTCTCCGTCCTGTATTCCTCTTTCTTCAGGTAATTCAGAATGTCATCTGTCATTTTATTGAGCTGACTTTTACTCTGGTTTATCTTAAGGCCAAGACACAAGCCTTCCAGTAGAAGTCTGTCATTGTTCTGGTCATGTATGGTCTTCAGTTCTTGATGGTTCTCTAGATAAGTATGAATAGCAAAAGTGGATAACTATGTACAGTACCTACTTATACTGGCTGGGTTATACAGGACTGAGTATATCTTGTGCTCATGCATCTACCACAAATACTGTCTATTTATAAACATACTGTACTGTAATCATGTATTCCTAATACTGCATGCGCTAGCTGACATTTCCAATACAAAATAATTCAGAACAGTATCTTCTGACAAATTTATGTTACAGTGTACCTTCTGTGTATTTATTATATGACAGTGGCATCATTTTTCCATATATGGACAATGGAATGCAGCTTTTCCCAGGCCATATTGCACACTAAAATTCGTATTGCACACTTCTATACCGGTTTAACCAGTTTTGAAAACGAAAAATCCGGAAAATTCAAAGCAAAATGATAGAAGTGTTTCAACTTATAAAAAAAAGTCGTACACTGTCAGTATAATAAATATCTCATTGAATGGTTTAATCGATAATACTGCCGAGCATTTTACTTGTTTCTCACATTTTTTCTCGCTTGGAAAAATACATCCGAAACTCGTAAAATACCCGGCTATATTATTGGTCAAACGATTAAATAAGATATATGTATTGATGTCACATAGGTATAATTATTGAAACACAGTCAAGCCTAAACTAGCCTTTTTCTTATGGCACCCTGGTTTCCTCCTATAGTAACACTGGACTAATGAGGGGTGGCCCTTCAAGGGTTATCCAGTAGTAAAGTTACCTAATGGTAGTTTACTTACAGTATACATGTATAAACATTTAATGGTTTCGCATGTTTGCAATTGGCTCTTGAACTTATAAAATATATATTTTAAACTGCATGACAAAGACTTGTTATGTAGTTGTACCTTCGTACATTAAACAATTGATCTCTTTTTGTGTGTTGGAATTACTGGCCCATTGTGGATGTCCCTGAAAAAGATCCTATTCTTCCACAAATTAAGAAAAACCCTGCCAGCAATTTAGTACTTTAATTTGGATACTTAAGGACAATGAGCCCAAGTTGTCTGTGAGCACAACTGAGTTGATTATAGCTCATAGACGATGGGAGCGAGTTGTCTAATTGTTTTAGTATAAACCAACTAATTGGACAAAATATTATTTTAAAGAAACAAACTGAAACCTCAGCAAAATGACGTTTTCTGTAATTGTTTTGCATTTGAAAATCGACTCCTTTTGCTACTAGTTGGCTATCACCGAAAGACAGTATCTCAGCCAATCAGCTTATACAGGATTTGTAATACAGTAGTCCACTAGTTGGTTTTATACTGTACTAATATTCAGCACTACACTGCATGCATGCACTTTTTTATTATTGAAGTTGTTTATTTATTACATAATTATATTACTTTATTTCTCTTTTTTTTAATGAAGAGTCGAGAGGATTTAACAGAATGATAATGCCAATGATCTGACTGGCCCAACTGGGAATCAAACCCAAGGTCTCCAAAGCAACACATCAGCACTCTGACCACTGAGCTATTGAAACATAGTCAAAACTGCCAGATATTTTCACAATTTCAAATGTTAAATTATCTGACTGTCTTGACTGTGTCACTATACCTTAGTGGTCAAAGTGCTGATGCATTGATTTGGAGACCTTGGGCAGTCCGATTCAGTTGGAGCAGTCCTATATTTCACATTATTATAATTATATTTAATACAAAAAAATTTGCCTAAATAAAGATCCTCCACTTTTATGTCCTTCAGGTTTTTCTGTCCTTCAGGTTTTTCTGTGCCTGTGTTGCAGTTTGCTTATCTTCAAATAATTGCTCAATTCCTACCAACTTTGGCTTGATGGCTAACTTTCCTGTGAAGTTCCACATTACAGGAACTGTCCTTTGTTTAAGCCGGCCATGTCTTGCCCTTCCTTTATGAATGTTTATATTGTCGTATGCAACAATGACAGGCCAGGTGGTTGGAAAGCGGGTAGCAATTATTTCATTGTACGTGTTCAACCTTCTTTCCAAGAATGTACAACTGCAAGTAAAAATTACAGTAAAATTACTAGATTTTTTATGCATTTTATGATCAAGTAGAGTGTGCACACAGGCTAAAGTACAACTACTGTACTGTAGTGGTTTTAAAACCATTAAAGTACAGTAGTTACAGTAGTTACAGTAGTCCTTAAATAGCTTACTGTCCACTTACATGGTACATTAACCCTTAACCCATTAACCCTCTGATTTACCTTTAATTTACAGGTGTTATTAATAGTCAATTTTCACTCAACAGTGTTATGCAAAAATGATAATACCCATGACAGTAGTAATGTTCTTTACAGTTTAAAAAAATACCTCTTGTTGACAAAACAAAATTTAAAGATGACTTACAAAACCCCTCTCCTCTACTAATATTTTTTTCATATTTTTTTACAGTACACCCATGTTCCCATAATAGGCCATTTGCACAATGACATTTGTAACTACCACTACCAGAATGCTTTGCCAGTCGGTAGTTGTATTCAAACAATGCCATGGTGCAAATGTGTTGCAGTATGTAGTTCTCAGGTCACTTTCGGTGGAACAAGATATCAGTGGTGTTTAATTTAAACCTCAAGAAGTGATGATTGTCGTGTAGAAAATTCACTCTTTGTTCTCTGACTTTTTATGTCACCAAGTGCCAGCAGGATATGGATGGCAGACTTAAACTTAAAGGATTCTGACTTTTTCCCTTTGTTGTAACGTGACCATTTCCCAACTGCCAATGTCTGTACAAGATCTGTTATCAAAGGACACTTCTCTCTTACATTACTGGCAATTGTGTCAAATGTGGACTCTCTCAACTCTAGATTCATATCTCGTGAATCTGCCATGCCAGTGACACAAATAGATGAAATATTTTCAAACTCGTCAAATTCAGTTTGAAGGGCCTTTACTTGTGATTGGGTCAGCATCTTTGCAGATTGGACTGATTTACCAAGATCATTTTCCTCTGGCTCTAGATGCCCAACAACTTTCCTATCTAAATGGTCTTGTGATGTTGGAAATAATATCTTCTTTACAGGGCTGGTTTTGTATTTCTTTATGTTTGCACTGCTGTTTGACACAATAGTTGTTTGCAATTGTTTTAGTTTTTGGTTTTCATTTGATAAGTGAGAAAATGTTTCCTGAAAAGTTGCTTGTAAGCACTTCATAACTTGTTCTGATAAACCAACTTGGGATTTTGCTGTGACAGCCTTTTCAAAGTTTTCCCACATAGCATCAACAAATAGTGCCTCTCTTCTTTTACATACATTTATAAAACACGTTCTAATGTATTAACATGGTTAAGAAATACAATTAGATATACTGCCGAAACAGAGAACGTAGGAATCTAACGTTTCGAGCGAAGGCCCTTTGTCAGAGAGAAACGTTTCTCTCTGACGAAGGGCCTTCGCTCGAAACGTTAATAGATTCCTACGTTGTCTGTTTTGGCAGTATATCTAACCTTACTATATTTCGATTGTTGTTTCTACACTGCCTACACAGCACGCTACTTTTATTTCACTATTCGTTTAGTATTTTGACTTGTAATATTTAGTTGTGATATTATTGTTACAGGTACTTGCATGTCCATGTACTTTTAAGGATACGTTTTTTTCCGCTTATCCTTGCCTTTCTCAACATGGCCAGTTCTCTGCTGTTCCTTATGTATACTTCCAAGTGATTGAAGAGCGTTTAGTGCTTGAACTCTCGTCACTTTATATCCAACCTTTTCACTCAGCGATTGTGTTACTTCCTGTTGAGAGACCCAGCTTCCATCAGCGAACGCAAAAAGCTCATGCACAACTTCTATCAGTTTACCTTATTAATAAATTATAAAGATAAACAATCATTAGCGTACTGCTTACGGTAGCAAAGTTCGTAATTTGGATTTAGTTAATCGGTTTTGTGTGAATGCCGTTCTTTTTACTGCACACGACAGCTTTCTAACTGCAATATAAGATGACAAGTGTGACATAACTGAGAAAGTCTAAGACGAATATGTGTGTAAAGCAAAAAGGACAGTCTACAATAAGAATTTCTTTACTTATACTCACCAGATGGACTCCCGAACCTCGATTTGTTCATTGTTCACTCTTTCGCGTAAAAATTGAGATTAGCGTTAATTCTAATTGAAAGTGGAACTACGGTAGTTGGAAGTAATCATTATGAATGAAGAAGGTCAAAAGGTCATTACCATTTCATAAAGATACACATTATTTCGATAAGATGCAAATGAATCCACGAAACCAACCATAAACTGCGGCTAATCCTTGTATTGATCACTTGATCAGTTGTCTATGCCTGACATGGGCCGTTTTAGGGTATTTTCAGGGTATTCTTGGCAATTCGGCTAGGCCTTCTATTTCTCGCTGGGTTCCAGACCCCCTATGAGCCCTCTCGCGGAGATATAGAAGGCCTAGTGTCTAGGCTGAGCAATGCCGACAAATTCTTAGTGCTCCACTCCATAACAAAATACTTCCTCTAAAAGTTCTTCTGCCACCAGCGACGTGAAATTTATGCCCTTTATCCTACAAATAAAATTAAGAAAACATTTTTTATTATACATATATTATTTACAAAAATAAGAACAACCCTGAAGTTAAATTACTTAATTCATAGACCACTTTAATTTACACATAATTAAGTTGTTAATAAGTCATCGATGTTTTGCTATATCAAAGCAGCATTCATTCCAATAGTTGGGCCTATTTAAATACCTTAACCATTGAGCTGGGGTTAATTACATATTTATCATATTAAATTAACAGAGATACTCTGAGCTCTGACTCATAA
This sequence comes from Paragorgia papillata, assembly GCA_035771165.1. Lineage (NCBI taxonomy): Eukaryota > Metazoa > Cnidaria > Anthozoa > Scleralcyonacea > Coralliidae > Paragorgia > Paragorgia papillata. The sequence goes on from JAWNZC010000091.1 coordinate 684,055, forward strand.
ATTTTTAATTTATTAATCAATTTTAACTGCATATACAATTAGAGAATGAACATATAAAAAAGGACAAAAATAAATGCAGTAGGGAAAGAATAGAAAGGAACAAACATGAACCATACTAGTTATTTCACCCAGAAAAAATACAAACAAAAGAAGAATGAGCTCAAAGAATAACAAAAACATGACAATCTTAGAAAGTTTTAGAAGCTCAAAAATGTCATACAGTCCAAGAAATATAAGGTTGATCAGGATCATAAGGTAAATTTTGTAATGATCCTAGCTGTTATGATAAAATTCGCAAGCTCTGTCACCTAGTTCTAACTGATTATTGGTTTTAGCTATCAACCAGCAGATTGCAGGTTTAAGTCCTGATAGTCTGAAGCTCAGAGTTTTCCTGTAGTACAATACAACTGAACACAGCTTGAACAGCAAAACAATATAAATGTTACCAATAAATTCTATGCTCACTTTTGTTAGCTCATTAACATCCTTCACAAATGGCAATAAGATTTTTGAAACACCGTATCTCTTTAAATCTTTGGTTTTGCAAACAGCAATCAATTGCATGGTGTGTATCTTAGAGCGATACCTTGGTTGAATATTGCCAAGACGATAATAGAATACACCTAAAATAAAGAAGGGATAAAATTAAATACATACAGTATGACTGCTAAAGCAGAGTACAAATTTCTATGATAGGTATATACATTACAAAATTAATTTAATTATACACTGTAGATACCAGTACAGTTGTGGCTGGACTGGAGAAGAGATTAATGTACACTTTCAAGTTTAAAAAATATAGTGCAATTCTTACTGATTTTACGTATTTTGGCTTTTGAACCAAGTGGATTAGCAACTTCCAAATCATCAAAGTAACCAAGAATCTGTAGAGCACAGTGAAAGGCAGAAAAAACTGGGTGATTTTTAAAGTATTCCCCATCGGCAACATCGTACAGAAAACCATCTTGCGATTGGTGAGCATTCTCCACTTCCTCAAGTACGTCAGGGTTTTTTAGAAGTGCCTACAAATCAATATCAAAAGTAATCAAAACAATTAAGATACAGAGTAAAACTATGATTATACAACACAACACAAAAACATTTATTTAAGCACGATAAATCTAAATGCAGCACAAGTGCTGATGTGGTCGGGAAACTAAATAAATTATATATAAATAAATTATATATATATAAATTATATATATATATATATATATATAATATATAGTAATGATAAAATTAAATTTAAAATAAATAAAACAAATTAATAAATTTTAAGTTATTTAAGAATAACTTAACAGCTTTCCCGTGTGCCAACACCATGTTCACCAAATAAAACTCTGAGCCCCCGCCCGCCATCAGAGAAGTTACATAGTTACTGTACATGCAACTCCTCTGATGACGGACCAGGGCCACGAACCAAAAGCTCAGAACCTCCCTCAATAAACACGACGACAACACACAAAGAAACTGCTTACTAGTTATTTAATTCATCATGCAAAGCTTCAAGGAAACTAAATAACTTAAAGTACATTAGTACTGTATTATTACTGTATACAATCAAAAAAGAAGAGAAAACAAAAGCTTTATTAACAACAACAAAGTTTTATTCATGTAACCAAATACATGTACTTTGGAGTGCTAAATAACTGAATAAGCTAAATGTGGCATCTATAGAGTATCAGCTGTCTTGCAAACAAACAGAATATAAAACTTTGACCAGTACTATATTTCAATCAATGAAATAATCAACAAACCTCAAGGCTTTTTAAAAGTGGAACATAATATCCATATTGTGATACTCGCTTTACCTGTCTCCGACCCTTTTTGGTGACATGCTTCCACCTGGTGCCCAATGCTACTCGAGTTGGTTCCTGTATCATTAAAAATATATAATTAGCATGTAATAAGGAAATAAATTATATAATTTATTTAATATGTACTTATTACAGTACATGCTAATGTTGTGCATTCCAAAATTACAGTTTACACCAAATGACAGTATACAGCTAATTCAATTAAGGTTGTCCTTTAAGGTCAAAATTGAAAACATCAAACTCTAAGCGCAAAAAGCACAATGGGAGCTTGCATGTACAGGTTAGTTTGAATTATTGTGGGTTGTGTGATACAAAATGCCATTGGGCTTGCTGTGCAGTAAGGGTGCAATTTGAGCAGTGACATCAGACATAGGTTCCAGTCTCATCTTATATATTAGCGCTTTAGAATGACTAGCACTGCAAAATTGCTATATTAGGCCCAAATGAATCTGTTAAATTTTATACCTTCACACTTCACTCTCATTTCTCATTGGTCAAAATACTCCAGTTAACCCCGTCACTCCCAATTTTCCAGGAGCTCTCCCCTTGACGAGTAAAATGGTCTGGCATTAGCCGGAGTAAAATGATAAATTACACTGTCCGAGAATTCAGTATTTGGGAATTATTAATTCACAATGTCCAGCAACTGTTTTTCATCTTCGGCGAATAATTGGACAGAATTAGTAAAAAAAATAATGGACGCTGCTGACATCCGGAGCTAAATATCTGTATGTAAGGTTAATCATGAGTCTATCAGACTTTGCTAAATAGGTTGGGTTTATGCATGAAAAAGGATTATCATATCCAGACCTCTGTCATTGTTAATATTTGTATATACCTTTGGCTTTGGCAGATATCATTGACTTAGGTCTGGATAATTCTTAATATCTTGCTTTACCTCTTCCAATACTTGTTTAGTATATAAAAATACTTACCACAAGATTAAAAATCTTTAGATAATATTCCTTCTGTTTATATTCAGTCTCTAGCCCATTAAACAGATTGTTCGAGTCAAATAAGTCATCCATATCCTTAGAAAACTTGAAATCTTGGTGAACATCACGAATTTGTGCTTCTAAGACCTTTTTCACTATTTGGAAGTACTCTCCAACTAGAGCTTGCGTGGATTCCTTAACATAATCCAACGTGGTTTGAGTTATGCCAGCACCTTCCTTTGTTGCTAGAAGAAACTTTGCAGTGTTTAACTGCAAATCTCTCCTTGCAGAATCTTCATCAAATTATTCTTCAATAATCTCCTGAGGATCATGGTGAATATCGTCATTGTGTGTATCCAATTTATGTTCTCGAATCCAATGTTGTTGCAAGGATCTAACTTTTGTAAAAGATCTATTGCAACCCAGAGGAGGTACGAAACTCTTCCCACAATGCATTGCGTTTAAAACATATCAATTTTGCGCCGGAAGTGCTTTAACATTTCAAGATGAATCGTTGAGGAGCGAAGAAAAGATCTCTGGATGAAGATGGTAGGATCACAATGTCACCGATTCCTGTTTATCAAACTATTCACAGTACGAACAGCCCAGCGTTGCAGTCACTTGAACTTTTTTATGTTCATTGCGTTTCCAAACAGCACCTAAACCTTATTCTGGATGGTATGCCGTGTATACAACTGAGATGTCGGGAGATACATATCAGCTTTTTGGACAGACTGGATGATAGGCGCATTGCTCTCTGTCTCTCTGTTGTAAATGGATGTGACATAGATAATCTTTTGGCAAGAACCAACAGTCCAGCCTTGATTAAACTTAATTCAAGTTGTAATTTTAAGGTAAATAAATTTTGTGAGGATTTTCAATTTATTTGTCTCTCAAAGTAAATCAAATCTCTCATTCTCTCTGCTGAAGCTTCTATTTCTAAATGTATTCCATTTATGCTTCTATTTCTAGGTGTTCCTTCCAAGTTCATACATAAATTTTCTATGCTTTCATTCTTAGCAGTGTCTATTAAATAGTGTCAAATTGCCACAAATCCTCGTTCTTTAAAGTCGCTCGTCTATAATAAATTTGATAAAAAAACAATCCTATGACATCGTGTGTATTTCATAAACTAAAACATCACCTTTGAAAAATTAAAAAGCCCTTTTTCTCTATTAATACAACTGATGCAAGTCTCATTGGATTCTCCTCTTTAATAATATTAAATTATGCTTAATAAATTAATCTTAATAATAATTATTACCAAGTAGTAAATATTTAAATCTTTTATTGTAATTTTACACAATCTTTTAGTTCTTTGATTTAAAAGACCCCAGAAATACAAATGAAGTAATAGAAGCTGTTTTATTGTGCGACTTTGATATTCTACCTTCACCACTAGTTGAATTTGTGAAACCTGTCCAGCCTGATCAAAGATGTGATCAAGTGGATCCAATACTGGTTCCTGTAGATCTCCAGCTAGAAAGTCGCTGTAATTGTTTTGTACAACCACTGAAACTGGTTTGTTTGGTTAATATTCCACCACACAGAGTTCAGGATGATATTGACAGTGATAATGATGATGCTCTTGGTGTTAACAATGGAGAAGATGGTGCCTGTGCTCCTGATGGTGTTGGTGCTTCTGATGATGATAATACTAGTAAGGAAGGTGATGAACTCAATCAGTTGACAGAAATTCTTGACTTGGAAGATACAGACAATAATGGCCGTGCTGAAGAAGAAAATGTCCTATTTGCAGAACGGTTTGCTGTGGTTGGATCATGGTCTGAAATAATTTACCAACAGGCACTTTCTATTTGTTCTTGGAGGAGATGTAGAAATCTTCCTGTAGAAATACAAGTGGAGCATGAACCTGACAACATAAAAGATACAAATGCCATTAAATTCTCAGTATTTCACAATGATAAATGGTATGTTATGGGGTACTGTGGGGTAAAAAAGTTGCCAAAACTGAAAAGCGCTATGCATAAGGATGAAATTACATCAATAACCCTGGATGCATTAAAGAGGATTTTTGCTAGAAAAGAGAAGGAATTTCTCTTCTGTTCTTCTGTGATGATTGTTAAGCATGGACAATGGGGGAAAGATGAACCTAGGAACAACTACAACTCACGTATAAACATATAGACAAAACACATGCATTATCATTTACAGTAATTATCATTCCTCCTTTATGGTTAAATGTTTCTGAATATTCCAATAACTGGTTCATAATCTAGGTTCGTTATAATTTATATTGTATATCATTTTACTGTACCTGTAAAAATCTTGAAAGGTTTATGTACAAAATAAGCCAATATTTAAATGCAGTTTAAGGATTCAAAATTATTTTCTTTCAATTTTTCCTAATGAACTATACTGTAATAAATTTGTCTTATCTTTCATCCTGAACACATACATTATATATTAAACTATATATTAATTCAAACCTTATTTGAAAACTGTCACCAAACTACCATCCTATTCAGTTGGTTGCATTGGAAAATGATAATGGAACCTCAAACCATAGGTCCAGTCAACAATAAAAGATGGTAACTGAGCCTATAGTTATGCATTCTCACTAAATATAGGATTTTTGCAATCTTTCAATTCAAGTGGCATTCCAAAGTGAACTTAATGGGGAAAATATACACACTAATTAGTTACTTGGTAAATCAGCAGACCAGATTGTCCAGGGATATTTTCAAACATTAAAGTCTACTACCATTTTTTTGAAGAAGATTGAGTTTATTATGATTGTATAAAGTGTATAGACTCCCAGGGGGGGTTGACGGTATGCATGCTCCCCCAGAGTTATTGGTTGAAAAGTTATTGGTTGTCTGGATAAATTGTGAAAAACAATAATTACAGAAGAAGATTGACATTCAAAACTCAATTGAAGTTTGAGTATTTTACCTGTATACCGGTAGTAGAAAAGCACTTGAAAATATCCATGCTGTCAGTATCTCAATTGGTACAGGTGTTACACTACATACATGTACATAACTTGATGTTACTGCTCATTTGATGGATTCAGAACAGATGGTTGAATAATAGGTTTAAGCAATCGTTGGCGTACTGTTGTTTGGTTTCTTGCTGGTAGAAAGCAACGGCCAGCAAAAAATATTGATGAATCTTCACGTCTGTTGACATTTAGTCTACGTAAGCGTAGAGGGTGCATTCTTGGGTTAGCATCTTCTTCATATTCCACTCTTGAGTTGAAGCTTGGCAGTTCTTCATCATGATCCTCGAATCTTTCGTTGCTTGTCCAGTAGTAAAAAGGTAATTCATGATCTATCCTCTTGCAGTATTCTGATGATAAAAAAATATATTTAATTTTATTTAATTATGAAATTAAGTATTAAAAAGAGAATAAATTCTACGGATTGGTCATTGCTTTTTTTCAGATAAGTGTATGGTAATCCATTGATCTATACAATAAGGTTCAACAAAATGCCATGCACCAGGTACTTGTGCAGTTATATATTACAGTACCTAATACAAATGAAAAAAAAGACATACATACCTAACAATTTTCCTCCACAAAGACTTAAGATCTTTGACTGTGAAGATGTTTCCAAGGAATCTATGCAACAAGGATATGAATACCTCTACATCGTCAGATGTACCTGCTCTTGGATGTTCCGGATACCCAATTCTGCCACTGTCTCTCCTGCGGTACTCCATGCTTTCAATATTTGTTGTAACAGCCACTACTGTCTCTCTTGAAAAACCACAGAGACCCTTAATAGGCCTAAAAAACCCAGCTGATAATAGTTAACATTGATAATAGCAAGCATTAAGATTATTTCAGTTAATAACCCTGTCCCACCTATAGGCACCTACAGTAGCCTTGATGGTTAAAATCATCTGAAATTAGGTAGAGTATAAAATAATTATAATTATGAAGCTGTAGCAATTAATGTGGCATTAATAATTATGGAATAAATTTCAGTTGCTGAATTACATTGCCTACTATAAGCACGATAAAATTAAAAATTTCTGAGGGGAAATTTTTTAATTATTACGGACTAATACTGTAATTATACTGTTTAATTTGATTAGTCAACATGCCAATGTTTATTATTATAAATGTCTGTTTCAAACCAGAAATTAAATCTCATTGTTTAAAAAAGCATTTATTAATAAACTATCTCCGTAATATTACCCTTTCATTCCCATCGGTGCCATTCGGTACTTTTATTTTTTACTCTGTCTAACGCCAGACGATTTTACTCATCAAGCGAAGACCTCCTGACATGGTGAGAGTTAAAGAGTTAATAAACTATCTCCTTAAAAGAGCAATTTATACAAAATTAATGTCCCTGAAAAGGTTTCTAATTATAGTCACATAACGCAATAATTATATCATGCAACTTGGCCTGCATGTTTTGTATGATATAATCCTCTGAATATTATCATATATTTATACATGCAGTAAATTATACAAGGCTATGCTTACTGTATACCACAACTATTCCCCAGATGCACTCAAACTAAATTCCTTTCCACCCTGAAGCTTTGTTAAATTGCTATGACGCTGTTACCTGTTGATGTCAATTGTTGAGAAATCATAAGTTGTTACATTTGGCATCCAATATCTTGTTCAACATGGCATAATTCTTCTTTGATCTTTCCAACTCTGTCAAACCACGCCCATCTGCAGCTTCATGCCAACCTGCAACTGTGTTGATGTATTTCCCTTCCATGGTGTAACCATTCTCACATAGAAATTTCCCAACAAGGTATGATAACATCCTCTCAGCATCTTGAACAGACTGCTTTCGCTCACCAGTAAGAGCAGCATGAGTGAGGCCTGTGTCTGGATTCGTCATGGCGTCATCAAAACCTTGAAGATCAGTTCCTTGTGGTCCTTCTTCCCTTGTATGTTTCCATATTCTCTTCAGGATGTGGCAATGGTCTTCTCTCTCGTGAAATGGTTCCCCCGTATTCTCATCAACTTCTGGAACATACAAGAATCTTGAAAAATCAATATTTTGTAACTGGTACTGAGCAACAGAATGCCTGAACCGATATGTTGCTACCAATGACTTTAGCACATCTAGGAATGACTCTTCTACCCCATGTCTGAAAGGGTATGGTTCATAACTTGCAGGAACTAGTTGTATCCTAATCAAGCGAACAGCTTCCTCTGTTGTCATACCACCAACAAATGTCAAATGATGAATTTTGCTGATAACACTTCATCCTTTTTTGGGTCAGTGGGTTAATTCTATCAGTATCATCTGAAAGAAAAGCACTGACCGAAATTAAAATCTGTAAGTTTTAGTAAAGGTATTATACAGTACATGATTATACGGTATGTTCAAATGATTGAACAAGGATGAACAACTAAATTAAGGTTACTTATCACCTTAATTACCTCCTACTCTAATAAGTAACTTAAGTAAGGTGGTTTCACTCCGTCTTGTCACACTTTCACGAGCATTTCGGATTAACTGGATCAAATGAACTGGTCTCTTGTTTCCACGGGTTCGCAGGCTATTAAATTCACCATCTGAAACAAATCGTAAAATAAAACAGAAATGATAAACAGTTATAAGAAATGATATACATGTAATTAATTTATAATTACATAAGGAAACATGGCATATCCAGTTAATACCAGATTATTTCCCTTGTCATATAGACTATTTTTGTAATTTAATATTTAACTTTATGTAAAATAAAATAGACCCAAAGACTAAGATTTTGGATGGGGGGAGTTCAAATTTACTCAGACTTTTTACATTAATATCTTTTTAACATTTTAAAGAAGCTTGGGCTTATAATCATTTGGAAAGGTATATTTCCTGAAAGGCTTAATTATTATGAGTATATATGAGTAATTATTATGAGTATAAATATAGTATGCAGATAATTTACAAGCAAATACAGTCTTTTTGCTAGGCACTGGCAGGGAATTTAAGGTCATTACAATAATGCAGTAATTATATAATACAGTAATTATATAATGCATGCATGGCTTTAGTTTACTTATTATAATTATACTTTAGTAGGCCACATGACATGGACATACAGTACAAGTACAGTCATGTACATGTAACTACACAATGCATTAATACAATATTTTAAATAAAATTGTAATGATTAACATAAAATAATTATTGTAAGCATTGTCTGGGATTTGAACCCAGATATACTGCATGCACAACAGCAATTATGGCCATAACACCACCAATGCATTTGTGGAGTGAGAATCAATCTGTTTGGAAATTTACATACAGTACAGCAATAAGTATAAAATGTGCAGTCACCTTTACAAGCAATCTGCAGGCAGTATATTTAATGCCTATACATACCAATGATTTAAGTATGTGAAGACACCATTAACTGTCAGCAAAATGCTCCATGGTTGTCCACATACAGATATGTATAGATTTGTCAGCAGAAAGATTGACTATATGTGGATAGACTTCAAATTTAACTGAATGTATGTCTGCACACCTACTACTGGGTATTTATACATACATACTGTATTGTAAGTAATCTCTACAAAGCACACAAGATAGGTGCATGTACAGCACATAATGTACTGTTTGTATGTAACTGCTTACTAGACATGCAGTATATTATTATCATTCAAAACAATCTCATGCAATTATAAATAGTAAAATAAATGAAATGATGTTCAAAACCAAAGTGATCAAATAGCTATTTGCATTGTGGTACTGCACAATATTAGTACACCTAAAATGAACTATCTAGCTTCTGGAACAGAAAAGCTAAATAAACTATTAATGTTGTGCATGCTATATTACAAAATTATTTAAACTTTTTTTTAGCCAGCCAAAATTGAACAACTGCATCTTTTTATTAGTTTACTCAAATGCCAGACAATTTTACTCATTGAAAATCTTGCTAGGCATTAATCAAATAGTTTTTGCTTAGATGCCATCTTGTGTCCAAATAAACAATGTACTGTAACGTGTAGCCTGATACAACAGCCACCTCTTCTTGTTCACCCCTTTGTTATATAGCGTGCAACTGCTGGGACAATGCATTTTTTTCTTCATCCAAAGATTATTCAACAGATTATCCAATAATGAAAAAATGGAAAGCTTAATTGACATTAAAAATTAAAAAACAACATTAAAAACTTATAGGAAGGATCTTTAATAAAATGCTCTAATCTGTCTCCCTAACTGGTTCTAAGCTCTTGCTCTACAGCCCCTATAAACTTTATTATTATGCCTTGTGTAAATACACATACAGTTAGTGGTGAGCCCTGATTGTGTTTGGAAACACCACTCCACATTGGACCTCTAAAAAGAAAGGAATTCTGCACACATTGTTTCATGCCATTGTGCAAAATCTGCAGGCATTGTAATCTATAACATGAATGTACAAAACAAAAAAACTTACAATAATCAAATATGCTGAATATTTTGAGACTGGCATTCCAAACAAAAAGGAAAGCAAGTGACTTTCGGTGTAATTAACATACCATACCTGGTTCACATTTGTACAGCTGAAGAATTCAATCTGATATTCCACTAGACCAAAAGGCATCCGATGGATGGGGAAGACATATTCTCCAGTCTTGGGTGATTTTTTGCAAATAGCAAGAGCATATTTATATAGAAGATTAGATTTTTGGTTATTCTGAAGTAAAACCATACAATTTAAAGCCAAGGAACAAAAATCACCTGGATTAGACTTAATGCCTCGCAATAAAGAAAAGGTTATTGGTTAAATTTAGTAAGTCATCTATGTTAAGTTGATCTGTTAGTTTGATTAAGTCATTTACTGAGCAAAGGGGATTATTCGTACTGGATGTTGGCACATTAGGATTATTTTTTTTATTAGTTGGTCTGTGTTTACCAATTGCCAATTCTGCCAAACAATCACTCAAGGTAAGATGATACCTTTCTTCTGCCTCGTCAAATGTATCAAACATTCTCCGAAATTGAGTGTTTAATCGTGATCTTACATGACCGTCTGGAAGTAAACGAGAAAATACAACTCACATTAAATGTGACATATTGTAACGTGTTTGTATAGATTATAGAACTACCTAGCAAAGTATAAACACACACCGACTTGTACAAAAAGTTATAATAACAATCTTAAAATCTGATGAACAAACAAATAACCAAACTAATCACGTTGGGGATTTTTTACCGTGAAAACGCTCGCGCACGAAAGCGAGGCTAGGTTCGCCACTTCGTCACATCAAGAAATTTAAAAACAAAATGGCGGCTAGTACTCCGGATGGCAATAATCTAAGTTTGTTTGTTAAGGAAGTATTATCAAACGGTAAAGCAAAATACCTGAGAAATTTAGGGATAGGAAGTCCAAAATATGTGGAATCTATGAAAATGTTCGAGAATCTGTCAAAGATAGCAGGTGGCCTTTGCAAAGAAGTGAATGCCGAGGACGAATTCGAAAAATTGGAGCATCATATTGTGGAAATACACCCGTTTGCCGTTCGTGAAATATCCATTTGGCACTCTCAAATTACGAGAAGGCTGAGAAAGAAAGGCCTTGTCCAAACTGGGTGGGAAATAGTTCTTGTAAGAGATTTGCCGTGTAAAATTTTTGAACATATTGTGCGTATATGCACAGCAAATACTTGCTTTGCAACCAAAACAACTCAAACAACAGTGGAACACATCGTCGAATTTACGGACATGAGGAAGGTTATTTATATATTTAAACAAGCTGCTGGTATCCACAAAGATTTGAGGAAAACCTTTGCCAGCTTGGGGGTAGCTAAAGCTATTATATCTCAAGAAAAACGATTCAAACTTTCATACAAAGTGAAAAATGAACAACTGAAAGTCCAATGCCACTATGGATTTTGGAACACTCATGGGGTACCACAATTTTAGAACAATGCTTTTAAAATGAGAATACACAAAGACAACTTTTTATATTGTTTTTTGAGTTTCGGGTTATTCTAAAACTTAAACTTCCTGGTCTTTATATTGCTTTATTCGAATATATATGCGCAATATATTTCAGTGATTTTTAGCAAGCTATTAAAGCTTGCCACAGGAGGGTTAGCTAATAAATGCACTAGTCAATACCACCCCCCCCCCCAATCCATACTTAACTTATCCCTGTATGTACAAACAGACTGTGCACGATATTTTCATTCTTATTTCATGATGGTGCTACTACATATCTCACGGAGAGCCGTTGACCTTTTAGATTCCTAGCAAGCCCTAGGAAACACCTGTTTTTTCAGGGTTTTTTTTATAATTGTTCCGACTGATCTTTCCTAGCAAAACAGAAGCAGTCAAATGCTACATTGACATTTTGTCTTTCAAACCACTACCAAGCCCCCATGGACACCATTGAGATGGGGGGATTCATACTGACTGGTGTGTGAGGATTTATTCAAGCGAGTATCATTGTTTACCAAACACATTGCACACATACATTGCATAGTCACATGAAGTCTTCTTTATTAATAAATCTTCATATGCATATATAAATAACATTTTTTTTAAATATAATTAAAAATAATCACAATATTCACATAATAATACACTTTCCTAACAACATTTATAAATAGTGTAAATTTACATAAGTATACCTGCATAATATAATTCATTAAGTTAAAAAGGTATATGTACAACATCATTTTTTTAAATACCTGTGCAAACTTGCACAGACTTTTCTCTTTTCAATGCTTTCTTTGATAGATTTAATAATCTTAGAAGAACATATTTTACATTCATCCATTAACACATCTTTAGAAAGGCCACAGGTACAACAAAAGGTCCGCTATGCGTACATGTATCTGCGCCAAACCCACCACTGTGAGAATCTTGTCAAGATCTTGTAAGATCTTGTGTGATCTTGTAAGATCTTAAGAAAAATCTTATAAGATTTTTACACGTAGATATTCATGTCTGAAAATTTGCTGCCATTTGTTCTGATGTGTGGTATTCTTAGCATATTCCCCCAACCGTTGGTGTTTTGCCTCCCGGCCTTGCATGGTGTTTAAACCTAAGCCTGTTTTGAACTTTTCAAACAATTTCTTAGCATGCACTGGTACAATATAGCCCACTGTCCAAACACTTACTGTAACCCTAAGAAATAATGCAGCTGCATTAAAATAGTTAACACAACACCTATTTAACTTAGCAAGTAGCTCCTGTTTCATATCCGTTATTCGTGAAAATATAGACACTGCATCCCTGAGATTAACTGCCATAAATGCTATAGCATAGATAGTAAGGTCTTCATAACAGTCTAAATCGTTTGGCAGTAAAACTTTCACTAGTTTTGAAAAACCATTACACATCAATCTGGTTTCTTGACCAGTGAATCTGAAGTGAAAAGCAATGCCACTTTTACGACCTTCTCTAAACCACCGTAGGATTGAGTTGTACAGCCTGTTTGCTTTTACTTTCTTTTTTAAACACGACAAAAACTTTCTCAAACAACAGCTCTTTGGTAAATCTGTTATTTTTTTGGCACTACTTGGAATAACTGTTTTTGAGTATATCGCATATGTCATCAATTCTGTGAACAAAAACTGCCAATTATTGTTGGCCAAATGTAATGGTTCTACAACAGCCTTGTCTATAAAAGGCCCTAAAATAGGTTCAAATTCTTGTCGAGATTTTTGACTTGCAATGAATTGAGTTACCTTAGTCCGGTCAACTATTTGCTTTTGGGTAAGCTTACTCTTGTGTTTTTCAACACATTTTACAAACGTTTTTGGTAGTTCCATGGTTTAAAATAATCATCACGAGTTGTCCCACAAGTTTCACCCATTTTACCCTTTTCGGATCCTGAAACATTGGCAAATGATGAAAAATAGGTGGCTGAGTTTGGAAGCTCCCCAGAGATAAATGCTAACCACTTCATATCCGCTGGTATTAACTCAAATGAAAAAGAGACGGAAATTCCCCCAATGATGTATGACTTCTTTTCAATCATTTCCATCTCTTTTCTAAGTAGCTTACCATAGTCAACCATTGATGGGTGCTCTTCTGAGCAATTTGCCCCACATATTAAATGGTTTTCATCACAGCTTGCCACCCTATCCGCAACATTTAAAAATGAAATAAATGGGGCCCCGTCTGCTCCTATTGATACCTGAAGAAACATGCCTTTAGGGGAACTGAACCAATTAAGAAACCCAGGTTGTGCATTATCTATAACTAAATACAGGTTTCCTAGCTTAAGTAAGGTGGACTCTAAGTCTCTGTAACAACCTGACACAGCTGCATGCTCACCACGGTCTTCATCGTCTGATTGTTGATACAACTGTTTGTCAAGAGCTTTATTTTTTGCTCTTGGAATCTCTTTGAGTTCACCAATATCCATAGAATTTACAAACTGCCTCATTTTTTTGTATTGCATCAGCTTGGGAACTTTGCATCCTTTCATGTATGCTATTTGGTGCTTCTTACCATGTTGATCAGTTTCAAATATTTCCCGACTTCGCTTCCTGTTGTACTGCTTTTTGCAGTACGATCTCATCTCATGTGCACTGGCACAATTAATTAAAGTGTTCCACATGCCATCCAAAGCAGACTTCCGTTTCAAGCTCTCATTGTCAGAAGACCTAGCGTTTATTCTTTCTGCATGATCGAACATCAACTTTCTTCTTTTGCGTGCAATACTCTCGGGAATATCGAGCTTTTCGCTACAGGATTGGTTAATAACTGATGAAGTCTTTGGATGTGAATTACGAGGGAGCTTGACTTTTTCATTTACCAAAAATCCCCTCTGCAAAATGAACATAAAGTTTTTCTTTTTATATTACGTTCACACAAAATTATATTAGGTACTTATTTTTTTATAACTAGCAATTCACTGGGGTGTTCATATGTACACAGATACCAGGGCAAGCTTTGTTTGTGTTTACATGAGAAGGGCTGGCTCGCCTACCCAGCCTGGTTTTCTTGTATGCTAAAAATAGTACACCATATTGTCAATAGTTTCAAATATGAACTGTAGGCTACATGAATAAGTAGATCTTGTGAATTGTTAATACCGGTATGCCAAATTGCATGCTACGTACATGGGAAACACCCAGTCCACAAAGTTATCGGTAAGGTGAGCTGATCCAGCTCTCAATAAATGTAAAATGAAAATTAGCTCAACTTAAAAATCAAATAACCCTTCTAGTTTGCAATCTCATCAACAGAATTGGAAATTGAGCATCTAAGGGGCTGTTTATATGGAGGCGAGCCAGCCCGGGTACCCGAGCTATCTCCCTTTGCTGAGCTGATTTCATCCCGTGTCTATACGAGACTTTTGAGGCGAGCTAGCTCGCCAAAACAAACATTTGTCTCACTGCTATAAATAGTAATATTTTCTCACGAACCTGAAATTCGCACTTTTGTGAGCAACTTTCACGATTATAACCCACAGAATCGTTCACAGACACCTTTTAAGATCGAAATCTGTCGAGAAAATCTTATTTCCAACAATATATTCGCATGAATAGAGCAATAACACTCAGCCCGCTTAGGCGAGCCAGCCCGGGTAGTTGCGTTTATATGGGAAATTTCCAGCCCGCCTAGGCGAGATCTCGGGTCAGTCGAGGCGGGATCTCGCCTAGGCGGGCCAGCTCGGTTCCCATATAAACGCAAGATGAATATTACTATAAATATTATATTGCGGCGTTAGATCTCGGCAAAGCGAGCTAGCTCGGGTACCCGGGCTGGCTCGCCTCCATATAAACAGCCCCTAAGCAAACCAGGCTTTTACAAGAAAAACATTTTTAAATTTAGCTACCTTCCTCTTGAGATCTTTAATTTCTGTCTCGCTTGTTTGAATGCAATCTTTCAAATCCACAATCGTACGGTTATTTGCGATAATTTCCTGACGTTTGGCCTTCTTTTCTCGTGACCACGCACCAATATCGAAGTGCTGTTTAGCCTTAGACATCACTTAATTGTCTCCATGGCATATATAGACTATATACGGGAAAACAGCCTGGTTCAAAAGTCTGCAATTACAATGAAACAACATGTATTATACATCGTTGGAAACCTCAGATTTTGCTCTAAAACTATCTCGTTTTAGATTTTGATAAAATTTTATGAATAAACATTAAAACATGAATACGCACAGTTAATAATTTCGGTGAGCTGTTGTTGCTCAAACATACCTTAACATGAACGGGGGAAAAGCCAGATCACAAACCAAAGTAATGCAACCAAAATCGAGGACAACTGACAGCCAAGGATCTCTTCTTGAGTTACCATGGCAACAAAAACGATTCTTTCCGATCATTTTACGAATTAAATAACGATCTTTCGCGTTAAATATATCAGGCAAAACGTGCGCAACATAATTGACCGCGCAATCAAATCCGTAATTGGGGAACTAGTGACGAGTGAGCGTTTTCACGGTAAAAAATCCCCAACGTGAATTAACAAAATAAAAACTTGTTACAAGGCCAGACTTAACTTACTTGTCAAGAGAATATTTGAACAAGTGCTGCACTTGATATGCTTTGCGCAATCGGTCCAAAATGTATTCCCTTCACTAAATGCTGGCCAATTTGCATCAGGTGACGGACTCCAACCATAAACAGGATGTGTCCGAGATAAACTGACAAATTCCACAAGGGCCCGATCCTCTGCTTCAGTCCAGGTATGTCGCTTGACAGGTGATTTCGCCACTAAACGCATAAACTTTCTTGGGGTTGTACGAACCTTCGGATTTGGCACCTGAAAGAATAGACAGTTGTACGAGCACAATGTACATTTCATGACCAATATTGAAAACCAGCCCGAAAACAAACCGAATCACTTTAGGAACACTCACATTTCTCCTTTTAAACAAGGTCGTCTTGCATTTAAATATTCACTGGCGACACCACACATCGTTTCTTTGGTGGCTTCCGAGGGGTATTTCCTTCTGATACAAGTGTCCTTTTCACGACATTTTGCCGACAGGCTTCGTCGTCACTGGAGCTCATTTATTTTGTAAATACTTCCTATAAGAATTAACAGATAACACAGAATATAAGTCATGGATACTGATCTTAGTTCTGTGTTATTTGGTTTACAGGATAAGCGTTTATCCCGTCAGCCAGAGACTTTAACAAGAACTCCATAGCAGACGAGACAAACTCTCAACAAAGACCGCCAACCAAAACAACATATACGTCACGGCGACTCGACTCGCGCCTCTTGGCGCCATCTCGAAGGCTTGGCCAGGTGCTTGACCTCTTGGCCCCGTGATGAATGGCGGGCAAAAAATCCAGAAGAGGGAATTTCACATCCCTCGCCTCATTTTAATTGTGGAGCAACAAGAAAAAATTTGGTACCGCAAGAAAGCGCAATCTTTCATCTTTCAAGTTTCAACTGACGGATTTTTTTCAAGTTCTATTAAATATAAAAATGAATACGTTTGAATTGTTTAAAGGCACTAAATGCACGATAACCAAGAATAGGAAATAGTCCTTGTAAAGAAATCAATACTACGTTACAAATATTTTCCTTAAAAATCTAAAAAATTGATGACAACAGAGCGAAAGACTCCAAATAGCATACACTAAAAATCCAGTCTTTTAAGTTAATTTTTTTTGGTGAAAGAGAACTACAAAATGCGACTACAATTTGATCGCACATTGAAAAATAACGGTTTTTCAATATTTAACAGTTGTTCAGTTCCTGGAGATAATCAAATTCAAAGATAATTTTCTGCTTGTTACAACAAGCTCTTCAGTGTTCTTGTTGCTTCTATATTACGTTAAATAGACCTAGATAATCAGTTGTCAATTTTCGGTCATTTTCAATGACCAGTGAAAACAATAAACATGACATTGATTATCGGGGGCAAAATAATAAGCTAGCGCAAAAAAAAACAAAGAAACATATATTAGAAGACTATTTCTAAATCATATGGGAAACTTACCTCATGACACACAGATTTTCGATTCAAAAATCACCAACAAATATACCTATATTCTTTTCACAAATTACCACGCTCGAACGGAAGAGGAGAACAAAAGCAAGCGCAATGCATTGTGGGAAGAGCTTCGTACCTCCTCTGATTGCAACCAGGGTGACTACAATAGATCTGAAAGTTTGGTTCGTTAGAATGAAAGTTCAACAAATGCCTGAAAAACTGCGATTCTTGGTCTCTTTGTCGACAGCTAAAATTGCAAAAGCTGCACTGAAATCTCTCCATATTTTATTTAATACATACTGGGATCTTCATGACTCTTATACTGCTGTGGACACATGTGGTTTGTGGTAAGGAGAAGATCAATACATTTCGTTTTCGTTGATATTGAAAATTTTCTAGAGACTTGGGAGAGGTTACAAGTTGGTTACTAGGAGACGCTATTTTAAATTGTTTACCCGTCGTCATGATTTGTCCAATCACGTTGCAAAACTTGTATGCCCTTGCTGACTTTCCCAAGGGGGGCCAACAAGGGATCGCAAAGGTTTCCCCAAGGATCTGCCTTTTCTCGGTTGTGATCGCTGGAGAGTAGTTGGAAATATTCCCTAAGTTTTTACTGTAACTTCTTTTATAATACTCTTGATATGGCTTTATCAAACATGTCTGTCGAGCAACTGTGTCACTTTCTACATGCAAGAAAAGTTCCAGGGACCGAATTGATTTTCCCGGAAGAAGCAGCAATAAAATTGCGTGGTAAGAGAGTTAACTATTATTGACTTTTGGTATTTTACTTATTTACTATAAATGACTCGTTTTGAGTGTCTTCATTGTGAAAGAAAGACCAATTAAATTGATTATTGCTTTATCTATATCTCTACTATTAGATAACTGTACTGATGGAGAAACTTTGTTGATATTAATGGAAGACTTACAAGAACTGAAAGAAGTTGTCCCCAACAGGAGGGAATGACTAGATTGAGTACGTTTTCGGGATATCCTGAGTAAAAGAGTTTTAGACACATTAAATTTCATTTGCCAGGACTCTGACCAGTTGCTCATAGCATCGAGATCAAGCTGGAGGAGATCTCTATCCGCTGGTGACTCAATTGAGCGGAAGCACTTGCTGTCATCAGCAAAAAGAGCAACAGTACTGTTGCTGGTTACCTCTGGAAGGTCATTAACATAGAGAACAAAAAGAAGCGGACCTATCACACTACATTGCGGCACACCCGACTTAACACTAACGAACGACGAAGAAACTCCTTCAACAACATATTGTCGCATAAGACTCCGAAACGATGCGTTTAGATACTCTGTTCCTTGATCGGTGTGAAGATATAGATAGAAAGATAGATATAGATAGAAAACTTTATTTAAACACGCTAACCATGTCAACCTAGGCTGATTTCCACAAGGGGCGTGTACAATAACATAAAATTATAAAGGTATGGTATAGTATAGTATAGTATGAAAGTTATAGAAATCTATTTACAAGAGTATAAGGTATAGTAAAAAAAATAATAAATAAAAAACAAAAACAAACAAATCTATTTACAAGTTGATTTCATATGTTATTATCCAAAATGTGAGTAGCGATTTTACTTTCAAAGTACGAGAGGGACTTGCTCTCCCTAATTTCTTTTGGTAAAAAGTTCCAAATGTATGCCCCGTTAAACATGAGGCTTCTTGTCATGCTATTATTAGTACCCGGCTGTGGTAAGCAAAGAGTGCTTGAGATGTCCCGAAGTTCATAGTTTGACACGTGTCCCTTATCTAGTATATCACGGAACGCTCGCGTGACAACAGGCCCCGTTTTATTTTTCAGGGGTCTTGCCCACGCGTATTTTGAAAAGCAGTCAATGCAAACCAGCACAAATCTATAATTATCATTATACGCACTCAAAGACTGAAAATCGGATTCGAACTGATTATCAATACCACTAACAAACACTCTATTGCGTGGATAGTTTTTACGAACAGGTTTGTGTAGCGTGTAAGTTTCCTGAGAACGCACCCATTCACGCACATCTTTTCTTGTCATTTTTAACCTGTCTCTACCAGCCGCTCTGGCTGCACGATAAAGTTTTTCCACACCGCTAAAACTAGCTTGGTGTTTCGGGTCGTAGTATATTTTCCGCAAAAGGTTTTGTCTCTTCTTCTTTTCCATGGAGTTCCGATTGATAGATTTTATAAAACCTGTCCACCGCAACACGTACAGAGACACCGTATCCGTTTAAAAATATCTCTTAGGTTTAAGCTAGGTGTGATCGGTTTTCCAAAGCACTGTACCATCCTGACATGTCAAGCAATATGCAAGAAATGAGACCAGGTGTAGCTTAACATAACGTTTTAAGTGTTCGAATTACCGAGAATCGTTCCGGTCATTGTTCAGAGGTTACTCCGTAGCGTTAGCATAAAAAATGTTGTCCTTTCTATTTCTGGTTTTATACTTAACCTGGATGGCAAACGCTTGCCCTAACGACTGCTTCTGCTCGTGGGAGCGTAGCGCAATCATTTGCACCAATGGCCACCGCACGTCGGTGCCCGAATTTAAACCTAACCTCGAAGTCTTAACGGACGGTAACGCAAAAACAAAAGCACCTAGTAGACCGACGACAACGGATAATATACAACACCATAAACCGCCGATATATACGACCAGACGTTTGCAGACTGGCCCTACCGACCATTTATTTGAGAAGTTTAAAGAGAAAGAGTCCAAAGTCAAAGACGTTTTGGATTGTCTTTTCTGTAATTTTGATTGTGGTTTTGTTGGTCGTATTCATTTTGGTTGCCCGCAGAAAATTACATAGCAGACGAGTAATCACGCTCACCTCTATCGAACTGGATAGTCTAACTGGTCAGAGCAAATAGGCTCATATCGCAGTATAAATACTGTACCTATATGAATAATTAGTTTAGTTCACTGTTCAAGGAGAAGGTAGAATACTTAGTTAACCATTAATTCAAGGAGGAATATCAACGTTTATATAAGGAATTCTTGTAACAAGGAGAAATAACGTAGCTATGGACATACGTACTTGTCTTACTGTACTGTATTATGTCTAGATGTTTAGAACCATGTATCTTCCTTGTTTAGTTTTACGTCCACAATAAAGAATAATCAATTAAACGGTATCGTGGTCAGTACATCAAGTTATCCTACGGTGGAACAGCTATACAAACGAGTTAAATGGTTGTAGCATCCGTAATAGTAAAACTTAATTGGATCAAGTTCAGTAATGTCAAGCGTTGATACAGACGGAGATAATGAGCCAATCGAAGTATCGCCAATTAAAGAAAATGAAGAGCCAGAACGAGCTAGAGTTTTGACAGAGACAAGCATAGCCTATCGTATTGATTTGTTAAAGGAATACTCGTCACAAAGGAGAGCTTGGCGAAAGCAGATCAACAAATCAGACTCTATACTCGCAGATGCGAATGATATAACTCCCTTGCAAAATGAGAGATGTCGAGTCGAAGCTCAAACAGAGAACTTAACATCTGCACACAAAATGTTGTGTAATTTTTTAAGAACACAAGGACGACCCGATGACTATGGCGAGGTATCCGACACTAGGCAATAATGTTCAGAAGAGGAGTCAGGACAATTGGTCAAAAGAATCAACGAACGAATTATCGAGCTTCGCCGGTTACAAGCAGACGTAATTTCTGATCGCTCGAAGAAATTCCGATCTAAATCTGAAAGTAAAAGGTCATCAAGGACGTCGTCATCTTGGGTACCATCTTCAAGACAGAAGGAGATGGCAGCTAAGGAGGCGAGGCTAAGGACGGAGTTAAAATTAATCGACATCGAAGCTCAAAAGGAAGCAGAACTGAAGCGATTAAGAATTGCAAAAGAGCTACAATCAAGGCCAAAATCATGTGGACAATACACCTGATATGTACCCCCACTCCCCCAAATCAATGTTGATATCGTTTTCATAACTCAGGGTTTCAATCCAATGTACAGGAATGCAACATTGAGAAAGGGGGAGTGGGGGAAACAAAAATTAATATAAAATTCCCCGCAATATTACAAAAATTTATAAATTTATGCACTGTCCAAATGGTTTTTGGCCTGGATTGTCTGAAAATAGGGTGTGTGTCAAAAGCACGAAATACTACAAAAAAAAAACTGGCTAAAATATGTATATTGCTGTTACTTTGACATATTTTTGGCATGTTTGCAGTAAATAAATAAGATTTCAAGAAATTTGAATAAGATTTTTCGTAAAGCAGGCGTAGCCGGAAACACATAATATGTAAAGGTGGAGTCAATAGTCAATGAACATGGTCAAGTGGTATTAAGCGCACTTACGTAATTGGTTGAAGTTGTGATTGGGTGTTTATAGGAAGCTATTTATATCCGGCTACTGTTTTAAATTAGTTTATGTGACATAGGATATGCTTATAGAGTAATAGGCAGTCACAGATTAAGCGTGGTGTAAAATGTAATCTTTTACATATTGAAATATGGCTGCGTTAAGTTCGGTAGACAGTCTCCGTAGTTCAGCAGTAAGAAGTGTTTACCTACTAACTTATAGTCAAGCGGACTTGGACACATTTCCAAACCGTGGTGATTTTGCGAAAGTGGTCGTTAATTCGTTTGAAAGTGGTTCTGCCAAAGTTAAACATTGGTGTTGCAGCCGAGAAAGCCATGCGGATGGCGGTAAACACTACCATCTTGCATTAAAGTTGCAAAAGTCACAAAGATGGCGCCATTCCAAAAGGTATCTCGAGGAGAAGTTTGCCATCGAGGTGAATTACTCAAGTGTACACTATAACTATTATAGTGCTTGGCGGTATGTCACCAAGGAAGACAACAGTTATGAAGAGAGTGAGACGCACCCAGACCTTCGCAGCCATAACGAGCCGAAAACCACAAGGGCAAGTGTGACCAGGACACAAACTGCCAAGAAACGCAGCCAAACCGAGCAGGGCGGTCGACAAAAGCGAGGTAAGAAAGAAAAGAAGAAGCGCTTGGGGGCATTTGACGTGTCTGAAGTTATTCTAAAAATAAACATAACGACAGTGACGGAGCTACACGCATATGCTCACCAACAAAGAGAGGAAGGCAAAATAGACCTGGTGCAGTATATTTTGAGTAAACCGCCGAAAGCAATTCAAGACTTGCTAGACACAACTTGGCGAATGAAAACAGCTAGACAAGTATTGGATAGGGCTAAGAAAAGCCGAACAAAATTACTTGTGGATGCGTCAAAGAAAGCATGCCACGCGCAATGTAAGGGTGTATGGCTTCAATGTGCAAACGACATACTGAACAACAATGGCATTGACAAACAGAAATTTGCACAAGCGATTGTGGAATTAATAACGAAGGGACGCGGAAAACATCGAAATATAATGATCGTTGGTCCAGCAAACTGCGGTAAAACATTTATATTAAAACCATTGACGGAGATTTTTAAAACATTTCTTAATCCAGCTTCGCGAACGTTTGCCTGGGTTGGCGTAGAAGAGGCTGAGTGCATTTTTTTAAAATGATTTTCGGTGGAGTGCTACAGTGATACCATGGCATGATTTGCTATTGATGTTAGAGGGAGAAGTCGTTCATTTGTCTGCCCCAAAAACTCATTTCACTCGCAAAATCGAGCTTGTGAAAGATACGCCGATATTTTGCACTAGTAAGAGGCCGTTAATATTTATTAAAAATGGCGTTGTAGACGATCGAGAAACAGAAATGATGGCCGTACGCTGGAACATTGTGTATTTTAACTACCAAATTCCGCAAGATCAACAACGGAATATTTCAGCCTGTCCTCGCTGCTTTACACAGCTATTATCAGAGAACACACAAGTGTAGATTGAGATCATATTTCATTACCTAATGAAGGCTCTGCATGTTGTCGCTTCGCACGGTCTACAGTCCAATTTGAGTGCTCTTTTCGTGTTTCTAACACTCACGAAATGCATAAAAGATACTTATTTGTATATCAGTGTGTTAATGTTATCAAATTCTAATAGTTAAGGCCAAAATCGGCCCAAATAAAGGCGTGTATTTTATTTCCCCACGGTCTACACAGAAAATGCGTTTTTATTGAATACTAATGAGATCTTATATGTAGCCAACGCTATTTTTTATGTAGACCGTGGGAAAATGTTTAGTTTTTGGTCTTTCGCTTAGTAATGGCTTTAAGACATGGGTTTGAATGTTACCTACACTACAGATTGAAAATATTTTATCTATGTTATTGTCCTGTATCATTTTTCCGGCCAAACATTTCTGTCGACCGTCGCACGCTACACGAAAATTGTCGCACCGGACTATACTATAGCGAAATGATTGATTTATGCGTTTTAGACAATATGACTTTAGCTATAGACGTTCAAATTTTTCTAACGATATATTACCTTATATTCATGGATAACAATGAAGAGTTACTATAAACTTTATTATTGAAAAAAAATACAGTTGGATTATATTAATACTTGATCACATTGCATCTAAAATTATACGTTTTATACTTTTATATATGCGCAATGCAAGTCCATGTAAATATTTACAATTATTACTTATAGATAGTTGCTGTTGGATATACGTTAGTATGAATAAAGATCATTAAGGGTGATACATATCTCAGGAATCTTAGAGAACTATTCATATTGTTTAATACTTGATTCGCCTACCCTTTGAGGATAATATTGCGTCAACGCGTTTAGGCATGCTCAATAGTACGATCAAGAATGCTTACATCTAAATTGTCAAAACAACGCAAAACTCTATTCTTAAACTCTTCAAAACTTTCTTTCCTTATTTGTTTATCAATTGCTTCGTTTTCTAGACTCCTTTTAATAACATGAAATGCGTTCTCGATAGGGTTAAGATCGGGTGAGCGTGCTGGGATTTTATGAAATTGGCATTCAATTTCATTTAGGGCAGACATTGCCTTTTTACTCGTCTGAGATGGATCATTGTCCATTACAAAAATGCGCTTTCTATAGCTTTACGACCGGCCTTCCTTTCAGTTAAAACCTTTGGGCGTCCTGCTTTTACTTTAACATATCCTGTATTCATTTTCCGATTGCAAACGTTGTAAGCCGTAGACTTTGAAACACCGTACTTTTTAGCAAGATCTCTGTAACTTAAACTAACCAATTCTCTGGTTAACATAAGTAATGCGCGCTTTTCGGCTGATATTTCTCGCACCATTTCCGCGTGCGTGTCTATTCTGATTGTTACGATAAGTAATCAATTCATTATTATAAAAGACGTCATAGTTTTATGTAATTGCACATAAACAATTCTAAATAGCATGTTATTAATTAAAATTAACCTTCTCCTGTACCAATATGTACATAACACGGTGAAAAACGAGTTTAATTTTTCTCACTCATTTTCAGACAATCAAGGCCAAAATCATGTGGACAATACACCTGATATGCACTGATAATGTATTTACAACTATAAATCATACCCCCACTCCCCCAAATCAATGTGGATATCGTTTTCATAACTCAGGGTTTCAATCCAATGTACAGGAATGCAACATTGAGAAAGGGGGAGTGGTGGAAACAAAAATTAATATAAAATTCCCCGCAATATTACAAAAATTGATAAATTTGTGCACTGTCCAAATGGTTTTTGGCCTGGATTGTAGCAGTAACAAAGGCTGAAGCCGATGCAATTAACAACGAAGAATCGTTAATGAATAATTCACGTAATACAGCTAAGGAAATTCCAAAACTGCCACAAGACAACATCTCTGGGGACATTCTGAATCATCTTCAATCCCAATTGGATTCGCTGCAGACTACACCACCGCTTGATTTATCGACGAATGTATCTGATATAATGAACGATGTTATGGACCTTGGCCAAGAAGTACGTGACACAGTTGGCGAGACTGAAAATACGGCACCAATTAGAACTACGTCAAGGCAAGTCAAAATGACTACAAGATTACAAGAGAACTTGTCGTCAGTGCGCCCGTGAAATCTATCTGCAACTCCTTTCACTTGCAAACCGAACTACATCAAACCCACTGCAGTTTTCTCGTCCTTTGATGGAAATGGAACCCTTTAGTGGTAATAGGGATGGGATGGATGGGAACAGAAGCCATTCAAATGAAGACACTCTTCAACAACTGGCAGATTTGATCGTACAACATGGAAGGGGAAATACGCTTCCATTGCCGCCAGAACCGGAGATTTTTAAAGGCGGTCCTCTAAATTATCCAACCTGAATATTCTCAACAATCCAAACGAGAACCAGAAAATGGTAAAGAAACTGCCCAAATATCTGATCGTTAAATGGAGCAGAGAAATAGATCATTGGCTCAGCAAGGAGGAAGGTGAACAAGATCTCGCATCTAGTAAGGAAGCGAGTTTGCAGTATCCTCCTTTTTTTCAGTTTTGCGAATTCCTGAAGAAAGAAGCCAAAATCACGTGCAATCCAGTTCTACCCACGAAATATGGAGAACGATGGGACGACAAGCGACGATTGAGTGGAACAACTCGAAAGGATGGAAATGAGTTTGGAAGTTTTGCCACTGGCTCGAAAGAAGTACAAGAATCTGGCAAGGAGGACGAAGCCC
This sequence comes from Paragorgia papillata, assembly GCA_035771165.1. NCBI lineage: Eukaryota > Metazoa > Cnidaria > Anthozoa > Scleralcyonacea > Coralliidae > Paragorgia > Paragorgia papillata. The sequence goes on from JAWNZC010000091.1 coordinate 710,218, forward strand.
AGAAGCCCTGCATTATGTGCAAGAAAACCTACAACTTGGAAGCCTGTGAAGAATTCCTAAAGATGACCTTGCAACAGAAGGACTTCTTGCGATCGAAAGGTTTGTGTTTCGGTTGCTTATTATGGGGACATATCAGCAAGAGCTATCACAGAAAACACGTATGCAAAACCTGCAAGAAGTTTCATCCAACCTCGCTTCATGATGTTTCCTACAAAGCATCACAAAAGATTACAAAGATGGATGACGAGACGGGTGAGGACCCCGAAGAGTCTCATAAAGCTAGATCATATAGAGTTGATGTTCGTAACGATGTCTACAAGACTAACTGCCCTTCTCACTCACTCATAGTTCCGGTTTGGTTACATCATCAGAAGAATCCTACCAAGAATACACTGGTACATGCACTTTTGGACGACCAATCCGACGCGTGTTTCATAAAGAGGGGAATTCTAGGACAACTCGGAATTGAAGGTCCAAAGGTTCAACTGGCTATTTCAACTGTACTCGCCGAAGAAATGGTCGAAAGTGGAAAAATTAATGGTTTAGTCATACGTGGAATTAAGGAGCAAGAAGAAATACCTCTACCCAGAACGTACTCAAGAGACACTATACCTGCTAAGAGAAGCCAGATCCCGAGACCGGAAACAGCTCAAACGTGGGCTCATCTTCAAAGAATTACAGATCGACTAACGCCGTATTTACCTGACGCAGAAATTGGTCTCCTTATTGGAATCAGCTGCATACGTGCCATAAAATCAAGAGAGATCATACCTGGTAAAGATGCTGAACCCTATGTACAGAGAACCGCAGTCGGATGGGGAATCATCGCTGCAACAGATCCGAAAGTATACGACGAAAATTACAACGCGTACGAAATATCCTGTAACCATATTTCGTGCCGAGAAGTTCTAGCTGTTCCAGGCAAGAAGATTTGTCACTTTTTATCACTATATATATATATATAAATATAAATATAAATATATATATTATATATATATATATATTATATATATATATATATATATATATATGTATATTATATATATATATATACATGTATATATATATATGTAATATTTATAAACCGCGCAGGAGGGCTTTATCGGATATAAAACACGAGGCGATAGCCGAGTGTTTTAGAGCTGATAAAGCCCGTACTGCAAGGTTTTTAAATGGCTTCTAAAAAGAATCACTTCATACGTTCATTGGCGTAGTAATTTTGAAAATTAAGCTTATCTCAGCCGTTAAAAACCAGCGAGAAACTTAGAGCGAGTCTATATCACATATATAGATCGGATACGCTCATGATTTTTCTTTGTGTTTTCCTCATGAATTATTAATGAATTTTATATATATATATATATATATATATATATATATATATATATACGGTATATATACGGTATATATATAGATTGTACTATATATATATATATATATATATAGCAAGCATAGATCATGCATGACATAGTACTATATATAGTACAGTTATACTTTGATCACTGAATATCTTGCCTACTGGGTATTAATTTTAGAAATGAACCAATTAGTGAACCACAATCAGATGGAAGAAGTACAACATGTTTTAGGTACTGTACTGTAGGTTTACTGTATGATCATATTAAATCTTTAAAAAACTACTGTACTGTATATAGTGGTTTTCTCTTTGAAGTAGGGGTGGGCGATACTGGGATTTCATGTTTCGATACGATATCGATATCGATATCGATACTGACACTATTATTACTACATAAGTTTTACTAATATACTTTCACTGTATTAATATATGATTTGTGTTAATAATTGACAATTACATCAAACGTTTAAAACCACAACAAAGATTTAATAGAATATAACTATTAACCCATGGTAATTAAACATTAACAATGTAAAATATATAACCAAATGTTCAGTTTTGTACTATAGATTGTCTCAGTGTCTCAATTACTACATGTTTTGATTCAAGAAAAGAAACATATCAACATTCTTTGGTTTCAGACAGCTTCTTCTATGTGACACTAGTTCTCCAGCTTTAGAAAATAAACGCTCTGAAGGCACAGATGTTGCTGTGATGCACAGATATTTTAAAACTAATTTTGCAAGGCCTGGATAGTGCTTACTGTTTGCACACCACCATTCCAATGGATCTTCTTCACGTGGTATCACATGCTCTTCAAAATACTGCCTGCTCTCAAACAATTTATCATTCATACCTTGCATTGCATTTGCTCTATCTGCTACCCTTGCATCAAATGCTTGCCATAGCACATCACCTTTAGGCAATGGAGTTGGAACATCTTCTGCCTGCGATTCCAATGAAGCCATCTCATGCACTAGTGATTCTGCACTGGTTCGCGATGCTCCATTATTCAGAAAAGCCAATTTCTTAAAACGAGGATCCAGGAGGGTCGACTTGGCAAGGACACCATTTCCTTCTATGTTGACAAAACGTTGACGCATTTGAGCAACAAGCTCTTTGTTGACACCAGGGGATGCATCATTGCCAGTTATCTGCTGCAAAGATCTTGCTATTGGTATAATCTTGGAGATTGAGACATTCTTTTCAGCACTCATCTCTGTTGTGGCATTTTCAAAAGGTTGAAGTACTTTAATAGCATCCTTAATTTTGTCTACATCCACTAACGAGAGACACAACTCATTCCTACCCTGCAAACAGAGTGTTGTAGTTACAGCTTGCTGTTGTTCAATGATTCGTTGAAACATATACAAGGTGGAATTCCACCTGGTATCAACTTCTTGAATTAAGTTTCCCTCGGGGATACCAAGCTGTTTTTGAACCTCCCTCAGCTTGTCTGTGGCTTTAGCACTGTGGTGGAAAAAGCTTACAATGTCCTTGCACTTTTTCTTCAAAGGAGCCAACAGTGTATCTGCAGAAATACCAGCCTGGACAATCAGATTCAGAGTATGGGCAAAGCAGGGAATGTGTTTCCATCCAACAATCCTCACAGCTGCAACAACATTTGCTGCATTATCGGTGACCAGTGCAACGACTTTCGCAGTTATCTCCCATTCATCAGCTATTCTTTTGAGCTCTGCTGCAATGTTTTCTGCAGTATGGCTTACACAGAGATTAAAAGTTTCCAAAACAAAAGATTGCATCTCCCATGATTCATTAATAAAGTGACACGTAACTGTTATATAGCCCTGAGTTGTTCGCGAAGTCCAAATGTCTGTTGTCAGACAAACATGGGAAGCAGAATTTAGCTGATTCTTTACCCTGGCTTTCACTTCTTTATACTTTTCTGGAAGTTTGCGCATTAATGTCCTTCGACTGGGTAGCTGGTATCTGGAATCCAACAAATGAACGAATTTGTTGAAACCCTTATCATCCACGATTGAGCTAGGTTGCATATCAGTTGCTACCATTTCCAGCAAGGCATTATCGAGACTTTTCTGACGTGGACCGTTTGCTTCATACTTTGTACTCTTCGCAAGAATTCCTTGAAGAGTCGCTTGTATTTTCTTACCACCCGATTTCTTCTTGTTTGTCTCGTGGTCTTTCTTCATTCGTTCTTGACAAATTTTATACTCTGCATGATGTTTAAGCTTCAGATGCTGAAAACGAAAACAGCCATTTTATTTATATACTGAATTGTTTATACATACTGTATTTGAAATTTATTCATACTAATTTGAATTTCAAATTTTGAAACATATATTTACATACCTTTAAGAGATTTGTCGTGTTGCTACGATGTTTTACACTCTCTGCACAAATTGTACATTTGGATTCTCCTTCATTTGTTCCAAATCTTGAGAAATATCGCCATGCAGAACTTCGGGTTCGCTTTCGACGTGTATTACTCGTTTCAGCCGTTGGAATAGATTCTTCTAAGACTTCTATTTCTTCGTCTTCTATTTCAATTTCTTCTTCATTTTGTGAACTGGTATCTTGTGAAGTTGACGCCATATTTTTTGCCTTTTTTGGCAACGTGGGCACTGGGCAGCGTGCGCTGATCTAAACTTATTTGGGAACTGGGAAGCGTGAAGCTGTACTTCATTTAAGACTGAGTTCAATTCAAAATCAATTAGTCCGTATCACGTGACACGTGAGCAATATCGAAATCATCGATACTGAAAAATAGTATCGATACCAATTACTAATTTCTCAGTATCGACAGTATCGATATTTTTTAGAAATATCGCCCACCCCTACTTTGAAGCTGAATGTTCAACCTTGGCACGTACAACATGGTGAGGAGAGACAACACCTAACAGTGTAGTTTATGCAGACAACATAATGTGCAGAATGACTACAGCAGAAGCACAGTGTTGAATTAAATACTTGACTGTAAATTTTGCCTATTCATTTTAGGGATGAACTAAGTGGAGCACAGTCAGAGGGGACAGGTAGTGGTACCAGAACATGTAAATGTAATTACAGGTAAATTATATTTATTGTGTTTGGATGTACAGTATTTAGTTGTGCTGTATCCAAATATCATCTAGGCACACCAACCAGTGGTGGTTTCATGACAAAATGTGAGTGCCAAATGTGTAAAACTCTATACTGTACTGTGGCCTAGTGGCAAACACTTTCCTCCACCACCACCCCACCCACCCCCTCCCCCACCCCCATAAAAGAAAAGGGAAAAGAAAGAAAATATTAAGAAATTAGTTTGAAGTGTACAGCTCAAATATGTCATTTCTGTGGGGTGATTTGTAACATTCTGAAGGTCATTTTATGATTGTTGGCCACCTAGTTTGGGCACCCAAGCTGGTCTACATATACCAGTGTCTCAGACCTCCTGGATACATTGTAGTCCCATGTATATAGCTCATGCCTGTAGATCTTAACAGATTAAACTAATCTTGACACCTTGTATGTTGTACAGTATACTGTATGTGGGTCAGGTGATTAGCTCTGTTGTTTGATACAATAATTATTGTGATGTTATATCACCAAAAATTAATTTGCAAAATATTTGTTCAAAAAATCTGAGGGCTAATTCATGGTTATTGCTTAATACAGTATTGTGGTCCATTCTTGATATACATGTGTACAGTAAATTGCCTGCTAAACTAATTTGACATTATTACAACATGTTGAAGCTGTGATGAGGTGCATTGTGCCACTAATGTTCTTAGGATTGTTTGGAGTGACAAGTACAGACTGTATTGTGTTTATGCTTTTATTGGTTGTCTTTCCAAATTTTCCTAAGCACCATGGTACTCCTACAGCTACAGTACTTTGATAACATTAATTTTTATAGAAATGAAACACAGTCAGAGGGGGAGACAAGCACTAGAGCATGTTATAGGTACTGTCAGTCTATAATCTTTGAAAAGTAAATTATTATGTATTTTTAAAGTAGTGTTATTAATGTGCTATTTCTAGTTTTACTTTACATGTACATGATAATTGTTTTCTGAGATGTTTGTTTGGATTTCAACACCTTCCATTTTAACTTCCTTTCATTAGTTGTTTGACTTTGAACCCCAAAAGCTACAGTACTCTGTATAGTTTTCTTTATGATCCCTGTTATTGACTTGATTGACAAGCTATTTCATCTATTTTGTTTTTTAATTTACAGCTCATATATTAACTTAATGTCCGACTCTGAAGATGAGGAGGAACAAGAGATGTTTGACATTGTGTGTTTGAATAATACTCTAGAAATTGAAAAGGATACTGGGTATAATTATTAATACTTTGCTGTATAAATACATGCACATATATTCTGCCAGGTATTCCTGGCTAATATACAGATACTGTTACTGCTTTTGTGTTACTGCTTTTCCCCTATTCTTTGTTTGTATTGGTTCTTTTTTAGTTTATTTATTTCTTTGCAATAACATCCAAACATTACCATCTCTATTTATCACTGCAGTGTTTTCTTGCAAACTCTTAGGACATTTGATATTATTTTTGTGTTATAGTAAGCTGACATATGCATGCATCTTTTTGCTTCTGACACTTTTCTTAGACAGGCAAGGTTATGCGGTACTGGATGGTTAAGTTCGCAGTATTTTGGCTAAACCATTTAAATTACCTAAAACATTTTAAATATAACCAACCATAAACACTCCACTTCTCAATTATAGAAACACAATTGCACAAGTAAGTTTGCAGGAAATTGTATCTCAACATGTGGGAGTTGTGATGGATAATGATATTGGATCACCAAAGAACCTTATAAATGTCAGAAGGAAACACTGTTTTAAAGATGCAGTCAACAAGCTGTCCAGGCCAAGTTTCATGCCCAACAGAAAGCTATCGGTACGCTTTGCTGATGACTTAGGTCAGTCAGAAGGTGCAGTGGATCTTGGTGGTCCAACCCGTGAGTTCTTGCGGCTAGCTATTGCAGAAATGTACGAAACATCAGGGATGTTTGGAGGGCCAGAAAAAAATAAGAGTTTGGTTCCAAACTCCCAAGGTGAGACATTTTGCAGAGAAAATGTGTGATGTAGTATAATAAGTGGTTTTGTATGTACATGTACTGTAGGCAAGTTCCTGCTTAGACGTCACTTAGTTCAACTTTGAAGTTAGTCCATGAAGATGAAATTTTAAAAAATGAAGATATATTACAAATACATGTATAATCTTCTCAGAAGTTTCCAAATATCCTAAATATGTAAAATATGCAACTATATGAGACAGGCACTTTAAGATACATTGACAAACCCCTATTGCAGACCAAAATTAGTATTTCATATGCCCTATCAAAGACCTGCAGTGCAAAAAGCATGTCCCATAGGTTGGCACACCCCTACAAACCTTGTATGAATACAGTATATTGTATGGGAGTACCCTTCACCTGGAATTTATTATATGACGTTTTTCTTTGACCTATATTACTCTACAATCAGAATGTCTTTTCGTATATCAATGATAAAAGTGGCTACCTACACATGTCTCTGGTTGATTAGCATAAGTAGACAACATAATTGGATAAAGTGGACAACATTAACAATGTCAAACTGGTTGGATCCATTTCATTTGCTTTCAGTTGTGACTGTAATCTCAACAACATATAAATGTATGAAGAACAACTCTATATCACGGGAAAAGGGTGAGGAACACCCCCTAGCTAGCACACCATATACCTGTACAACCTGTATGTATATGGTCATAATCAAAACTGCTTCATCTTTCTTTTTTCTATAGCTAGAGCTCTGCGACATTATTTCATGTGTGGGAAACTGATTGCTGTATCATTATGCAATGGGGGTGTTGCTGGGAATTGCCTATCAAAACCAGTATACAAATTCTTGGTGGACAGTGAACAGCTGGAAATGGTTACTCCAATGGTTGAACACATACTTGACTATGAAAAGCGACTTGCAGTTGGTCAGGTAATATTACATACAATATAAATTTTAAACTCAGAGAAGTGCTGTGTGTAGCTGGAATCGCATGGCCTATGTTGCGTACACGATCATTAAGCTACACAAGAGGAACACTATCATCAATCATGAGATGTGCGTGTCGACTTCTTTAAACTTTTCAATTCAAATGTGGTGTCATTGACCAATCATCAAACTGGTGAACGAATCATTTAAGAGTGTAGAAATATTGTGGAACTCTTGACTAAGAATTTCATTTAACTAAACATATATTTTATTTTTACCTTGATGGATAATCAATCATTTTATGGCTGAATATTATGAGTTGTAATTAATATTACATGTACATGTAAGCATACATGTATGCCATGTATTCAATCCATGTGACAATACAGTATCTGTCTCATTCTGTCATGTAACAACTTGCAACAATCTTTTCAGCCATGAAATTTGATTCCCACACTTCATCAAGATTTCTATATTTTCTATGCTTTTTAGCTTGGTACAATAACGAACTGTTCTTAGGAATACTTTTTTAATCCAGACTAGTAACTGAAAAGCTTTAAGCAAGTAAATCAAAAACTTCAGAAAGAGAATCAGATTAATTATTCATGATTCGCAAATAGGCCTTAAGACATCATTTCATTGTTTTTTAATTAGCTCCAAAGTGCAGATAGTGAGACATTTTCCCAAACATTGGAGAATGTGTATGATTCATTAGAGCAGTGTGGCTACTCAAAACCACACATATTCCAAAACCGAGAAGACATGGTGAAGGAGCTTTGCCACTATCTTGTGATTGACAGTGTGCGAAGTGCACTTGAACAATTAAAAGAAGGGCTGACCACTTTGGATGCCCTTGGTCTGATGAGGAGATATCCTTTGGTTATGGAAGAGGCATTCTGTTCAAAGGAGAGTGAGGTAAAAGCATCAGACATTGACAATCTCTTTTTACCAGTATTTGATGACCCTGGTAGCAACAAGTATGCCCATCAAGAATTAATGATTATGCATTGGAGGGATTATTTACAGGATTGTGAAGGTTTGTCTTTATAATTTTCATTATTAATAATTAAAAAAAAAGAAATATGACATTGCAAAGTGTAATTGCTGCCAGGATAAATTTAATGTTGTTTCCCTTTAAATTCCAGCTGGGTGCTGCAACACAACACTTGGTGAAGTGTTAAGTTTTGTTACTGGAAGTGATGAAATACCCCCTCTTGGTTTCAACCCACAACCCATGATCAAGTTTTGGGAAGATGTTCGTCCAAAAGCAAACACCTACGGAAACACACTATATCTTCCATTATTCCCATCACACACTACCAACACTATAGCATATGAAGCCTTCAAGGAGAACATGGATGATGGAATATTAAATTCTCCATCATTTGGACTAGCTTAACAAATTTCTGCTAATTTATGAAGTCACTTTTTCAGTGTCAAATAAAAAAGTACGGTAATCTGCTCAGTCGAGGATGAACAGTCAGACTGCTTTTAGTATCATGTGAGATACTGTATAGTGCAAATGCTTTATACAGTTATAAACATTTAGTTGTCCTTCAGTAGCGTATAGATGTGAAGAAGAAGAAGAATTTCAAATGAAGTCAAATCACTGCTGTAGAGAAAAGTTTTCTGACTGCCCCAACCGGCCAGCGCTCTAACCACTGAGGCTGAGCTATTGGGACTCCCGGCCAAGGCAGTCAGAAAATATCGATATTTCTGACTATCCCATATTTCCATATGATATGAGTCCCAATAGCTCAGTGGTTAGAGTGCTGGTACATTAAACCAGAGACCTTGGGTTCGATTCCCGGTTGGGGCAACTTCTCTACAGCAGTGGTTTGACTTCATTTGAAATTCTTCTTCACATGCTTTTTACAGTTTTACGTCTTTTCCCCCCTTAAATTTGACATTGATATGTTTACGTAAAATTAATGACGGAATTCTTTCTATGCTGTGCAATTCAAAACTTTTCATCCCGGCTGGGAAAATTTTCACCTTGCCTACTGAGATCTTGCCAAATTCAAGTGAGATCCCACCTACTGGGCTAGCCTGAAAAAATTGGAACCAACATACTCGTTCCTGCAGTATATCTATATTTGTCAATTGACAGCGGCTCATGGCTGCCCATCCTCGGCAATAACCGATGATTAAAAAAAATTCTGAAAAAAATTGGGGCACTCAAATTTTTGGGGGTGGGTGGTGATGAAAAACAGAATTTTTTTTTTAATTGGCCTACCATGAATCAAAGTTATATTCTTAGTTCAAGGTTGTACTTTACAAATAGTGGGCTACTGCACCCTGGCATGTACATGTATGTTATTGACTGAGCGTGAGGTCCGTACAGAAGGATATTGATCGAGTTCTTTTTTCGTTTGTATGGACCGAGCCGAAGCGAAAAAAGAACGAGAGCAATATCCTTCTGTACGGACCGAACAAGCTCGGTCAATAAGTAAAGTTATTTATTATAATGGCCATAAAACAAAAAAGCCGTAAAATTTAAGTTTACATCATTTGAACAACGAAGCCAGTAAATCATGAATTTAAACCTACGCACCGAGCTACAATCTTGGACAATAATGTTGTAACACCCCCTACCCCCGATTCAATGTTGACCGAAATGAGACAATGTTGGACTGGAGTTTCATATAACAACATTGAAGCGGGGGGAGGGGTTGACTGTTACAACTATTATTGTCCAAGATTGTCCTTGACTGATTTTTCTTAATATTGTATAAAATACAACTAAAATATGACTTCAATTTGTAAGTTAAAGTCAATAAAGAAATTGTGAAATTTGAGACTGTTTCGTGCAATTAGTAGAGAGATATTTGCGTTTAAAAATGTATAGATTGCGCTCTACTACGAGGCCCTTTCTTTGTTACTAAATGATATGTACGTCACTAGAACAGTATTGCGAGAGAAAGTGCATTCTGTCGATGGAAAAAAATGTAGGTTTTGATACTTGGATAACTGTTGAAAGAGAGATGTATTTATAATATTACTATTGTTTAGATATGACGCTCATATTTCAGCCGTTTGTTGATATCTGAGCCCGCTTTAACTGAATCTATATCTGACATTATGACGATTAGGGAAAAACAAGCACGGTGTATTTCATTTCATAATAGAACATTTTATTTAAGTTTAAAAATTATTTCCCCAGCTAATACCATCAATGAATTGTTAATGGGAGCATAATTGTTTTTATACTAAGATTAATAACTTCAAAAACTACAGAAGACCCGCTACCTTGTCGTTGGAAATTTGAGAAATTAACATATTGCGGCACGCGTTTTAGACGAAGCGAAATCTGGAAGAGGTTGAAATCATTCAATAAATAAATGTAAAGGTTAAGCCTCTTATATAGAATGCTTGTAAAGCCACATTTATTCATATGTAGTTGGTTTAATTTCCCCTGCGTAGTTATATACCGCCTTATCCAACGGTCTACCACGGTCTACCACGGTCTACCACTACAATATAACAAAATTAATATACATGTAATTCCCTTTAAAACCCATGGTAGACCGTGGTAGACCGTGGTAGACCGTTGGATAAGGCGGTATAATTGCGCAGGGGAAATTAAACCAACTGCATATGAATAAATGTGGATTTACAAGCATTCTATAAAAGAGGCTTAAGCTTTACATTTATTTATTCAATGATTTCAACCTCTTCCAGATTTCGCTTCGTCTAAGACGCGTGCCGCAATACGTTAATTTCTCAAATTTCCAACGACAAGGTAGCGGGTCTTCTGTAGTTTTTGAAGCTATTAATCTTAATATAAAAATAATTATGCTCCCATTGACAATTCATTGATAGTATTAGCTGGGGAAATAATTTGTAAACTTAAATAAAATGTTCTATTATGAAATGAAATACACCGTGCTTGTTTTTCCCCAATCATCATAATGTCAGATATAGATTCAGTTAAAGCGGGCTCAGATATCAATCACCCAACGGGAAATATGAGCGTCATATCTAAACTATAGTAATATTATAAATACATCTCTTTTTCAACAGTTATCCAAGTATCGAAACCTACATTTTTTCCACGGACAGAATGCACTTTCTCTCGTAATACTGTTCTAGTGACGTAGATATTATTGAGTAACAAAGAAAGAGCCTCGTAGTAGAGCGCAATCTATACATTTTTTAAACGCAAATATCTCTCTACTAATTGCACGAAACAGTCTCAAATTTCACAATTTCTTTATTGACTTTAATTTACAAATTGAAATCATATTTTAGCTGTATTTTATACAATATTAAGAAAAAGCAGTCAAGGACAATCTTGGACAATAATGTTGTAACACCCCCTACCCCCGATTCAATGTTGACCGAAATGAGACAATGTTGGACTGGAGTTTCATATAACAACATTGAAGCGGGGGGAGGGGTTGACTGTTACAACTATTATTGTCCAAGATTGTCCTTGACTGATTTTTCTTAATATTGTATAAAATACAACTAAAATATGACTTCAATTTGTAAGTTAAAGTCAATAAAGAAATTGTGAAATTTGAGACTGTTTCGTGCAATTAGTAGAGAGATATTTGCGTTTAAAAATGTATAGATTGCGCTCTACTACGAGGCCCTTTCTTTGTTACTAAATGATATGTACGTCACTAGAACAGTATTGCGAGAGAAAGTGCATTCTGTCGATGGAAAAAAATGTAGGTTTTGATACTTGGATAACTGTTGAAAGAGAGATGTATTTATAATATTACTATTGTTTAGATATGACGCTCATATTTCAGCCGTTTGTTGATATCTGAGCCCGCTTTAACTGAATCTATATCTGACATTATGACGATTAGGGAAAAACAAGCACGGTGTATTTCATTTCATAATAGAACATTTTATTTAAGTTTAAAAATTATTTCCCCAGCTAATACCATCAATGAATTGTTAATGGGAGCATAATTGTTTTTATACTAAGATTAATAACTTCAAAAACTACAGAAGACCCGCTACCTTGTCGTTGGAAATTTGAGAAATTAACATATTGCGGCACGCGTTTTAGACGAAGCGAAATCTGGAAGAGGTTGAAATCATTCAATAAATAAATGTAAAGGTTAAGCCTCTTATATAGAATGCTTGTAAAGCCACATTTATTCATATGTAGTTGGTTTAATTTCCCCTGCGTAGTTATATACCGCCTTATCCAACGGTCTACCACGGTCTACCACGGTCTACCACTACAATATAACAAAATTAATATACATGTAATTCCCTTTAAAACCCATGGTAGACCGTGGTAGACCGTGGTAGACCGTTGGATAAGGCGGTATAATTGCGCAGGGGAAATTAAACCAACTGCATATGAATAAATGTGGATTTACAAGCATTCTATAAAAGAGGCTTAAGCTTTACATTTATTTATTCAATGATTTCAACCTCTTCCAGATTTCGCTTCGTCTAAGACGCGTGCCGCAATACGTTAATTTCTCAAATTTCCAACGACAAGGTAGCGGGTCTTCTGTAGTTTTTGAAGCTATTAATCTTAATATAAAAATAATTATGCTCCCATTGACAATTCATTGATAGTATTAGCTGGGGAAATAATTTGTAAACTTAAATAAAATGTTCTATTATGAAATGAAATACACCGTGCTTGTTTTTCCCCAATCATCATAATGTCAGATATAGATTCAGTTAAAGCGGGCTCAGATATCAATCACCCAACGGGAAATATGAGCGTCATATCTAAACTATAGTAATATTATAAATACATCTCTTTTTCAACAGTTATCCAAGTATCGAAACCTACATTTTTTCCACGGACAGAATGCACTTTCTCTCGTAATACTGTTCTAGTGACGTAGATATTATTGAGTAACAAAGAAAGAGCCTCGTAGTAGAGCGCAATCTATACATTTTTTAAACGCAAATATCTCTCTACTAATTGCACGAAACAGTCTCAAATTTCACAATTTCTTTATTGACTTTAATTTACAAATTGAAATCATATTTTAGCTGTATTTTATACAATATTAAGAAAAAGCAGTCAAGGACAATCTTGGACAATAATGTTGTAACACCCCCTACCCCCGATTCAATGTTGACCGAAATGAGACAATGTTGGACTGGAGTTTCATATAACAACATTGAAGCGGGGGGAGGGGTTGACTGTTACAACTATTATTGTCCAAGATTGTAGCTTGAAAAGGCATCTCAAACTTTTTATTTGCTAGAACGAAATCGTTTTCTACTGTACTTACTGTGGCTTAAGAAAGCTCAAAATAAACGTTTATTCAGCTTCGTTATCACTCATGAAGAGCAAGCTCTTGCTGGTTTTTGTCTGAGTTGTCTGTACTGCTGGTTTTTGTCTGAGTTGTCTGTACTGCTGGTTTCTGACCGCTCAGGAACCAATCAGTATGCTCCATTTTTTAGATGGACCGCCTGGCCATATAATAAAACACAATATTACTGTACTGTATGTAAACTGAACTATATGTTGATATTTGTTTTTGTGGTACTGTACTTCACTGATGCAATCGGGTTAGTTGTTGAAACATCTGAAAAGCTTCAGCAACATTACTTGGATAAAACCAGCCACTGGCCTCAATTACATAATCAAAATACTCCTTGTAGATGTTGTCCTCTGTGTTCTCATCTATGCTTTCTTCTAATACATGTATCTTTGTATCAGAAACTTCAGTTAGAAAGTTCTCCCCACCATAATATTCTGGTAAAAAGTATAAAATATCTGGTATTCCTGCTACAGTTTCATGTTGCGCTTTCCTAATGCTACGACTGTTCCAGTGATCTTTCACTTTTTGCATATCCTCTTGGAGTAGTCTGTGGTAGCAATACCAAAGGCATTCCATGTGATAGATATTTCCCAATTCCAAAATTCCACTTTGGGACATGTCTTGAAATAAATCGATCCATCAGCTTGAGCGATTGCGCCTCAAATAGGACCACCATGCTTCTATTCTCTGATTTGCTGGAGATGACCCATAAACATGTGATTTCTCTCCAGCCCATTCATCTAAACCTTCTGCTCGTAGATAACATTGCATGCCAGCCAACACCACATTCTCCGTTCCACAGTCTGTCCTCACACGCTGTGGACAGCCTCCAACTTCTTTGACAAAATTTAAGTAAATTTCAGCAATAACCTGCGGATTTTTATTGGACCTTAGAACTTCAAGCCAAAGGATACGTCTGCTATAACCGCAAATTGCTCCATGGATTGAAAAGCCATATGGTTTTAATTTATCATAACCTTTACAATACAAAATATATTATTTGCATTAAAACTTGTCTTATTTATATCTTAGACATGTTTTGGGGTGTAGTATCGCTGTATATTTTTACGAGTTGTGCCCTATAACGGCCTTTAAGTGATCCTCGTCAAACTGAGTTCCTTTTCGCTTGAGTCCCAAAGACCTTAGACGTCTCTTAACAGTTCTCAGGGACATGTTAATGCCGTTTCCAGCCAGGAGACCAACTATGGCATCGTATGGGTAACCACGATCAAAATACAATCTTATCAGATCATTAGCTACTCGAACACACGAGCAGCTATTACGATACGTTCCCTCTGCTTCGTTGTTTGGACTGCCACATCCTGGACAAGACATGATACATTGATTTTCCTGGTCGTTAAAACTTAAAGAACCACAAAAATCGAAACGCTTTTTATATTGTGGTCAACAGCGATACGCTGACCGTTTCACTGACGGCTCACTTGTATGACGTCATGCGCGCGCACAGTTTCACTTTTTTTTATGTGTGTGCGTGTTTTTTATTATATTGTTTGTATAATTTTATTTTTATTTGCGGGGGTGCGGTACTTTTATTTGCATGTAGTATTATCTATTTGGGAACGGATAGACATTTTTATTTGTGAGTGTTGATTTTTATTTGTGTTTGTCTTTTTAAATTGTGTAAACTATTTTATTTATGTGTGTTCCTTTTTCTTATATGTGGTGGCCCTTGTGAGCCACCGTAAGAATAATTTGAAATGGTCTAACCACATCGATACTATTACAAAAAAGGCTTCTAAGCACCTACATATTCTACGCGTACTCCGTCGAAATGGCTTACCATCTGAACATCTCGTTAAAATCTTTATCGCATGAATTCGGGCTAACTTGGAGTACTGTTGTCCCGTTCGGAACACTAGTTTGCCACAATATCTTTCAGACAGGATCGACCAAATTCAGAAGAGAGCGTTTCCAATAATTTGGCCGGATCTGTCGTACAATCAAGCGGTCTTGGCGTCTGGTCAGCCTCGCCTTTCGAACAATAGACAGAAGCTATGCCGTAACACTTTTAAGAAAATTCAATCGAATCCATCGTCTACTTTAGCTGCTCTCATCCCCCCAACAAGGTCAGCCGTTCATGGCTGATCTCTCTATTGATGTAACACTGACCGTTTCAATGGGAGTTTTTTCCCTGCCATGACAAGAAACATGAACGATTTTATTATATCTTAAATACTGTATCAATATATAGTAGTAGCATATATTTTAATATTTTTGTAACTTACTTTGTAATTATGGAATATAAAAATGTGGAATATCGATTGTAAACCGGATCCAGTCCTCCGGTATTCACCAACAGTTGTAAAATTTTAATAACTACAACTGCGATTTTATATTCAATAAACCATTATTATTATTACTATTATTATTGATTACTGTATCCAAATGCAAAGATGCAGTAGATGTAAGATCACTGGCTTCAAAAATTGTGGCATATGGTTCACAGATGTCATCAGTTAACAACATTTTTATCAAACCTGTCATCAAGAATGGTGGATGATAGACCAGAAAGTATGTATTAATTCCGAGTAGTCCAGCATTAATTTAATTGACGAGATTGCTGCTATCCTAGTACTGGCCAAAATACTTAAAGACAAGAAGGATAATATGTTTTTCATGATTCTTGATGTAAGTTAACCATATGTCTTAAGGTGGCTCACAATAGTTTTATAACTGTGTGCAGGCTGGGGTGTAATTTGTATAAGTAATCATCGCATGGTGCTGAGGAAAATTAGGGCTTAAGTCGCAATGTGACGAGGGTAATTTGTAAGATTTGAAAACACGAGTAAAATTAAACCTTAATTTTACGAGAACTCATGCGATTATGTGTTAATAATATAGCGGGAAAAATTATTCAAAAACTATGTTATGTGCGGAAAATGTGAAAGTACGTGTACCTTATCATGGTCGGTGCCTGTGGCTTTCTTTTTGTAAACACAGGCAAAAGTTCTTAAATTTTCTAGTGTATTCATTTTCACTAAAATCTTACACTCCTTCAATAGTTTGAATTAGTTCAAAGTAAACAATGTTGACAATATGTTAAAAAACAGTGATGAGCAAAAGTGCACAGGCAATTAATAATAGGCTATAATTAATTTTCGGTATTTTCATGGCTGACGGTTTTACTTATAACTTGGCTTCTGCCGCACCTGTATTGTTCCAACTTATATCAAACTCTTTGTTATGATAAGAGCAACAATTTCAGACGTAGTAGAGATTTCTAGCTTCTCTAGAAAAACAGTTATGAGTAAACGTGCAAAAGCAATTAATAATAGGCTATAATTAATTTTCGGTATTTTCATGCCTGACGGTTTTAATGCGACGAATTTAACTCAGTGACGAGCAAGGAAAATCCCGTTAGATCGCGGCAAAAACGTCCAATGCGCATGCGAAGTAAACAAAAATCTGATTACGGGCTCAAAAAACATGTTATCATAATTTATGCATAGGCTTGTCTAGCACTGAAAAGACATTTTAAACGTCTAAGACGAAATTATTTTTCTTTAACATTTGATCAACATACCAGACTGACTATCAGATTAAAAACTCCACAAAACTGAAAACCATACACTTAACAGAGCTAATATATATTCAATACACTGAAGGTACTCAACAAGATATTAAGTAAATGTTTTGCGTTTGCTGATATTACCAATCTCGTAAGGCCTGATCCGGTGTGGCGGTCTGAGATTGTCACCGTGCTGAGATTGTATATCAATATCTGTAATCGGCTTTATGACCAGAATAATCAAACTTTTTGCCATGAAATGACTGATTTATGAACACTGCCTGAATAAAATCGAATACTTGAGATGAATAATTACAGTTTTAATGAAAAAATATTATATCCGCTCGTGAACTAGAATGCTGATGCTGATGCATGACGAAAGTTTCGGGCGTTAACTACAGTAACTGAGATGTCTTGTATCGATCATTCCATTGAATTATTAAATATATCCAGAGTTTAGAAGATTAACAATAATTTTGGTTGATATACATGTATACATGCAGCAAGAATATGCGATCATCCCGTGATGACAAACGGTAGCAACCATTGAACTAAAAATAACTGGAACGCTACGTTCAGTAAACTGCGCATACAAATCTTGAAGCCAAAATTTGACTCCCATGAAGCCAGTTTTGACTCCCAGACACGCACTTCCACGCGTGTTTCTACTTTTTTTGTTTTGGCCGTGTTTGTTTTTTTCGTGGAAAGGCTGGGTACGACTTGCATAATTTGGCTTCAAACTTCCGGTTAAACGTAGCGTTCCAGTTATTTTTAGTTCAATGGTAGCAACTCGTCGTTTTGTTTCAGTTCATGCCGTTCATCGCATTCGTTGTTCAGATTTCATGAAAAGCCTCTGTTGTAATATGTTGTGACAAATTCACAACTACTAGCAAAGTTCACAAAGTTTTTGAATTTTGTACTATAAGGAGTTTTCATCAATAAACCATTTGAAGGCAAAAAGTTTGAATGTTTTGAACGTCAAACATTTGATAACGCAAATCGATATACAATCTCAGCACGGTGACAATCTCAGACCGCCACACCGGCCTAACATGAAACGTTCATGTAAATCTTTCAATAGAACGCTTGGTAAACAAAGCGTTAAGAATAATTTGCACCAGTATAAAGTTAGTATTATTTAACATGGACCAAAATAAAAATATCTAAGAGTCGACGTGGCATAACGTATTTGGATCATCCATTTTCCTATGTTAAGACCGTTTACCGTACCAAAACGTTTAGTTTTTCTTTGTCTTATGAGCTCTCAGATAGAACTATATTACTTTAAGACAAAAAAACCCGCTACGTTTTGGTACGATACGGTTATAGTCGAAAACGGTCTTTAGACTTTACAGTATATGATTTCCACAAGTAACTTTAATTAACACAAAATATCGTTGAGCTTACACTGGTGTATAAGTTACATTTTGTTTTTTGTTATTATAAACATACCTGTATAGGCTGTCGAGGCATAAAGCTTTACAACGCTACAGTTTAGTTTTTCCTTACAATGTTCATGTAAAAATGTACATAGAACTACACACCACATCAAAATGTCAATTTCAAGATGGCAATCATGGACCAAAACAGATTAAATGAAAATGAATTGAAATTTTAATATCGTTCAAATGTTTCGAAGAGGCCGTATCACTAAATACGGGTTTTAATAATCACCTGGAATCTTTATTAACATGTCTATATCTCCAAGCTGTAACAAACTCAATAATTTTGGCTATACAAATTTTGGACACATTTGGATGTTGTATAAAAAGTAAAGTAGCTTGAAAAATTCTCACAATTATTCTCGCAAAACTTTAACTTGTGGGCTTGATTGGACATCTTTAATAATTATTGTTTTTGTAACAGCATAATTTATATTGACTTCAATAAAAAGTGTGTCCAAAACATCCATTTTACCTGGTTTTAATATTTTTATAATGTAAATCTTTGTGTTAGTAAATGACAGCAAAGTTAGATAAACAAATAACACCTTTGATTCTTTGAATAGATCAAATATTAGCAAAAAATAAAGTTTAAACTACAGGTATAGGTACCCCAAAAACCAGGGTACCCCAAAAACCACAAGGTTCGGTTTAAGGCCATTCCTTCAAGTCAAAACATTGCTTCATAAAAAAAATAACATTTTGCTATTTCAAGATGTCTAGGCTTCTGGAAAAATGGCTTTTCTGAAAAGAATGCTCAGTGGTTAAATTCCCCCCCCCCCCCCCCCTAAAACCCAAATATTCAAGATACTATTATTCATGATTTTTTGTAGTGGAACCTGTAAAAATCTGAAGATTTAGACTAAGTTTGCAAACTAAGTTGTTTTACAACCCCTGTGGGTTCCTCTAGCCATAAAAAGTCTAACAATATCATACAATGCTGATGAACCACCACAACAGGCTCTTCAAGTTTGCATCAATCGCATGTGGTTTTTGGGGTACATATTTGATGAAAAATAAAAAACAAGTAAACAACGCATTTTTATTTAACAATGACAACTGTTATCTCTTAAAACATATCAACAACAGTTAATTATCAGATGTACAGTAGCATAATTTTGCTATGATTTTTTAAGAACCAAATAACACATGTTAATATATTATAGCGTTTATATAATATTTCTGTCAAGTTTCTCAACATCTTTAAAATGGGCGACAACTGTTTGGTATGCTGGTATTTCAAACTTCATGCCTTTCAATGGAATCACATCAAGGGGACCAGCAATTACATCCTCAAGTTTGATATTGCATATGTCAGGAAGGTGAGTTGGAGTGTCTTCTAGGACACAGCCAAGACCAACTTTAGGTTTAAGGCACCTCACTTCAACAGATTCAACCATCCCATTCTCATCAAGCAGAAAACGGCGCAAAACTTTGCCAATGAATAAATTGTTGCTCCGCTTAGATTGGTATATTACAGCATACCATTTACCAACGATTGACTCTTCCTTCACTGGAGGTGCTAAACTACGCCAAGCATTCTTTAATACCTTTAGGGCACAAGTTTCTTTACTTTCTTCCTCGTTGTAATCATCTTCTTCAATTTCCTCACCATAATCATCATCATCTTCATCTATATCCTCTTCACTATCTTCATCAAATTCATTGTCACTGTCTTTGAACAACCTTTTAGGAAGGTTGTTGCAAGTTTTCTTTGCTGGAAAGATCATTGTTGGTTTCCTGCCATTTAATCTGCAACTTGCCTTGCTGCACACTGAGCGCAAAACATTTTTGCAAATTGGACACTGTCTAAGTCGAAGTGCAAAACATTTCTTCTGTAGACAAATGCATTTCTCTTTGCATCTCAGAAAGGCCTCTTTCTCTTCTTCCTTCTTCTTTTTTGTATCATCTTTTGTCTTAGCTTTCTTTTCTTTCTGCTCTTTTATGTCTTTGACCAGAGAAGCAACATCTTTGGCTCTCATCGATCCATGAACTTGAGTTACTCTAGTTGAAGCTTTTTCCAAGTTAGGTTTGACCTTCTTAACTGTGAGCAATCCAGGGATTTCTTCTAGCTGTATGCTTTTTTCACCCATCTCTTTAATCAAATTATGTGCCTGATCAAATTTGTGTTTCCAATACAATGCAGAACCTTTTCTTTTGCCAGGTGGTGATGCAATGGTGGATTCTGGAGTTGATGACAAAGAAGATGAGCATGTAGAAGGTGTGGACTGAGTTGTGTCTTGTTGGATACAGTTTTCTGCTCTGTCAAACTTATCTTGTTGCATAAAGTTGACATTCAAAGATGAAGGTGTTATACCAACTCTTTTAGCTGCTTTCTTTAAAACTGGCTTTGTTGCCCATTTACCCCAAATCTCTGACAAAATTAGCATGAACGCTTCCTTGTTAAGTGAATGAATTTCACTGAACATGGAATCCTTTGCCTTTCTATACTCGTGATGCAAGTTCTTGTTCAATTGATCTAATAATTGGGTTACGCCAGTAGTATCTGGAGGTGAGATAAATAACCAAATTCCTTTAGAAAGAAGAAACTGCAAGACATCAAAGTCATATCTTGAAGTATGCCCATCAGACAACAGTACAACTGGTCTTTCGATCTCACGTTCGGTCAAATACTCATCAAACTCTTGACAAGCTGCCTTAAAGGTAACATGGTCTGACATCCCATGCTCTGATGTTGTCAAAAGAAGATGGTTAATATTTGTGACAGCAGGTGCTGGTGCCATGTGACTTGTAATTCCTGTCGAAGAAAATATTACTTGGCAGATACAAACTTCACCTAAAAAGTGCAAAGGGTAAAATATAGTATAAATAAACAAACTATCATATAATGTTCTTATTAACACCAGTGAAACTAAACACTTGATCAGGTACTGTATAATAAATTGTTGTATAATTAATCTCCGATGAGCATGCATGCCTGCAACTTACCAGAAACCGAGACAAATGGATGGATGGTAACACATTCTCTGTTTTCTTTTTGCATCTTTTGACACTGATCCCCCTTTCCAGCATAAACCAAACCAGCAGACGTGCCATCAACACCATAACTAATAAATTGTGGTGTTTCATCATCATTAAAAATTCTAGAAAAGTAAAATAATTTAATTGTACTAACTAAAGACTGTTTGTCTATATCACCATTCCAAATACCAGATTCCAATTGCTCAGCATTACTAAATACCAGATTCCTAAAACACACCGACTGGTATCTATATCACCATTCCAAATACCAGATTCCAATTGCTCAGCATTACTCATTATACCAGCTGCTATTAGTTCACCAGCAAGATCATCTAAGTGATTGCATGCCATCATCCTGGTACAATTCAAGGCCCTGTTTACAGAAACATGTCCTTGTCGTTTCATGGTAAGGCTAGAATTTTTTGCATGGAATCGCCTCCAAAATGATCGACTAAGCCTAAAATATTTCAAGAAAGTATAAAAGCTATATTAATCACAAGTATATGCACAAGTATTCAATATTAAATATATAATTATACTCATGTTTATTCATAAATAGTGAAACATAAATAGAATGAACATTCATTACTTTCCCTTCTCTAGTGCTGATGTAGCATTTGGTGATAGCTTTTTAAATTTCCGTCCACCCTTCATTTTCTTGTTAGTGAAGTCTCTAATTCTAAGGATGTCTAAAAGCAACTTTGTAAGTTCTGCTTTGTTGATTCCTTGAAGGCATCTGTTTTTGTTTTTGATATAACGCACAACTGATTCTTCTTCCTCTGGAGTAAAAATCGTGCAATAGTTTCGCTCCTGACCTATAGCACAAGTTGAACAGCAAAAGCAAAATACAGAGATTTACTTTTATACTTATTAAGACTTATTAGTAAGACTAATATAGTGACACACAGAGCTGTTACAACAGAAAACCAACAAACAGATATTAAATAATATGCTTTCATTCATAATATTTTAAGATTAAATTTCTAACCTGTTGTGATTTTTCCATCCAGACGGCGATTGACAGTTTCTCTATCTTTAATCAAAGGAAATTGGCCAGTTTTTAATGCTGAATGACCTCTCACGTTGTTGTTGATACAGAATTGTACTGCTTCCCCAAGCTGCCGATTCTTTTCGTTAGTAAACTTTCTTCCCACGATAGCTTCAACTTTATTGTTTGCCCTTGTCGAACGCAGCGGCACGCGCAACTTCAATTTTGGCTTCATATTAGACTTGCTAATTTTCACCCGTTCACAAAGGCCGCCATTCAAGCAAACCTTCACGTCGGATCATGCGTGGCATACACTGTACCCAGACCTCTCGCTTTGAAACACGTGTGCATGAAAATGGCTAAAAATTATGGCTAAAGTCTAAAAAGGGAAAAATCTGATGTGGTTTTTGGGGTACATGTGATGTGGGTTTTGTTGTGCATTGGGTAGTAAACTAAAAACTAAGTTTGCAGTTATTGTTTATTTGTGTAAAGAATTTAAAATGATACCAACCTGCAAAATTACATGGCCACAGATATATTTCCTACAGAGTTACTGAGGTTTTTGTACATGTGGGTTTTGGGGTACGTATATCAAAAATCATGCAACTTCACCATGTCATAATTCATTAAATAATCACAAGCTATAAATGAATCCTACCAGGAAGAGCTGGTTTTAGGTAAGTGTACAAAATTACAAAACCATTTTGAAATTGAATGTATTCCTCAGAAATTATAGCGATGTGCTTTTTTTGTGGTTTTTGGGGTACCTATACCTGTAGTATTTTGGAATTCAAGATACGAGTTAATTAATAAGCTGAGCCTGGGTCCCCACACTCCTAAATCTGGGATAAGGTGACAGTGCGGCTAGTACTGTAATTAAGCTCTGAGTGCTGGGTATTGTATTTTATAAAATAACATGTATACAACAAGCAATCTGATTGGTTAATACCCGTGCAGGATGAGAGCATCCTGAATGGAAATTTTCAGGCCAAAGTGCGGGGTTTTTAAAATGTCGGACAATACAAATTTTTCGAGATTTGAATTTGACAATAATATCATAAATGAGAGCGAAATTAATGAAAACAAGCCACGGAGATTCGCCCTAACTACAGAGGAAGACGTTGACGAGTTGGTCTCAAATGCACAAGCACAAAGCACAAAATACAAGACAATTTACGCTGTCAACACTGTTAAAGGTAAGTTTGTTTACACGATAGACTGTATATTAAATAACAACATTCCCAATTCACAAGCGAAATAATAAAATTTACACAAATAAATACATTAATATTATGTTTTCAAGAATGGGCCAAAGTCCGTCAAATTACAACAGAGTTGCACGAAATGGATAATGAGACGTTGGACAGCCATTTACGATTGTTTTACGCCGAATTGAAAAACCTGGCTGGGGAAGACTACAGCAAGTCAACCCTACTCGGTTTAAGATATGGTTTGGAGAGATATCTCATCTCCCCACCATACAACAAAGGTGTCACAATATCTGGAAACCCAGAATTTAAAAGGTCCAACCTTGTCCTCAACGCGAAGCTTAAATCCCTCGAAAAGGACGGTAAAGAAAACGTAAAGCACAAACCTCCCCTCGAGCCCGAAGACTTGGAAAAGCTGAAGACAAGTGGTGTATTTGATTCCTCAAATCCCCATGGACTGCAGCGAAATGTCTGGCTCCACACGGTATTGTTTTGGTGTCGTCGCGGTCGCGAAGGTCAAAGAAATTTGACAAAAGAGAGCTTCATCTTCGCACAAGATCCGACTGGCGAGGAATATGCAACAATGACACATTGCGAAGCATCCAAAAATCACCCAGGAGGAATAAAGGATACCGAGAGTTTCCAACATATGGGTCGAATGTACAGGACAAAGGAGGAAAACGACGGGTACACAGCGTTAAAGCACTACATCAGCAAGTTAAATCCGGCGTGCGAAGCTTTCTTTCAGTACCCGAAGCGTAAATGGAGGCAAACTGATGCTACCTGGTACGAAAATCGTCCGCTTGGCGTTAACAAACTGGGCGATATGATGAAGAATATAAGTGCAGCTGCTGGTTTGTCCAAGATCTACACAAACCATTGTGTAAGAGCCACTTCAATTACCCTTTGGACAAACGCTGGCTTAACCAACCGATACATAATGTCAATTTCGGGCCATCGAAATGAGCAGTCCCTGCATCACTACAACCGTAGACCATCAACATCACAGCTTAAGCGCTGTAGTGAAGTTCTGTCACAAGCTCTTGGCGATGAAACAAGTGATTCCGATCAGCATCGAGCAGTCCAGCAAAGGCGTATCGTTGACAGTCTTAATATCAACCCATTAAGGTCCAATACCTCAGCCATGACAGCAACAACCTTCACTTCTCACTCTCAGTCTTCCAGCGTTCAGACCGGAAATCTTCCGAACTTTGATTCTATGTTTAGCGGTTGTTCCATCGGGAATGTAAATGTTAACTTCAGTCTGCAATAGTGAACTTGAACTGAACTCTTGTTATATTTTAAAAGGTTGTAAAACCTTGTTCTATATTTACGATCATATTTCAGTAATTCAGTTCCTGTCGAAGGACAATCGTGGGAAAAATCGTGGGTAGGGATGTACTCTCTTTTGATTGGTAGTTGAGAATTGTTGTGAGAATTGCATACTTCATCAATTGTTTAAATAAAGTTTACCGTTGTTTCACTGTCGTTATTTTATAAAACAAATACCAAATGGTTTTCCGTGCAGGATAGTGTGATCCAAACACTTGGGATGTTGCTCGACTTTCGAAAAGCTAAAAAACACTCGCCTAGGCGGCTCGTGTTTTTTTTTACGCTTTTCGAAAGTCTCGCAACATCCCGCGTGTTTGGATCACACTATCCTGCACGGAAAACCATTTGGTATTCCTTAAGTAATTATATATAGGCACTGTTAAGTAAGTACGTGTTTATATGGAGTGAGCCAGCTAGGCCGGGTACCTGACCTGGCCTGCTTAGCCGAGCTAAGATTTTACAGTGTTTACATGAGAATTTCTATAGCCCTTCTACCTGGGCAGGCTTGCTTAGCTAAATCACCCAGGCTAGCTGAGTGGCTACGGCTGCAATTATTTTCCCACGAAACCTAGAATCCCATTTTTGTGAGCAAGTTTTCAAGTTATAACCAACACATAAGCAAACAGGACTTGTGAAATAGAAAATTATCCAGAAAATACTTGTAAGAGAGAATTTTGTCGCATGTATGGAACTTTGACTTCTCAGCCCAGGTAGGTGGGCCAGCCTGGGTTTACATGGGAAAATAACCAGCCCAGGTAACCTAGATCTCTGAGTCGCACAAAGCAAGATATCAGGTAGGTGGGCTGGCCCAGTTCACATACAAATGCAGGATGAAAACTAACAAGCAATTGTGACCAATGTACAATCTTGGCAAAGTGGGCTAGCCCAAGGTATTTGGGCTGGCGTGCCTCCATATAAACACACCCTAAAATTATATTTTTATTAGGAGTTGTTATAAATATCTTTTTATGGCTTATTTAGTTTACTGAAGAAAAGTATAATGTATTAATCTACACTGGAATTAGGTAATCAATTTTCAATAAACAACCGACTCTTTAAAAATGTTAATAGTAGGTGTCGTGTCGCCAGCAGGGAACGCAGTGTCAACCAACGGAATACTCAGATATATAGTTCACAGTTTTATTTAATGTAAATAACAGGTCTTTATCTTGAATAAACCGAGCATCCATCGGTGAAAACTATAAGACATGCAGTACACAAATTTAAATAACTACGAAAGATACAAGCGAGTATTATATTCACGAGCGTATTATTGTGTATACTAGTTAACTTACGGCTTTAATTCCTACGAGATCTTGATACCTTCGACGTATTCTCCATTTTAAGTTCTCTCCAAAGTGTTCTCCGTGTTAGTAAGTTCTCTCCAAGGTGTTCTCCGTATGTACTCCAACTAGTGTTCTCCGTGTATTGACAGAAGCAGTGAAAACTCGTTCTCTGTTGGCCCTATTTATTTGCCAGTGCCTAGTTAGTTATGCGCATAGTTAGTTACGGTTGAGTCTATATTTAAATTACGGTTTTGCTAGATTCGAAACGTCACACTCCTCGCCCAAGGACAAAGTCCTTGCTACTTATCAAGTCACGCGTTATTTGTAGAATGTACAAGAAAGATAAGTTCGCTGATTGGGCGCATGTAGCTCTTTTTCTCCCCGTCTCTCCACATCATTACCGTTGTTTTCCGGACTTTATTGTCTTCACTCTTCGTTGCTTCAATGACTTTTCCCATAGGCCACTGGTTTCGATGTGTTTCGCTTTTGACGATGACAATGTCGCCGACTTTGAGGTTAGGGTGGTGTTCGTTCCACTTGGGTCTCGATTGGAGCGTTGGAAGGTATTCATTCCTCCAGCGAATCCAAAACTGGTCGGCGAGATATTGTGATCTCCTCCAACGTCGACGGGAGTAGAGGTCTTGGTGAACGAAGACGCCGGGTGGAGAAAGAAGTGGTCTCATCTTCATTGTCAAGAGCATGGCGGGGGTCAGTGGCTGCGGTTCGTCGATGTCCGTTGGTAGTACGGCTATGGGACGGGCGTTCACGGTTCCAGTTACTTCTGCCATGAATGTCGCGAGGAGTTCATGCGTGAGCTGCGAAGGTCCGATCTTATTCAACATTACGTCTAAAATACGGCGTATGGTTCCAATTTGCCGCTCCCACACACCTCCAAAATGTGATGCGTGAGGGGGATTAAAAATCCATTCGCAGTCTTGCTCGGTAACAATCTCTCTATCGACTTGTGGTCAATTTCTCATAGAGCATCGTCTAGTTCAGACTTCCCTCCGACAAAGTTGGTCCCGCGATCGCATCTCAGTTTTGATACTGGCCCACGGATGGAGAGGAAGCGTCGCAGAGCACAGATGAACGAACTAGCGTCCATTGTCTCTAAGACTTCTACGTGGATTGCACGGCTATTTAGGCAGGTAAAAACGAGTCCCCATCGCTTAGAGCTCGCAGCTCCGCCTCTCAACTTTCGAGTACGTATGGTCCACGGACCGAACACGTCGAAACCGACGTTGGTAAAGGGGGGTAGAGTCTCCGTCCTGTCGGATGGCAGGTCAGCCATGTGTTGCGTCAGGGCTTTTCCTCGCAATTTTCTGCATGTTACACAGAGGTTTAGCAACTTGGATACCATACGTCTGACTCCGACTATCCAAAATCCTGCCTGACGTACTGCACCGCTAGTGATCTGTCGCCCTTGGTGATGAACTTTTTCATGATAATGGCCAATTACCAGGTTTGAAAGATGGTGTCCCTTTGGTAAAATAGCAGGATGTTTCTCTACGAATTCCTCGCTTGAACGGCGAAGTCGTCCTCCGACTCGGAGAACTCCATGGTCGTCCAGGAACGGATCTAGGTGGTATACGTTAGACTTCTTTAGGTCGCTCTTGGTACTTTTGTTGAGCTTACCGTCCTTTAACGGCGATTTTTGGAGGATTGCTATTTCAGTGGCGAAACTTTCGGTCTGAACTGTTTTGATCATGATTACTTCGGCCTGTTTTAGTTCTGCTGCTAACGGAGCTCTCGGGAGCTGAGTAGTTTTCACATGACTTGGTAGTTGGTTTGGTGGGCGTAAACGATCGACATTGTTATCTTCAGGCGTGGGTGCTTTTCGGTGGCTCTTAAATTCTCTTGCTTAAACAATTAGGTTTGCTAGGGCTCGACGCAGAGAAGACCATTTAGAGAAACGCTTAAATCTGTCCGAGTTTGGTTCATTTACTCCTTGCAATCTTATTGTGTGGACAGCGATCTGGGGTCTAATTTCTGGGTCATCGTCGTATAACATAGATTCTCCACCGTCGACTGGAGCTAGAGGTAATGCGTCGCTTAGGAACTCTGGACCTTTAAACCAGCGTGATCCGTTAGGTGTTCCGCGGATAATCTCCTGGTAGCGAGGTCGGCGGGATTGATAGCGGTGTCTACGTATCTCCACTGCGATGGTTCGGAGACCTTTCGGATAAGTTGCACCCGGTTAGCAACGTAGACGTAAAACCGTCGGTTCTCATTCTGGATATAACCCAGGACTACCTTTGAATCGGTGTAGAAAACGACTTCGTCTACGACAGATCTCAGTTCTTCCAGTATTCGTTGGACGGCACGGGTTGATAACACCGCGGCACAGAGCTCTAGTCTTGGGATAGTCGTCGCTTTTTTCGGGGCTAGCTTTGCTTGTGCGCACATGAGTGACACGCTCGCTTCTCCACTGTGGTTAGTTTGCCTTAGATATACCGTAGCACCGATTGCGTCCTGACTTGCATCTGAGAACGCGTGTATTTCCGCTCGAGCAACGTCGCCGAACGATTCTGGGTGGTAGCATCTTGGAATGAGAACGCTTTCCAGCTTGATAAGAGAGTCTCTCCAACGCCGCCATTCTCTGCTTAGACCCTCGGGGAGAGGATCACCCCATCCAAGAGGAGGATCTTCGGTGTGCCCTTTGTTTCCCGTAGACACCAGTTTGCGCAATAAAATTTTACCTTTTAGCGTCACGGGGGTCGCGAAACCCAGTGGATCGTAAACTGAATTGACAACTGCTAAAACACCTCGGCGCGTGTAGGGCTTCTCTGACATGGAAACTCGAAACGTGAAGGCGTCTTTCTCCAAATTCCAGTACACTCCCAAGGAGCGTTGTGCTGGGAGGGGATCTGTGTGTAGGTCCAGGTCTCTCACGTTTGCAACACGGTCCTGCTTTGGTAGCGCTTCCATGACATGATGGAATTTGATACGATTTTGTGGAGTCGTAGGTTTGCCGCAGCGAGCATTCCCTGAGTGCTCTTTACCAGATCTATCGCCTCCTCCGCGGTAGGGCGAGATGTTAGCCCGTCGTCCACATAAAAGACGTTGTGAACGAATTCCTTCGCTGCCCGTCCAAACTTCTCCTCGCCGTCATCGGCAGTTTTTCTCAAGCCAAACGTGGCGATTGCTGGGCTGCATGTTTTGCCAAACAGGTGGACAACCATGTGGTACTCGACAATCTCTTTCTCCCAATCGTTATCCTTGAACCAGAGGAAACGTAACATCTCTCTGTGTGCTGCAGTGACATGGAAACAGTGGAACATCTGTTCAATATCGCACATTATTGCAATGTTCTCTTGACGAAAACGAATCAGGACTCCGTGTAGACTGTTTAGAACGTCGGTACCGGGTACTAGTTCTTTATTCAGCGAGACTCCTTGAAATTCAGCGGACGAGTCAAAGACTACCCTGATCTGCCTCGGTTTCTTCGGGTGATACACCCCAAAATGCGGCAGGTACCAAACATTGCCACGATTAGCTACGTCTTCTTTGGTCGGGTGAGAAACTTCGTTAGGTGCCACTGGGACGGCATGATGACTTTTAAACAGTTTGTCCATAAACTCGAAGTAATCTTTCTTCATTTGGGGCTTTCGTGCCAAAGAGCGCAGTAGGCTGTTAAATCGATTAACGACTTGCTCTCGGTTATTTGGTAAGGTTACATCACGCGACCGAAAGGGTAATGGCATTTCCCAATTTCCATGTTCGTTTTTGCAAGTTTCTTTCTCCATAATCTCTAGGAATCGTCGGTCTTCCACGGACAATGTCGCTTCGTCGTCGTGGGTGGGCGTATGATAGATGTTGTCGGAACTTCCCTGTTTTCCGAACGTTTCTTTGATGACGAATTTGTTTGGGCATGAAGTAAATTCGTGACGTACAACGGTTTCGTGGATGACCAGCTGCGGATCTGCGGTTTCGTGGATGACCAGCTGCGGATCTGCTTCTTTCGCACTTTGGCTGCGTGAGGAATTGATAGGGTCCGTACGTTCGTTGTATATGATAGTACGATGCGTAGAAACGTGAACGGCTCCACCTAGCTGGTCTAGGCATACCTGGCCGGAAACAGTCCAACCAACCGACAATTTCTGTGCCCACGGGGCGCCTTTGGGACCATTCTTGAATTCTCTCACTTTCATGAGCTCTGGAGCATCACGACCAATCAAAATACCGACCTCTGCCTTTGGATCGAACGGTGGGATTTCATGGCTGATTTCTTGTAGGTGAGGAAACTGCTTCACTATCTTTGGTGTAGGAATCTCTCTCTTCTCTTGAGGAATGTGGTCACACTCGATCAAGGTGGGCAGTTTCGATGACTTTCCTTCTATAGACTTCACCATCAGTCCAGGAACTCGACGTCCGAACTTCACCTCTTTGGAGCCGCTGCAGGTGGACAGAAAATACCTCTCTTTTTTGCCTACTATACCCAACTTATGTACCAAAGCTGGACTGATCATCGAAGCGTTGCTTTGCTCGTCTATCAACGCGTACACTCTCTGAACATCGTTGGGTTTGTTCTGGAGAAAGATGTCCATAAGGACGATTTTACTACACGACAATCCTCCCTTGGTACCATCGCATAGTTTTGTACACGCAGAGCCAATCTCCTCGCCATCGGCCTTGGTTTCCTTCTTCCTCTCCAGATGAAGCAGTACCTGGTGGCGATCGCTGCCGCATTTTACACATTTGACGACGGCTTTGCACTCTTTGGCGATGTGTTTATCTGACAGACATCTAAAACAAAGTCCAGCCTTTCTTATTCACCCCGTCTTTTCTTGCAACGTTTTCAACTCGAATGCTTTACATTCCGGTAGGATATGACCCTTGCAGTCGTGAAAAGGACAATGTTTATAATAATAAGCTTTATTTACCATCTTTAAGAATAAATATACAAATGGTATTACAAAGTATTAATACAGAAATAGAATTCTAAAACAAGAAGAAATATATACAACGCAGAAATTATAAGTTAGAGATATATATATACAACATATTCAATTGACTAAAATAGCTATACATTCATTCGTTCAATAGGCTTATGGCACGTGGAATAAAACTGTTTTTATGTCTCTCTGTTCCTGATAGAGGTGGATTCAATCTTCTCTTATTTCTCAGATTATATTTACACTCATTATAGGGTGGAACATATTTATAACACGGGTGTAATTCGTCTGATATGATACGTTCTAGCTCACATTTAGTGGCTAGATCCCGTCTCACACTCAACTTCTTCAAAGTATTCTTTGGGACTCCGATAATAGACAGGCTTCTCTTTTGCACTTGTTCAATTTTCTTTTCCAAGTAGCTTGGTAGCCCACTCCATATCGGTGAAGCATACTCCAGGAGGGGCCTTATTCTTGAGCAGTACATAGTAATACCAACCGCTAATGGAAGGCAAGCCTTCCTGCTCTCACGTAGATGGAAAAGTCTCTTATTAGCTTTCTTTATTGTCTCTTGCACATGAGTGTTCCACTTAAGGTCGTCTTGGCAGAAAACACCCAGGAGCTTAAAGCTGCTTACACGTTCCAGTGGTTTACCCTCGATTATTAAGTTATCTGGGGCTGGCACATCCCTAAAACTTATCCACATTTCCTTGGTTTTGGTGGAATTTAAAACCATCTTGTTTTCTTGAGACCAAGACTGTACGCTGTCAAGGACCACTTGCATTTGACTTGGATGATTAGCCGAGACGGCTTCGTATGAGGTGCAGTCATCTGCATACTTACAAATACCAATGCAGTCCCTAATATCATGCGGAATAGCATCCTCCAGGTCATTGACATGGACACTGAACAGGGATGGTGAGATTACCGAGCCTTGTGGTACTCCAGCTGGGCATGCGGCGATCTTGGAGATTGCACCAGGAAGTCTCACCTGCTGGGTTCTGTCGCTAAGAAAATCACGAATCCACTCCCAGAAGCCAGTACAGATATTAGTTAAGGCTACTTTAGCAAGTAAGATGCCGTGATCAACACGGTCAAACGCCTTGCTAAAGTCCAAAAACAAGGCATGTACTCCCTTTCGGCCAGCACGTGTATTGTCTGTTGAATCATACCAAGACTGAGTAATATCCGCGAGGGCTGAGACGGTGGACCGTTTCTCGGTAAATGCATGCTGATTATGACGTATTCCAAGATCTTTGCTGTTTAATTGTAGCTGGATTTTTTCCAGAACCTTTGCCATCTGAGGAAGAACTGATATCTGCCTATAATCGGTATCAATGCACTTCGGGTGTTGGACCTTCGCAACCGGGCTAACCAAGGCATGCTTGTATTGCTTTGGGTAGGTGCGTTGCTCGATGCTAGCTGAGACAATGTCATGAACGACAACAGCTAATTCCTCGTGGTATTTCTTTAAAAGCCAAGCAGGAATACCGTCACTACCAATGGATTTTTTAGGATTTAACTTTTTGAGAACGGACTTAACCTGGCCAATGCTGGGAAGAGGAGGAGGTGAGACACGTAGTGTAGTAGGTAATTCATCAGGGACAGTAGATGTTAGATTATTCCATGTAGATGTAAATACCTCTTGTAGTTTATCTGCAATTGTTGTCAGGTCGTCAGAACAGGGTACCTGGAGTAAGTTAGAAGAGGGAGAAGAAGCCCCAGTTAATGCAGTAATCTCTCTGTACCATCTGCCAGGGTCCGTTTTGCGGTGACCAGCTGCCTTGCTTTTGTAATATTTAGCTTTTGCAGCGACTACAAGGCTTGCGACTTCGCTGCACAGCGCCTGATAACTTAGCATATCATTCCTCGTGTAAGCTCGCTGCCGTTTCTTGATGGCGGTTTTAATCTGAAAAGTCATCCATGGCTTGTCCGATGGGTGTGTGCGAATACTTTTGATTGGCATTGTGGTGTCAAGAATGTTCGTCAAAGTATCGGTAAAAATCGCAACTTTGTCATCAACTGAAGTAGATCCAATAGTTCTTTCCCAGTTCTCACCATTTAGTGCAAGAGAAAGCGCCGCAAAATTTCTGGGCGTCATTTTGCGAATTTTCTTTGTGATTGCGGGTATCCTTGGACGTTCTTTTGCCTCCATAATTAGACACTGATGGTCTGAGTGTCCTAATGGTGGTAGGTGCTTAACATCATCATACAGTGTGTGCATGTTTGTAAGAATCTGGTCTAATACGTTGGTGCCGCGAGTTGGTGCGCGGACACATTTTCTCAAGTTAAACCGTCGACACACAGTGTCTGTGTCCATCTTGTTCAGATCACCACACATAATAATTCCAGCTGATGGACGAGTGAGAAGAGCCCGGTCAAGGCAGCTGGTGAGATACTCATTCATTTCCTTTTGTTCCGCTTTAGTTTTCCCAGGAGGAAAGTAAATGCTCGCATTAATTATGCAGCTAAATGGCCGTGGTAATCTCTTAGGTCTCAATAATAACCATAGTACCTCATATTCTTCTTTCTCAATGTCGGTCAAATGACTGGTATGTATGCTGTTATTGACAAAGGCCACAACGCCACCACCAGCCCGATGAACTCGATCTTTACGATATGTTGTGGTATTTGAGCCGGCTGAAACACAGGAGTTGGGAATATCACTCGTCAGCCACGACTCCGTTATTACAGTCAGGTCACTGTTGTTGTTATGTTTCTCTGCGATCTCAGCGTTGTGCATCTCAGCATTTCCTTTCAGAACCGTGTTCTCTTCGAGTGGATTCCACGAACGGGGTTTCCTTTTCTCATCTCTTGGAACTTCTCTAGTTGCAACATTTGAATGGTTCTTTAATCTCGCTTGCTTTTCGATCATCACAGCGAGGGCGTGGAAGCTCGGACAGGCCTTGAATTTTATTTTTTGAATCATAGGCCAAAAATGGCCTTGGATAATGAGCTTCCATGATGCCATCCAAGGCCATTTTTCTTTCGGCTAGGCCAAAAAAAGGTAGTGGCCAACTCGAAAGCTTACGCTACTTTGTCCACTACGCACATATCACAATTATATACTATTACTAAATTTACTTACTTTCATTGTGTATTAATTCATTATCTTAATATTATTGTAATTATTATTATACTATAGTATTAAAATATCTGAAACCTTTTAACACCGTCCAACTAACTTTAACTTTAAAACTTTTAATAATTATTATCTTATTAGTACAACATTAACAGCCAGGAAAGACTAAACAATTTACATGATAAATTAAATAGAATCAAACAAAAATACAAAAATAAATGTATTCTGAAAGTGAATCATTTCATGATCAGATGATCATCAGTAATGAGTTTATCTTTTATCAAAGTGTCACAGTCTGTTGCTGTCAGTTAGTAGGGTCCGTCGAGAATCTCATCAGAAAATTCTAAGACAAAGTAAACCCTTCAAAATCACGATCATTATCAGTGTCTGAATCTGATGAAAATGGAATTTCAATCTCCTCAGTCACTGATAACCCTTCAAGATCACTGTCTGTCCCTGCTGGAATTTCAATCTCCTCAGTCACTGACACTGTGTCAGTGTCATTCTCCAGAATGCTATCTAAAGAAGTACCACTGCTTTTCTTTTCCCGAGGTTTGTAAGGTTTGTGTGTTGGACGACCGCACCTAGCACTGGTTCTCAACCAATGTGTCACTGCTGGTTGGGTGTCAAATTCGCAAGGTTCACATCCATCAGAACTTATTCTCATAAGTTTTTCAATGGTATCATTGTCCAATGACAACCGTCAATCTCCGAGGATGCGTTTCATCAGAGAAAAGCATCGCTCAACACAAGCGCTGGCTACAGGCATTACTAGGAGTATCTGAACAAGATGCAACACATTGACAAACTCGCTACTTGCATTTCCTTCTGTCTCAAAGATGATTTGCCATGCAGAGTTCACACCACCACGCTTTTCCGTAAACCTTGCCTGCCAGTTGCGCTTAAGGTAACGTTTAAGCTGCAGCCACTCTGGCAAAATTCTGTCGATCACACATCCATTGGCAGTGAGAATTTCTTGGAAGTGACAAGACAGTGCACTCATTTCATTATTACCATGCTCAGCTAATGCAGCAACACTCTGCCTTGGCCACAATTGACAGTTGAGAATTGTGCCACTTTTAGAAATGACAGGACAACTATCTAAACTTTCAAACCGCTTCTCTATACAAGAGGTTGTTGCATCAATGATACCTGCCTTGTGGTTGTCACAACGAGCGATAGACTGTCCTGCTAATTTGAAAGTTACAAGTTTGTTATATGTACAAGTATTCTCTTTTTCGTCAATACTAATGTTTTGTTTGAACAATTTTATATTCGAACCATCAACACTTTTGAGCAGTACAAGTCCTGCAATTGTCGAGTCAAGTTGATCGGCAATTCGATATACCATGGTACTGTCAGACTGAAAAATGAGAGACATCTTGGCAAGTTGCTCAAATATGTCTACAAATAGATGGCAATAAAATAAGAACTTTAAACTCTTAAGTGTTTTAAGATAACCTTTCATACGACATGCATCTGCACCATTTACATCGGGGCATTCGCCAGATGTCAAATCTTCCAGATGGCTAATGAGAGTACAATAGTCTTTAACAACTGCTCTCAGTGCTGAGAGTTTATGGGCTGCCCATCTTGACCCATGGGACCGAACTAATTTGACAACAGATTCATGGTAGATATCTGCTAGACGTTTAAACTCTCTCCACTTCTTGGCTGAGTTATGATACAAGTTGTACATACCAAGAAGCATATCATCAATCTGCAAATAAAAACAATATTGAATTATTCATGTTAATTTAATAATTCCACACAACTAGATATACATGATAAATTATCATTGCTAACTTAATAGATCATAATAGGCTGCCTGATGCAAAATATATTTACTCACAATAGTGAAGTATGTGGACTTGAAAGCATCTTTTAGAGCCAATTCCAAGCGATGTGCAGCACAATGTATTGTAACCAACCAGTCAAATTGATTCTTATACTGAGTGAGCACACCAGTCAGTCTTCCAAAGTTGACCGAAGCTCCATCTGCCGATGATCCTACAAGTTGAGTCTTGGCATCAATGCCTTGTTTCTCCAAGAGCTGGTCAATTACCATCTTGACACCATCTGCTGTGCCGGTTTCTGGTATTGTAACTCTGAAATGTAATAATTAAAAAAATAGACTTCAATCAATGAAATTGAAAGTGTACTATACAGGTAGGCTTGTAAAATATATCAGAAATTAAACAGGTTCTTTAATTCTAACTTTTCTGATTTCAATGAAACAGAAACTTTTTCCATGCCATATAATCATATATAAAAATAAGCCTACCCAAAACGCGCAGTGACTTTACTTACCCAATAAACTTTGTAGAGGGAACACCACATTTGTTCATATATTTTATACAAACAATTTCACGCTCTGTCAATGCTTTATCAGTCGCTCCGTCAAACATAATAGATATGTAGGATCCAGGCCGCTTTTCTGTAAGATCATGTTTCAGCTCTTCCTCCATTACCTCTGCTATTGATTCTACGAAGTTTCGACATGCCTTGTCATTATGTCAAATTTCACGAGTGTTGGGAAGTCACGGAATGGCTTCTCTTCTTTTGCTATGTAATATGCGACATTAAACAGTTTCACTAGCTTATCATTCTCCTCTTTCTTCAGTACTCTGAATGATTTTGCTATTGGTGTTGACTCAGGATTGCATGCTGCCACAGAAGCTTTACGAGCAGCTTCATGACCTTCTGATTTGCTATGAGCTTTAACAGCACATATTTTCACATTATTGGTCCCATTGATATAAGCCTCACAGTCAACGAACTGTTTTTGGCCATTATGTTGTTGTCTAGTGGCTTCTTCAGGGAATTCACGACAGATTTTGCACCAGATTTTCGTAACTGTGCCTTCTTCTTGTTCGTACGACAGCCAATCGTAATTCCACTTTTTGACCGTTTTAACACGCGCGAACCGTCCATTTTTTTTATTTGATGGGTCAGGAGACTCGCTAACAATTGATTCCTCCACAGGTTCCTCCACCGGCTCCACATTCTTCTCCCATCCAACGCTAAATAAAGTTCTCTGCATAATTCATGAATTCCGTATTTCCGCCATGTTTTATACACACATAGCACATGTGCTTATACACCCTTGCCTGAATATACGCCCGAATTTCCGGGCTGATTGCAAAACAACCCATCATGGCGGATTGCCATCTTCGAGCGCGATTTTTTGATGTTTTCCATGACCTTCAAGTTTAATTTAAGTGTTGATAATTTAATCATCGATATATTTTTAATTTATCTCCTGATATTTATCACTACAAGTTAGATAAGCTACACTATATTGAAAAACTACATCGGCGGCCAAAAGTGGCCTCGAGAATGTAAGAAAAATATTGCTATCGGCGGCCAGATTGCGATAATCGGAGGCCATGGCCTCGATAAAATTCATGGCCTGTCGGATAGGCATCGTGATTTTCTAGGGCGAACTTTACGACCTCCTTTTCCCACTCGTACCGGAGAGATGCTGGCAATTTTCGTATAATTGGTTGTATGGCATTCGGATAGTTTAAACATGCCAAACCGGGGAGTTGTTCAAGCTGGTAGTCCACGTTGGCGCACAGGTCGGAAAACTCTTGTAATTTCTCTTCTCCTTCTCCTCAAATTTCGCTGTTTTTCGTAGACGCTCCAACAAAGCGAAAGTAATCGCGGCTGCATTGCCAAAACGTGTTTCCAGTTCGACCCAGACTTCCTTCAGAGGTTTAAATGAACTATTATATTGACGCTTCCGAAAGTTGTCAACCAGACCTTGCGGTGCTCCTCTGGTATACTTGTGCAGATAATTTATCTCCTGATCTGGTGAAATATCAGCGTCGCGGATCATCGCTTTAAAAGCATTCTTCCATGGGTGAAACATCGTTACATCTCCAGAGAACGTATCAGGATTGCACTTCGGTAAACTTTGTCGGGCGAGACTTGCTGTCAGTTGTTTCGTGTCTGCGATTGCTCCCATGCATTGTTGTACCGTCGTCATCCACGGCTGTTCTTTGTGTCGTTCCGCAGTCCTCTCGGGAATGGAGCTTTTGTGCTTCAGTGCAACGTCGGCCAATTTGTCTTCTTCCTGAAGGATAGACTGTTCTATCGCGGTCAACTTGGCGTTAGCCATTGCTGTTACTTTCTTTGCTCTCAGTACAGCAATGTCGTGATCGTGCTGTGCCTTTATGGCCGCTTTACTCCGTTCTTCTTCAGCTTCGAATTGTCTCCTCTCGATCTCTTTCTCGGCGATCAAGAGATCGTACTCCGCTTGCTGTTTTGCTGCAGCTGCTTCTGCGAAAGCTTTCATTCTTCTTGCTGAACTTGAAGATCTATGCGCCGACCCGGTTCTGGTAGAGCGTCCCGAACGTGTAGAACCTCTGGGTGGGGAGCCATCCTTCTGGACAATATCACTGAGTTTTCCAACAGCCTTAGCTATTGCGTCACAGGCAAGTTCGATTAGCTTTTGACCAGTCTCCCGAATACCTGGTGCGATCTCGGTCGATAGGTCCACGACATTTTGGTATGCTGATTTAATCGCCTCTAGTGAGGCTAACGCTCCTCCGAGTGTTGACTTTTCTAAGGCGCTATTAACGCTGTCGATGGCCTTCAGTAATACACTCGTCTCCTTTCTAAATGCTGTTGTCTTAGACTCCAGAGTATTGATGTAGCCCCTCTGCGTCGGCAACCTCTTGCGAACCTCCTCAGGGACCGGTGATGTTGCCGCTTTCGCCTCCACTTCGACGTTCGTCTCAGCTTCTCCAGATAGCGAACGAATAACTTCTGATATTGTACTTCTTTTAGACATATCTAAATGCTATGCGAGTATTTGTAAGGTGCTAATCCAAGCGTACTCCTCGCCCTCTGGGCAATCGTCGCGAATGTCCTAAAGACTTTTCACTGTCGTGTCGCCAGCAGGGAACGCAGTGTCAACCAACGGAATACTCAGATATATAGTTCACAGTTTTATTTAATGTAAATAACAGGTCTTTATCTTGAATAAACCGAGCATCCATCGGTGAAAACTATAAGACATGCAGTACACAAATTTAAATAACTACGAAAGATACAAGCGAGTATTATATTCACGAGCGTATTATTGTGTATACTAGTTAACTTACGTCTTTAATTCCTACGAGATCTTGATAGCTTCGACGTATTCTCCATTTTAAGTTCTCTCCAAAGTGTTCTACGTGTTAGTAAGTTCTCTCCAAGGTGTTCTCCGTATGTACTCCAACTAGTGTTTTCCGTGTATTGACAGAAGCAGTGAAAACTCGTTCTCTGTTGGCCCTATTTATTTGCCAGTGCCTAGTTAGTTATGCGCATAGTTAGTTACGGTTGAGTCTATATTTAAATTACTGTTTTGCTAGATTCGAAACGTCACAGTAGGGGAAAATAATGTTCCAGTGCTCTTTTTAACTCTACTAGAGCCTTGGAAAAATTATTCTGACAAATCAGACATATATATATATATATATATATACTTCATTTAAGCACTCCCCCACTTTCCTCTCTGTAGACCTCTCTACATGAATATATATATGTTATTGACTGAGCTTGTTCGGTCCGTACAGGAGGATACTGCACGGTCTCGTTCTTTTTTCGCTTGTTTGTGGACCGAGCCGTAGGTCCACAAACAAGCGAAAAAAGAACGAGACCGTGCAGTATCCTCCTGTACGGACCGAACAAGCTCAGTCAATAAGCTATTTATTATATGGCAAAAGCAAAAACAGAAATTTAAATTGCTTCTTAAATGATATTTAATAAAAACAGAACTTGTTTACAAAAATCCAACATTTTCAATAAAGCCGGTAAATGGTTAATTAATTTAAGAACAGCGAAGGAAGCCAGCTAAAAAATTGTTCTCTAAAATGTTATTGGCTACCAAAAAAAAAAGAACAAAATGTTCAAAAATGCTTTTAATTTATTCGTCTTCGCTGTCGGATTCAATAAACAGCCGGCGCCGCTTGCGGATGCATTCAGTTTTCGAAGGCGTTTGAGTAACTGGGCCGCTCATAACCTGGATATTGAAAGAGCAGTTTTCAAACGTAGCCCCATGGAAAATACCAGCTTCTTCTACATTTTTCGTGATGCTTTGCTTTGGTTTGTGTTGGATATCTACGACCGAACTCATGGTGGAACTTGAGCTGACAGTTGATGGCTCGGTGTTTTCCGTGCGACTTAGTGCAAATGACATCTTTCGCTGGTGTTGGGTTGACGCTGATTTGTACGCATCGAGACTATTCAGGTTGTGATGACCACTTAACTGAGCTACAAAGTTGACAGGTACATCTGAATCTAGAAGCCTTGAGATACAGGTTTTGCGAACGGAATGATTGGTAACTCGTCCAGGCAGACCAGCGTTTTGAGCAGCT
Source organism: Paragorgia papillata (assembly GCA_035771165.1). Lineage (NCBI taxonomy): Eukaryota > Metazoa > Cnidaria > Anthozoa > Scleralcyonacea > Coralliidae > Paragorgia > Paragorgia papillata. The sequence continues at coordinate 750,898 of JAWNZC010000091.1, forward strand.
TTCGAGAGCAGCTTGCCGATTTCATTCTTTCCCAATGGGGATCTCTTGTACTAAATGTTATCGTTTGGATTTCGCTGGTGTTTGATGGCCAAGTAGAAAGGAGATTCAGGCTGATTCATTAGCAAAGGACGGTGGCTTTTGAACATTTTATAATACATCACCGGGCAGCGTTCATTGCCAGTTGCTTGGGCAGTGGGATAAAACGCACGACGTCCAGAAGACTCGTCTTGGCCATGGCGAGTTTTGGATCCTCTTTCTGTTTTCCAAACAAGATTTCGTTGCCAGTTTCAGGGTCGTTTTCCAACGAAACGTCACCCCACAGAAGACGTCGAGACTCATCTCTGGCTCTGAACCCGAAATGCAAAGCCAACAACCACCAAACAGTGCGCTGTAAAGCAACGGGATTTTGAGAACCAAACTCTCCTTCGGCAAAAAGCTTGTCTTCCTCGACCTCGCTCAATACTCGAGTGGCTTTCGGACGGTTCCCTTTTCGGTGGTCGACGACCAGCTTCTTTTTCTTCGACTTTAGGACTTCTCGGGACAATTTAAATTCATCCCCCTTCAGCAAGTTTGCCGTAGATCCCTTGCTGTTGAGATACCGTTGGATACTTCGTTGAAAAGAAGTCAAAGTTGAGGGTTCGTAGACTTCGCCATTTTTTTTCGTTACATCTTTGAAGAATGAGCAAAGGAGAAGGTTCAACTGTTCAAAAGGTATATCTTCTACTTTTCTCATCTCGTTTTTTTGTTCACAAAAGTTATACCAAGTTTGTAAATCGTACTTTGTCTTCTGTTTTGTACTTTTTGGCTGTTGGTCAGCGATAAAATTGCTGAATTCATTCATGTTTGTGTTGACGTCGCAGATTTCTTCAGTGTTTGTTTCGTTTAAACTTCCCAAAACATTATCTTCTTCCGGATAATAAAAAACATGGGTCCTCCTCACTCTCAGACATTTCAAACTTAAAGCCGTTTCACAAAACAGAATTTTTTTAAAAAGATATAAGAAAACTTGTCAAAGATTTAAAATCCAAAATTTCCCGCCAAACCTGAATGGTCCGGAACCAATCAAAATGCTCTATTTTGGTAGATGGACCGCTCAGAAACCCTTGCCATATAATAAATGTATATTAATACAATTAATACAAGTAATATGTATAGTACCTAAATATTATGTACACAGTACATATAGCCTAGTTAGAACATTGAACTGTTTTGGTTTTTTAAAAAATAGACCACTTTAATAGGTATGAAATATGTGATGTATTGACAATATGTGATGTATTGACTTTAAATATGATAATGAAGCTAAAAGTCCTCTGCTGCATTTCCTTTTTCTGCAATTGAACATGTAATGCGTGGTACCAAGGTAATGTTCTAAGACACTCTTGCAGCACTTAAGCATAACATGTTGAATGTTACACACGAGGTCGATACAACATCAAATGTTCCAGATCTGTGCGCTAAGTTTTCATCTTTTGAAAATCCATATTTAGGTATTGAAACCCCAAGACAACAATTTAACTACATGGTTGACAATATAATGTTGGTTCCCCCTACTGAGGTGGCATTACGCACAAGACTTGATCAGGCTGCAGGCAGGAATACTGGTGAAATAGTACGTAAGGTTGTTACAGAAACCTTCCAAATCAGTACCGCTCAGAAGTAACCTAACAAAAACCGCGGTCGATCGGCGGTCATCAGCGGTTCATCGGCGGTCGATCAGCGGTTGAACCGTAACCGAACCTAACCGAACCGCAGCCGCTGCGGCCCAAGCCGCAAGGTTCGTACCTTCTCGTAACACCGAGAAAAAGTCGCATATTTCCGAAGCTTGGCGTCCTTAATATTTCGAAGGCAAGGCAAGTCTGTTGTGCTGACATCCAATTTGAAATGGGAAAGTTATCTCGCTACGCCAGAGAACGAGTTGTTGCATTATATTCCTCTAACGTTTCAGTTACGAAGATTACTCAATTACTTGGAGAGGAAGGGATAAAAACATCCCGCTCAGCTGCGAGTCTGTTTCTCTCTCGCTATCGCTAAAGTGGTAATCTCGATGATGCGCCGCGTAGTTGGTAGAAAGCAAATACTTAGTGAAGAGCAGATACAATTTATCGATGGCAAGTTGACGGAAAATGATGAACTAACCGCTGCAGAATTAAAGGACAAAGCGGAGGAGTCTGGCGTGGACGTTTCACTTGCCACCACCATTCGCCGAGTTAGACGCGACAAGCCTAATAATTGATTAGATGGGAGTATATATAGGATATGTTTTTTAAACATATACAAACGGAATAATTAATTAGGTGGCAAACCAATAAGAAGTGTCAAGTCACACGGTGCAGGAAATGACTAGAATAATTATACTTTCTGAAGTTGTCGGCTGGTCATGGCTTTTGTCTTTTGATTAAATTACCCGTTGTCGTTGATTGTAGTTAAATAGTAGCTCGTGAAACGTGAAATTCAATTTGATCGACGAATAATTTTGCCATTCTTGGCCGTGAATGTTATACAATTTCGGAAATGTTATACAAATTGTCGAATAAGTCAACAACTAACAAGGACGGACTTTAACTCTTTCCCATCCGAATCGGTCTTCAGTATTTCTAACGCCAGACGATTTTATTCACCTCTGGGGAAACCCTCGCACAGGAATGAGTTAATATTCAAGTTTAGTCCAGCTTTCGTCACCTGACTTGCACTCAAAACTTTCCTTGTTGTTTACGTAAAAAACGCCACAGCCTTGTGTGTCTGCGTAAGCCGTTTTACTTAGTTCCATTGTTCGTTAATATATAGATTATCCTACAGCTCGGATGAGGCCAAGGCCCAAGCACTGCATTGTAATTCGGTGGCCCAAGCACTGATTGTACTGTAAATCAGTTTTGAAAAGCCCTAAAGGAGACACGGATTAAAAAATAGAACTGCAGTGTTATAGTTATATCTCGCGCAACAACAAAGTCAAAACCGATAACGCGGCCTTTTCGAGTTTTGAAACCAATCTCTCAATTGATGGTTTTATCTTGTGTTTGGCAACATTTCAGAATTGAAAAAGTAACAACTACTTATCATCAGGCAGTATAAACAGATATTTGTTATGAATTTTGTTAAACGTTTTTTGACAAACTTTATCCCGCTACTGTATATTGTGATCGGAGTTTTAGCCTTCTTTGATATTGGGTTTGTTTTGAATTTGCTATGGCATGAATTGTAACATATTTTCTTTGTTTTTGACTTGTACGTGTTCGTTGGCTATTGCTCCATGTGCAGTCGCAATAAGTCGGTACTCGTGGTGTTCGGTTAACCGCTGTTTCCCTCTTGCGGTTCACGTAGCGACACCAACCTCACGGCAACCGCACCGCCAACTAACCGCCAGTTAACCGCAACCGCACCGTCAACTAACCGCTTGTTAACTAACCGCAGTGTTAGGTTATTTCTGAGCGGTACTGTATGTTCAAGTACTTGATGTTCTTAAGCTTGTTCTAAAACCAGGTGTCCGTGACCTAATTAACAGAGAAACAACCTCACCTCCTGGTTACCTTAGGGGATATCAGGATGGACAGCAATATCAACAGCATGGAATTTTTAAAACCCACCCTAATGCACTGCGATTTCAGATTTTTTACGATGATGTAATGCACGAATCAATGTTAAGCCCGAGGGGGGGAGGCCGGGCAACGGTGGGGGATTTGGTAAACGTCTGTATCCCCACTCTGCGGCATTTGCTCTTGAATCGCGACGCCTGGGTGGGGGTATTTGAATTTGTTTGAATTTGCTGATCTGGCTGTTTCCTGGTGCGTGAAGGTCGCGCGTGTCACTTCTCGGGTCGAGTTCTTCTACGGGATGTGTTTTAATTACGGCGACCATAACCGCATGAAGGTAAGAGTAGGTAAAGTATCTTATTTTGTATCGTGCTTAATCTTCAAGTCTTTGATAGCATCTGCATATTAGAAATAGCCGTTTAAACTGAATTTTGTATAGACTTTAATACTACATATTGTGTTTGTGCAATCAAGCGCATAGACATTTAGTATTTATAGATTTTTAATCTTCCTCAAGCGCAATAGGGTATCGTATTTCTATGTTTTTTAATAATATTATATATAAACTGAGCACTTTCAACCGCTTTAGTATTGAAAATTGATAACATTTACGTCGAAAGAGATTATTCATATATACATATGTATAAATCTACCGCACTTTAATACTTTATAAACTGTTCATACTATAAATAGTATTGTACTTGTATTGAAATGTTAAAAATCATTTTTTGCCTTTGTTTATTTTACATTCTGGCATTGGTTGATGAAGATATTGTGGTGAAAGAACTTGACAAAAACACAGTATTAATGATATTAGACAAAGAAGATAAATGGCAACCTATGTCTACAGCAAGCTATAGTGCAGCGCAAGCTATAGTGCAGCTATTGTGTGCAACAAAGAAAGCATTCCAGATGTAACTACAACTGTAAAAAGTGGAGATAACTGTATGCGCTTATCATTTGATGGTGGAAACCTTCACCTTAGAAAACCAACAAAAGAGGTAACACATTGAGTAATACCATTATAATGCTTAATTTTTTTGTGTTCAAAAGGGCTGGGAAGCTTAATATTCACCTGGAGGAGGCGCAAATAACCTGACAAGTCTATTAAGACATAGCTACATGCATGTACACACAACCTGTTTGCTTACAGTAGGTAAAATGGTTTTAACTCATTCCTGTCCGAGGGCTTCCCCAGAGATGAATAAAATCGTCTGGCGTTAGCCAGAATAAAATACTAAAGACGAATTCGGACAGGAAAGAGTTAGAGAGATAGTTTATAACTCATTCCTGTCCGAGGGCCTCCCCAGAGGTGAATAAAATCGTCTGGCGTTAGCCAGAATAAAATACTCTGGCGTTAGCCAGAATAAAATACTAAAGGCCAATTCGGACAGGAAAGCGTTAATTAAGAAACATGAGGTCAAATTGGGTCTGGTGTCCTTGGCATGCCCACAAATGCTGCAATTACCTATCTGTAGCTATGCTACTGAAGCTTTGCTAGTTCTGCACTATAGTTACAGTATGTATAATCTCAATGCTGGCTTCATGGTTTTTCTGCCTACTTATACAGTTGAATGAATTATATATATTTTTAATTCTGAGCCAAACTCAACACAGTATCCAAATTATAGTTAGATAAAATTGCATCCTAAATGCATCCTATATGTAAAAGTGATGTCTATGACAAGAACGATGTTTTGTATTCAAGCGGTCCATCATTAGACTTTTTCCCTACACCTACACCTGACCCAGATCGGCCGTATGGTAATGCGAGCTGTAAAGAATGCGTCGGATTTTGTGCAGGACACTATTTGAAGCCTTCCAAAATTGTGAGTATTGTTAAAAGTGGAAAACGTCTATCGGATCCAATACCACCATCGCAAATCCTCTCGCAAGTCTTTAAAGATTGTGTTGGATTTCCCACAGATGAAGTCATCACTACCACGGCAAAAAAAGTTCTATTAAAGCCTGAAGATGTCAAGATGTGGTTTTACCATCTTCAAACAGTAGAGGCCAATCGCAGGAAAGGAGCCAAGAAAGCTGCCGCCACGAGAAAAGCAAGAAATGAACAAGTGAGAAATAAAACTAGCAAAGAAATATTAAGGGACTCAGATGATGATGAAAAGTTTGTAATTTATGTCACTCTTTCACCCACCTAACATTGCAAATGATCTTAGCGTTGAGTGGGTGGCTTGCGACTCGTGTGCATTGTGGTACCATAAACGCTGTGCCGGACTTCAACGAATTCCAAACGTTTGGTTCTGCAAGATTTGCAAACCTTAAAATTGTTCTTATTTTCTTCAACTGTTCTTGATATTTTTATTAAAGTATATTGACTTTTGCAGTTTTATATAGAATTTATTACAACCAGTTATAGGTTAATTTTATGAAAAATATTCGAAAGGAAATTTTCAAACGTTCCTAGGCAGAGGGGCAATTTGCCTCCATTTGATCATAATTCTCTGCCCCAGGGTCGCGCTTTTGAACACTTCATTTCAAAAAATTCAAATGCCCCACCTTTTGCCCGGCCTCCCCCCCCCCCTCGGGCTTAACATTGATTGGTGCATAAATGTAAAGGTCTTTAATTAGAATACATCAAACGTGTATCTTTACAATCAAATTACTCCTAAGAATTTTTCAATGTGGCCGTGTCGAGGCATATCAAAGGCGCTTTAAGCAGCCGCCATACGACACAGTTCAGACCACGGATCCCAGCTAAGCCCTAGGTGTTGATTTTACGGAGGGAGGAAAACCGGAGAACCCGGCGAAAAACCCTCGGAGCACAGGAGACATCAACTAAACTCTACACACATGAGTCCCAAGCTCGAGAACGGGGTTGTTCCCAGACGGTCACCCATCCAAGTACTAACCCCGTCTAACCGGGCTTAACTATTGGTGAGAGGCAGCGCCCTAACAGCACATGTCAATTGAACAATTCTTAATAGACTGTACTTCAGCCCCATCCTCATAAAATCTGAATTTGGCCAGGTGGAACTGAACAAGCGTATATATTCATTTGTGCAATCTGTTTATTCTTTTACGCCTAACAGTTGTGTATTCCTGTTATATAATCTTTACATGAACACACGTTACACACTTGTGACGTAAAATTTACTACGCGAGTGTTTGGACGTAGAATTTAACGGAAAGCAATTAACCTATCGATTTGAATCTTTTTTAACCTGGATATTCAAGACGTGCTTGTTTAACTGATATCGACCAAAATCATAAAAAATAGCGGCAATTGCCCTTTAAACTTTGCTTTTATACGTCTTATTTTATCAGCGCTCCCTTTTTATTTATAACACTAATTTTTTTTAATAAACATTCATAGCATCTAATGAAATAAATACGGTAATAAACATGCAAGTTTCTTTGTTGTTGAACGGAAGACAGAAAAGGTTGTAAATTTATAAATAAAAGTAGCGTGCTACGTATGCAGTGTTGAAACAACAATCGAAATATAGTTAGTAGGCTAACGTTTCGAGTGAAGGCCCTTCGTCAGAGAGAAACGTGTACAACGTGTATAAATTTTGTACCTTTATCTAATGTTTGAAGGATCTCTTCTTTTAGAAGTGAACGTCTGATGTAGACACAGACTTTATGCTCCTTGTCTTTTCTGGTCGGTGTTTTGTTGCTATTAAGTAACTCTTTCTGGTTGAACCACTGTGAAGTATTGGTTGTGGCTCCCAGGTCGTTTTTCCTAATAGCAATCCTAATCAGATTCTCTGGGGGGTGCTGGATCCATCAATTTTGGCCAATTCGGTCAGGCATTCTTTTAGCCGAAGAGCCACGACTGGCACATTTTCTTTGTTATTTTTCCACGTGGTTTTCGATATTAGAATTGTCTTGACCTTAAACATATTGAGAAATACTGTTTTATTTCTCTTTATTCATTCTAATAATAATAATCATAATAATAATGGAAACTTTATTAAATGTTTTTTCTTTTCTACATATACAATTATAAATCTCGCTTATTAAGGTAATTTACAATTGGCTACTTGAATCACAACTAATAATATATAATAACAACTAATGACTATATAATAAAACATGCAAATTTATATACAAATATTTCAAAAAGCTAATAATTCGGGATTTCCCCATTCCTTATTTCGGCAGCAGAAAATGTAATACGTAGTTCTGATAGCAATAGTCATCATTTTCCTTACGCAGTACATTTGGTGCTTGTTATCAAGACCAACCTTATCTAGCATATCTAAAAAAGTAGAACACTCATTCGCAAAAACACCTAGGCAGCTCATGGAGAGATTTATAAATTTTACATCATTAAAATGTTCACTTTGCTGTTTTACTAGTTCACTATATTTATCTTCTTTCCGTTTGACGTTGTTTTGGAGGTTTGATTCAAAACCAACAGTAAGTTCGAGAACATAAAGACGGCCGTTTGAACAATGCAATAGCAAATCTGGACGATACGTGTCACCAGTTAGGATAGATGGGCTTTTGAATCCAGGAAGATCGACAAAGAGGTTTGAACCGTTAACAGTTTGTAAGGTATTTGCAAGAAAGTTAAGAATTGAATTGTGCCTCCATGTAAAGCGTTCAAGATACGATTGACAACCAGCAACAACGTGTAGTAGTGTTTCTGGGCTCAGACAAAAGGAGCATTCTGGACTTGAAGATATTCCCCATCTGTGAAGGTTTTTGCGTGTCGGAGTAGAATTGTTCACATAACGTATAGTAAAGTTATAAATGTTTTTTGGCAGTTTTGATTGAGCAGTTGACCACACCTTGTTAAGCTTTGATAAGGAGAACTTTGTAACGTTAGAGAAAAAGGATCCCTGACAAGTCAAGTGGTTTTGAAGTCTATCTTCATGCCCAGAACGGAAATCTTTCAGAACTTCTTTAGTAGAGTTATAGACGTCGTATTGAATATTAGTATGATTATTAGTGGATTTCCACAGTTCGTTAATTGCTTATAATAATAATAATAATAATAATAATAATAATAAATAATAAATAAATAATAAATAAATAATAATAAATAATAATAAATAATAATAAATAATAATAAATAATAATAAATAATAATAAATAATAATAAATAATAATAAATAATAATAAATAATAATAAATAATAATAAATAATAATAAATAATAATAAATAGTAATAAATAATAATAAATAACAATAAATAATAATAAATAATAATAAATAATAATAAATAATAATAAATAATAATAAATAATAATAAATAATAATAAGTAATAATAAGTAATAATAAGTAATAATAAGTAATAATAAATAATAACAAATAATAACAAATAATAACAAATAATAACAAATAATAACAAATAATAACAAATAATAACAAATAATAACAAATAATAACAAATAATAACGAATAATAACGAATAATAACGAATAATAACGAATAATAACGAATAATAACGAATAATAACGAATAATAACGAATAATAATAAGAAATAAGAAATAAGAAATAAGAAATAATAATAATAATAAATAATAAATAATAAATAATAAATAATAAATAATAAATAATAAATAATAAATAATAAATAATAAATAATAAATAATAAATAATAAATAATAAATAATAAATAATAAATAATAAATAATAAATAATAAATAATAAATAATAAATAATAAATAATAATCATGGGTAGAGCCGTCGAGTGGACGGATCTCGAGTATCTTTGCCACCGCTTTTGTCCTTGGTGTTCTTTTCTCCTTCGTCTTTTGTCCATCAGGTCTCTGATGCGTGTTTGTTCAAACTGGTGCACACGCTCGCTGCAGTAGCTGCGCCATTTCGGGCGGTCCCTGGCGGTTTCTTCCCAGGTGGCCGTGGTAATCCCGCAACGTTTTAGGTTGGCCTTCAGCGGGTCTTTGTATCGCTTTTTGGGGGCACCGATGGAGCGTTTCCCTTCTGAGAGCTGGCCATAAAACAGACGGTCGTCTTCCATTCTGACCAGGTGCCCCGCCCATCGCAGATGCGTTCGATCGTTGTAAATGCAATTATGTATTGCAGTTTTATCATAACGGCATGTACAAGGGTAATAATTCATGAGTTATGAATAATCAATGAGTCGGATTTTTCCGAAGAGATAACGAAGCATTTCCGATTCCGATAAAACGCCGAGTGCTTGTTAAGATTACGTCATTTTAAACACGATGGCCGAACAAACAATTTGGGATAAAAGTCATTAAAAATCGATTAAACGAAGTCATTAATATTAGGAAATGGTAAATACAGGTTGTCATTTCAATGGATTCCGACCTGATTGAGATTTTAAATTTGCGCGAGAGAAAGATTGAGTGTACACTTTTAACATGCTATGTTGAGGAAATATCGTTAAACATTGTGGGAGACCTTACTTCGTCTGTTCTGAACGAGAGAATCCCTGCACGTTTTGGCAATTGGGGATGTCTTCGAGAGTCCAAAGCCTTTGTGTAAACACGGAATGGTTTGCCGTACTCGTAAAGCTAAGAAAGAAGGGGACAACCAGGGTCGTCTGTTTTACTCGTGTCCTAACGAAAGACAACACACATGCGGATTCTTTGAATGGAAACCTACAGAGAGCTCGCCACGAATTTATAACATTGGGTGTCTTTTCAGCAGCCCATTACAATATCAATACAAGAACGCAGAAACGGGTGAATCCTTTACAAGTAGAAAGAATGACTGAAGACATGTATAGTTTTGTATTCTAATTTAATATGTAATAAATATGTTTGCATTTATATCGTGTCGTTGACTTTTCTATGTTCATTTACTTCTAACCTTTGTCGCGTGAACATGACTTGCTGTGGAGGATTACCACAAATAGCCCTTCGTAATATTTTTCGAAAGATTCGCTGTATATCAGCGTGCTGTGGGGGAAAAATTGTGATACAGGCATCCGAATTAGATGGCGGAACAGTACCTTCACGATCTGTATTACAAGCCAAAAAGTCCGGCAAGTTTTGGCGGCGTAGATGCCTTATACCGGGTCGTAAGAAGTGACGGTAAATTCCATATATCCCGAAACAAGATAAAAACATGGCTTAGACAGCAAGATACCTATACTTTGCATAAACCCGTACGACATAATTTTAAGCGAAATCGTGTTATTGTTGGAGCGATGGACGAGGAGTGGGAGGCTGATCTAGTAATTATGGATTCACTTAGTAAAACAAATAATGGTTATAAATACGTTTTAACTGTTATTGATGTACTGTCCAAATTTGCGTGGGTGGAACCATTAAAAACAAAGACTGCAGAGAGTCTGGTTAAAGCCTTTGAAAAGATACTAAAGAAAGGAAGGAAGCCTGAAACAATTCATACCGATAAAGGAACTGAATTTACCAACAAACGCTTTCAAAAGTTATTGAAGGACAAACATATTCGATTTTTTACAACACACAACGATACCAAGGCATCCATCGTTGAACGATTTAACCGAACGTTAAAGGGGAAAATGTGGAAATATTTTACAGCAAAGAATACGTTGAAATATACCGATGTACTACAAAAATTAGTATATTCCTACAACCATTCGAGACACCGTAGTATTGGGATGAGACCAGTTGATGTTAATCGAGAAAACGAGAGTATTGTGTGGCAAAAACTGTATGGTGATGAGTCCAGCAAACCCATCAAATATAAATTCAGCATTGGTGACCAAGTTCGGATTAGCAAAGCAAGACGTACATTCAAGAAAGGCTACTTACCTAACTGGACCGAAGAGGTGTTCATCATCACGAAGCGAGTACCCAGACGACCGCCAGTGTACAAAATTGCCGATTATCACAGAGAAGAGTTACAAGGAACATTTTACGAACAGGAATTGCAAAGAGTTACAAAGACAGATAGTGACTTTTATAGAATAGAAAGAGTAATTAAGTCACGCATGCATGGTAAACGTAAAGAGTATCTTGTAAAATGGTTAGGTTATCCAGAAGCTTTTAATTCCTGGGTACCACTCGATAATGTAAAAGATTTAACGAAATAAAAATATGTGTACCTTACAATTTGTGTTCATTTGTGTATTGTTCTTCGACATGGCAACACAGTTTTATTTAACGCTTCCCAGCAATAGCTCTATGGAATATTTTCCAGATAATACTGTAGCAAATTTTAAAGTGAAGCTTGCTGAAACTATACAACTAACAGGTGACTGGGAAGTAGCTTTATCAGAGTTATATTATCCCCATACATGGAGCGCGATTCGAAAAGGTAATCAACAAACGTTTCTCTATAACGCTGGAACAAAATATGACGATACGGGTATTATCCCAAATGGTTACTATAACACCATTGCTGATCTGGTGGGGGCTTTAAACCTTAGCATGAACAAAGAGGCACGAGCCAAGATAAATTTTACGTATAATCGAAGTACACGGAAAGTCACCGTCGATGTAAAAAATGGGGCAAACGTTTGGTTTAGTGGTGACATTGCTACAACATTGGGGTTTCAACAAGACACCTTTATTAAAAAGAAAACCCTAAGTCCTTACGTAGCAGATGTTAACGGTGGATTTTCAGCCATGTATGTATACACTGATATCGTAGATGCACAGTTTGTCGGTGATGTCAAAGTGCCCCTACTCAGAATTGTCAATACTCAAGGAAGTTATGGTGAAAACGTGAATGTCAGTCTCCGTAACCTACAATATATTCCTGTCAAGGTAAAGTCCTTCGAAACAATTGAAGTGAATATAAAGGACGACAAAAACGAAAACGTGTCATTTGGCTTCGGGAAGTCGATCGTGACACTTCACTTTAGACAGCGAAGATCTTCGTATTTCATTTAAAAATGAGACATACAATTATTCCAGACGTAAAGCAATTTCAACAGCATTATTTAAGAAGACAACAAGGTGGAAGTCTACCTGGTTTCCGAGGTGCACGTATTCAGAAAGGTTACGGCATTGGAAGTTTTTTTAAAAGTATTGCACGCTTTGCAATACCTCTGGTGAAACGAGGAGCTCAAGCTATTGGAAGAAGAGCTCTGCAAGCTGCAAAAGACGTTGGTCAAGATGTTCTTGCAGGGAAGAATGTAAAGCAAGCGATAAAAGGGCGTGGTTCTGAAGCCGTGAAAGATCTTGTTCAAAAAGGGGTCCGTCGGATTACGAACCAATCAGGAGCCGGTCGTAAACGCAAACGGGTGAATTCTCCTATAAAAGTCACAACACAAGACGTAAAACCGTCAGTCGTTCGCAAACTGTGAAGAAGAAAACATCTGAGCCTACGGAAGCAAAGATTGGACCGTTTATAAAATATAAATCATGAGTCAAGCTTTTAGTGCCCTACATAAAGATTCGTGTGAGTGTGCAAAATCAGAATTAGATTTATTTGTAATGCCTGCTACACAAGTAGAAATGAATAAAGGATTTTGGGAAGATATAGATCCAGTGTCGAGTATTGGAGCTTCAGACACCATAGAGTTTCTGTGTGCTGCAAATTCTGATGTGTATACCGATTTAGCAAATAGTTATCTACACGTGAAAGCAAAAATAACCAACCATGATGGAACTAATCTCGATGAAAATGTTCAAGTCGGACCAGTAAATCTGTGGATGCATGCTTTATTTTCTCAAGTAGAAGTTTACCTAAACAACAAACTTGTCACACCATCGAGCACTGCTTATCCCTACCGATCATATATGGAGACCGTACTGAACTTTAGCAAAGACGCGAAATCATCTCATCTGACCTCAGCGCTGTTCTATAAAGATCAAGCTGGTCGAATGGATGTCGTAAACCCCGTGGCAGTAGATGCCGATGCAAACAAGGGTTTGAAACTGCGGTATGTTCATGCAAGTCAAAGTAAGTCTGTGGCTATGGAAGGCAGAATCCATTCCAATCTGTTTGCACAAGCCCGTTATATCCTTGGTGCTGTACCGATCAAGCTCAAGCTAGTGCGTTCGAGAAACCCATTTTCCCTAGTGTCGTCAGCAGAGCATCCTGACTTTAAAGTGGTTTTGGAAGAATGTGTATTTCGCGTTCGACGTGTCAACGTCTCTTCGACCGTTATGTTGGCTCATACCCATGCCCTTCAACGTGTCACGGCCAAGTACCCTATCAATCGTGTAAGTTGTAAAGTGGTTTCTGTACCGAGAGGAAATATGTCGGGCAATCAACCAAATATATTTCAAGGCCCTATACCTGATCGAGTGGTCATTGGAATGGTCGATGCAGATGCTTATAATGGTACCTATACCAAAAATCCTTTCAATTTCAAAAACTACGACATTACTTCTCTTGGTCTAACGGTAAATGGGGAGCATTTGCCTGGAAAACCCCTGCAACTGAAATTTGCTGCTGCGAGAGGAAGTAACTACGTGTCCGCTTTCCAAACCTTGTATGCTGGTACTAACAAATTATTTCAAAATTATGGCAATGGTATTACACGAGACGAGTATGCCAATGGGTACACTCTATTCGTGTTTGATCTGACAGCTGATCTGTGTCTGAGCGATCATATTCAACCGATTAAAAATGGAAACGTATCGATAGAATGTCAATTTGGAACGGCTCTGACAACAGCTATAAATATCGTGGTGCTTGGAGAATTTCAAAGTCTTATCGAAATTGACGCCAACCGCAACGTTCTATGCGACTTTAGCAGTTAAGATGAACACTCTACAAATCCTGAACGTCCTGAAAAGTGATCCATTTACCAAGACCGTATTTAAAGACGTGTTACCATCGGATCGTCTACCAAGTCAGATATCGAAAAGACCTAGAGGTTTTATTCTGAATGTGGATCCTAGTAATGGATCTGGTACGCATTGGGTAGCAATTTATCTTACAACAGATGGAAAAGGGGAGTTCATGGATTCGTACGGACAAGAACCGAGCTTTTATAGCAAAACCTTTGAAACGTTTTTTACGAGATCATAGCAGTACTTTTACTTGGAATGAACAGACTTTACAGTCATTGGGGTCTCGCGTGTGTGGACAATATTGTTTATTTTATGCTTTACATCGATGTAGAAATATACCCATGTCAACAATTGTTGGCATGTTTACTGATAATAAAGAATGGAATGACATGTTAGTTCGTGACTTTATGCGTAAATATTATTGTGTGTAATAAATACAAGACAAATAATGTTGTAAACAATTCTTTATTGTAATATCAAAGCTTTACAAGGAATAAATTTATTTAACCCATTTATATGGATGTATGTTTTTGTCTCTTCGTTTCTGTTTTGTTCTTTTCAATGTTGCTGGCGCTACCTGTGACGTCAGGGGGGTGTTGTCTGAAATATCTTTAGTTTTATATTCTCGTACCATACTTAAACGATTTTCATTTCTGATAATGCCTTCGGGAACATTCATGTTTCCTAATGCTTTTGCGAAAAGCTGCCATCCAGCAGGGTTGAAATTCTTTCGTTGGCGTAGAGAATCGTTGACCAAGTCGATAACATTTGTACCTGGAATAGTTCGTCCTTTAAACACCATCTGTCCTTGGTCAGTCCACCCAATGAGGTCTTTATTTGCTTTAAGTTTCTTAACCAACTGTCGAGCTCTTGATTTCATTGTTACAGGTACACTTTCTAAAATGTCAGTTTCTATCTCTCCAGGCAACTCGGAGGGTGCTGTTTCAGCAGTCTCTTCTGTATTCACTGATTTTCTTCAGGTTTGTCCTCGTCAGCTATGGGTGTTGTAGGCGATATGACGCTTACACGTACTGGGCTACTCATTCTTTTATCGTAATAACCCAAATAACGTTGCAGCGACTGATCGTACATTTTCACTTTCTCGTCTTGTGTTATATCTTGACGTTTAAGAAGATTTTGCATTTCTGAATCTAGTTCATTCACCTGCGCTGTTAAAGGAGTGACCAAGGGTTTCTTTCGATCTGTCATATGCTCTGGAACTAGCACCAATCTCCTGACGTGTTCCATTATTTGGTTAAAAAACTTGCCAGTTGTTCAAGTACAGGAACTAAGAGAAACGGTAGAAAACCTTCACCTTCTTGTAGAATAACTTTCTTTCTTTTTATTACTGGATTACGTTTATCAGCAACAAACTTGATATGATCGTTATAAGGGGCTAGTTTCCTTGCTGTTTTCGGAGTAATCTTAATTGTTTCACACCACACGTTCAAAAGACACTGTCTAATGGCTTCTAATATATCGTCGTCGGCAGCTTTTATAATTGCGTTTCGCAGTTGAGGATTACACTTTGCCAATACTTTTAAAACGTCGCAGTTCCTTCTTATACAAGCAGACATTGTCAAATGATCGTATTGTCCTTGAACAGCCCCTTTTATACTCTGGGATGGTACACGTAGTGGGTGTCCGTCGGAAAGATCCCGGATCTTACTCGGATTTCGTCGGGACATGTCGGAGTGAGATCGACAAATAAGTAGGAATACGGCTCTTTAGTCGCCATCTGATGGGCTTGCTGGAAAAATTTAGTGTTGCTAGGATACAACTGTTTGGCCAGATGAGTCACTTGACTCGCGTCACGAACATTTTTGGTTAACACGAGATAACTAGCGTTAAGGGAAATGGTACGATGATCCTTGCTTTGATGAAACAAGTTTTGCACGATATAAATTACACTGAGATTCCCATGGTGGGATTTCTTAGTAAATAATTTCGCGATAATACTATCTTTCTCCCCCATCATGTCATCAATAATAAACAAATTTTTTATTTGGGGGTTAATGCTATCCAACATCGATTGGGGCAAACCTTGGACAAACTGAATCCCTGGAATTAACGTTTCTATTTCGCCGAACGTATCTTGATACTCTGTATAAAAATACACGATGTTTTCCGGAGGTGGGTCGATCATGATCTTAGCATAAGCCAATAACTGTTTCACAAACGTTGTCTTGCCTGTCTTAGTACCTCCAGAGACCAAGAGTCCAAACGGATGTGTCAGTTGTATCGAGTACGTTTTTTGACTCTCAGGGGTGAATGTAGTTGTCATAGCAGTAAATGGGGCAGATGTTGTTACCCTATCACTGATAGACCTTTTCTGATGAAAATATCTCATATGGCGTAGACGATTACTTGATGTAGCGAATGATTTTTCGCAGACTTCACAAACGTAAGACATGTTCATCCAGTGACTGTCAATCATAAACTGATGTCACTCTTTCACGCAACTGCTTTTTATAAGATTGAATCATTGAATCCTAAGATTGAATCATTGAATCCTAAGATTGAATCATTGAATCCTAAGACTGAATCATTGAATCCCAAGACTGAATCATTGAATCCTAAGATTGAATCATTGAATCATAAGATTGAATCATTGAATCCTAAGATTGAATCATTGAATCCTAAGATTGAATCATTGAATCCTAAGATTGAATCATTGAATCCTAAGATTGAATAATTGAATCCTAAGATTGAATCATTGAATCCTAAGATTGAATCACTGAATCCTAAGATTGAATCATTGAATCCTAAGACTGAATCATTGAATCCTAAGACTGAATCATTGAATCCTAAGATTGAATCATTGAATCATAAGATTGAATCATTGAATCCTAAGATTGAATCATTGAATCCTAAGATTGAATCCCGATAAACTGCACAAATTTAAACGTAACCTCGGAGGTCTTAACGGACTGTAACGCAAAAGCATCTAGTGGACCGATGACAACGGATAATAAACCGCCTGCATATACAACAGGCCTTTTACAGACTGACCCTACGACCGTTTATTTGGGAAGTTCAAAGAGAAAGAGTCCAAAGTCAAAGACGTTTTGGATTGTCTTTTCTGTAATTTTAATTGTGGTTTTGTTGGTCGTATTCATTTTGGTTGTCCGCAGAAAATTACATAGCAGGCAAGTAATCACAAGCAACTCTATCGAACTGGATAGCCTAACTGGTCAGAGCTCTGACGAAGAAGAAGATGAGGTACTATTCGAGGGCACAATCAAAGACAAACAGTTGTAACACTTTGGATAAACTTTATTATAACTAACGCTTTTTATACACATTATAATTGTTGTTTTTTCCCTGATAAGTTTTGTTAAATAGTTAATCGTTTACTTTAGTGTTCTTTATGTTAATTAATATCTAGCTTTTCCATGGCGTCTGTCACTGACATGATAGGGAGTTCTCCATTATATTCGGCAAAAGCTTCGTTTGGATCTTGTCTCTGACTTACGAACGTGAGCCCGGTGTCCGACACCATGTAGCTATATGAGGGTGGGTAGCTAAACAGGCAACCAACGTGAGGGCGCGGTTTCCACTCAAAAAAACCACACGAATTTTCTTTCTCATTTGGGCAACAGTAAAACAAACGGCCTTGGTTGTCCCCCTCTTTTTTAACCTTGCGAAGGCAACAAACCAGTCCGTGCTTGCATGTAGGCTTTGGTGTCTCGACTCTAGTTGTGCTTGCATGTAGGCTTTGGTGTCTCGACTCTATCGCCCCACTGCCAAAAGGAACATTGATTTTCACGGACACATCGGTTTCGCTGTGTCTTTCACGACTCGCATTTTTGCCGGTCTCTGGTGGGCATGACAAACTGGTCGCAGAGCTCCGTTTGAACGCCACAGGAATAAAGCAGTTTCAAACAATTCACGGTCTTGTTCTGGGCAAAAGAACTCGCAGCTTTCCTGGTTTTTGTTGTCGCAAAGCCAAAACTTTCCATTTTTCGTTGTTACGAGAGACGCCGGTTTTCCGTGCAAACAATCCATCGTCATAATATATGAATTATAACTACTGACTAAAGTGATCATTTTTATATGTAAGCTTTCTTTTGTGAAAAGGGCAAACAAGAACGGGCGAGCCTCGTCATTAAGTATCCTAATGACTTTTTAACGACATTTTATATAAAAGCACTATGCAAATCAAACAACTTGATACGCCTGGTCAGCAAGTTCGGGTCTGGGCGGCCCCGGGCAATTAAATTAACACTTTCACAGTTTTAATAATATTTTATTTCAGCTTTTTATTATTATACCCGATAACAAAACCAAGGTTCCCTAAGAAGTTCAGTCTTTCTCTTCTTCGGTTCAAAGACATCAGACACATCAGATTCATCAGAGTCAGAAAAAAAGTTATATAGTTCAGATTCTTTTAGATCAAATTCACTTATTACAACACGCGCTGTTTTAATGTCTGGTGGGTTATGAATGTTTCTTTCGTTTATGTTCTGCTGAATACCCCCCAATACTCGCTTGACAAGCACAAACTCTTCTTCAGTAAATGAAATGCATTTAGCAGTTAGAATCCTCTTTAAACCACCAAACGTCCGATCCCATTCGTAATTGTCAACGCCGATATTGTAGTGAGTCACATCATTAACATTATTTGCAGAAAGATACGGTCTAACCAAGGACCCTTCTTCCTCCAACAACGAAAACTTTATTTCTTCACTTAACGAGTCCTCTCCGTAAACCATTTCAACAAGAATTGGTAAAATATTTATCATTTTCTGAAACACTGACTCATTTAATGTGATTTCGCTCCCTTGCACCAAGAGTTTAACTCCGTTCCTATTCCGAAACCTCTGAAACATACATACATCTGCTGAAAAAACTGGTCGGAATATACGTAAACTTGGTTTTGACCATTCTGCTTTAAGAACACAGGTTTCTCGTGGGCAAATTTTATTTCAGTCACAAAGACGTCGTCCATATCGTAAGGTAAGCTGTGATCTGTTACCCGGACAAACTAGCTTTGGGGCAGGACGAATCATGTTCAACTGACGTAATACTGTGTAACACACATGCGCAATCTTCTTTATGTTTGTTCATAATTAATTTGTAATTGTTCTTGAGGTTCTCCTTTAGACAGATAAAATCACATGGCATATATCTTCGAAACGCTTTCTTGTGATCTTGATATGTATGTCTCACTAGTTCAAGACCGTTTACAAACAATTTCATGTCTTCTAATTTACGCACAAACGCTTTAACAACGTTCTCTACAGATGACCTCTCTAAGGCCCATTCGAAGTAAAACCATATTTTATCTTTATCCGGCATCCTGGGGCAACAATGTCGCACACTGCCATAGCAATTCTCCACCACCTGTCTATCAATGTTTAACGATATTTCCTCAACATAGCATGTTAAAAGCGTACACTCAATCTTTCTCTCGCGCAAATTTAAAATCTCAATCAGGTCAGAATCCATTGAAATGACAACCTGTATTTACCATTGCCTAATATTAATGACTTCGTTTAATCGATTTTTAATGACTTTTTTTCGCCCGAACTTGTATAGTAATATTCAAATTTGCCTTAGCAACGCTCTAACATCCCTCACAACAGTTACGTTAGGAATCTAATCAACCTTTGTATCCACGATTGTTTTATTTCGTATTTCCTCAAGTCAACTCGCCTAAAATCTTTGGCCGTTCTTTTAATGGCTTGGCGAAGTGTTTCGGTGTCGCAATAATCGCTCACTTTCAACACTAGAGTCAAATAAGCAATAATTCTACCGAAATTCACAAGATCCATCTCTTGATAAATAGTATACAAGCTACTCGGCAAGTTATCTCTGTTAATTTGGTCGATAATGCTCTCATACAGTTCACCATGCTCTCTAAGGCATCTATTCATGTAAAAACATAACGTATCTTTTTCTATATCGATATTATTTTCCCGCAATTCAGCCCAAATTGTTTGTTCGGCCATCGTGTTTAAAATGACGTAATCTTAACAAGCACTCGGCGTTTTATCGGAATCGGAAATACTTCGTTATCTCTTCGGAAAAATCCGACTCATTGATTATTCATAACTCATGAATTATTAAGGGCTAACACAACATGCTAATAAGCTAACACAAATTATCTCTGTTAATTTGGTCGATAATGCTCTCATACAATTCACCATGCTCTCTAAGGCATCTACATATTAGGCAATGGTAAATACAGGTTGTCATTTCAATGGATTCTGACCTGATTGAGATTTGCTAATAAGCTAACACAACATGCTAATAAGCTAACACAACATGCTAATGAGACATTCCTGCATAAAGGGGGTCCATTAAGCCCCGCTCTATACTACTAATAGCCATTGTTAAAAGTGCGCTTTTAAGGACACATTTCAATGCACCATCTGTATTTCAAAACGAATATCCACGCCCAGCCACCATGTTTAAACAGGGGGGTCAGTGATCCCACCAATATAATACACAATCACATAAAATCACAATCTTATAGAGATAAAAAATAGATGGATGTAGGGTAGTATCACTAGCATGATAAGCCCATGAATATTTCTCTTTCAAGATAACAAGACCAAGCGCAGATACATGTACGCCCAAGCGTACCTATTTTTATTATTGTATTTGAAAGAACACTTAAACTAATGAAAAATGGCTTTTACATGTCTTTCAGATTTTATCCCATTCTTGAGTTATCAACTACGAAATTTGAGCTGTGACATCATAAGTTGTGTATAGCATAAAACGGAAAATTAGCCATTCGTTTGACCAAACTACGCAAAAGTACGATAGGGTCTGAAATGATTAAGTCGGCAAATTTTGCTATGCACAACTTATGACGTCACAGCTCAAATTTCGTAGTTGATAACTCAAGAATGGAATAAAAACTGAAAGACATGTAAAAGCCATTTTTTATTAGTTTAAGTGTTCTTTCAAATACAATAATAAACAAAAGGTCCGCTATGCGTACATGTATCTGCGCCAAACCCACCACTGTGAGAATCTTGTCAAGATCTTGTAAGATCTTGTGTGATCTTGTAAGATCTTAAGAAAAATCTTATAAGATTTTTACACGTAGATCTTATAAGATTTTAGCGAGATCTTATAAGATAATTAAAGAGAAAGTACACGTTCTTTGACCAAAATAATTTTTTTATCATGACTCACAAAAACTGTGGTAGATCACACTCACAAGTTTACTATAAGTCACGTTAAAAATACTTACCAATTTTATCAGCAATATCCCCTGTCTCCGAAATGTTTTAGTGCATAACTGCATGAAGGTATATGCCAATACGGCTGTTGAGCCGGACACCGCGGGTCTAAAGACCCCTGAATCGTCTGTAGGTTTGTGCCATTTTGGAAACTTATACCGTTAGATAGAGCGTTAATTCTGGACAACAAATATGAATTAGAAAAAATAGAATAGCAACGGAGAAAAATCGATTTGAACTGAGATGAGCGCCAAATATCAAATGGAAATTATCGGGTCAAATGCAATCAGTCATATTTAAAGTATCCCTGAATCGTCTGTAGGTTTGTGCCATTCACGAAACTTGTACAGTTAGATAGAGCGTTAAACACTCTACAACATATGTGAATTAGAAAAAATCGTATAGAATAGAACCCCGAAAAAGCATAGTGTTTTAGTCAAAAACTTTGTCGGAAATATAGAATTTAACGGCTAGCAGCCGTATTGGGAATTTGGGATATATCTTCATTGCAGTTGAGCCACCGGATACCGCCGGCGTGTTTAAAGTATACCCCTGAATCGTCTGTAGGTTTGCCATTCACGAAACTTCTACAGTTAGATAGAGCGTTAAATTCTATACAACATATGTGAATTAGAAAACATGTATAGAATAGCAACGGAGAAAAGGCTATTTGAACTGACATGAGCGCAAATATCAAATTGCATTATTACGCTATTTACTTGGCGTACGGTCAAACGCGGTCATATTTAAAGTATATCTCTGAATCGTCTGTAGGTTTGTGCCATTTGGGAAACTTGCACGGTTAGATAGAGCGTTAAATTCTGTTCAACGTATGTGAATTAGAACAAATCGTATAGAATAGCAACGGAAAAAAATCTATTTGAACTGAGATGAGCGCAAACTTATCAAATTGCATTATTATGCATCACTTGGCGTACGGTCAAACGCAATCATTTTAAAGTATCCCTGAATCGTCTGTAGGTTTGTGCCATTAACGAAACTCGTACAGTTAGATAGAACGTTAAATTATGTACAAGATATGTGAATTTGAAACAATCGTATAGAATAGAACCCTGAAAATCGTAGTATTTTAATCCAAAACTTTGTCGCTTCGGAGGACTACGTGATATGGCGAACGAAATATTTGTAAACACGATCGGATTAAAAATACTCGTTTCCATCGTTCAAACTGACAAGCTCGTAGGTTGACGCCAAAAAATTCTGAGCTTCGATTGTCCCCGATCATCCCCGATTCACTTGTCGCGCATTGTTTACAGCTACACAAAAAAGTTAACACACACACACACACACATACACACACACACACACAGACACATAGATACATACTTTATTTCAACACGCTAGCCTCAACAACAATAAATGCTGGTTTCAATGAGGGGCGTGCTTAATTTAACTAATACAACAAATTGACTAATACTAATAAGCTAATTACAATAACTGATAAAAAAAAAAGGGAAAAGAATTAAAAAAATAAAAAAATAAAAAAATAAAAAAATTTAGAATTCAGAGTGGCGTGATTCAACTTCATCTCATGGTCGACCCTATAAGCCTTTTAAAAGAATCCAACGACTCTGCTTGTTTCGCTTCGTGTATTAAATTATTCCAAAGCATGGCACCGTTATATTTAAAGCTTCTT
This sequence comes from Paragorgia papillata, assembly GCA_035771165.1. Classification (NCBI taxonomy): domain Eukaryota; kingdom Metazoa; phylum Cnidaria; class Anthozoa; order Scleralcyonacea; family Coralliidae; genus Paragorgia; species Paragorgia papillata. Next base: position 773,920 of record JAWNZC010000091.1, read on the forward strand.
CTGAGAAATTCTCTCTTTGGCTTTGGGAGTACTAAATTAGTATCATTGTTCCTTAGATTATATGTATTTTGATATTCATTAACTTTTCGAAAGGATTCCTTTAAATCTGGCGCGGTATAGTCGTTGAGTATTTTATACATGAAGAATGACTTTGTATAAGTTCGTCTTACATCTAAATTTTCCCAAGAAAGGGTTTCCAGAACGTCAGCCGAACGGATTTTGCAACTGCTTCTGGTAATTACTCTTGCTGCACGAGATTGAAATTTTTGCAATTTATCCTTCAGCAGTTTTCCACAGTTGTCCCAAAGAGGAGAACAGTAATCAAAATAGGGTTGTACTAAGGCTTTATATATAACTTGCAATGTATCAGTTGGTACAAAAGGCTTAACGCGTCTAATTGCTCCAATGCCCGCGCCGGCCTTCTTGCAAATTGTTTCAATATTCTTTTCCCAACTAAGTTTCTCATCTATCTCAACTCCCAAGCACTTATAAGTATCAGTTATCGCAACCGGAACATTATTAATTAAGACAGGATGATCGCATACCTTATTACTGAGATTATACGAAGATCCAATAAACATATGTCTTGATTTAGTTGGATGGATTTGAAGCTTGTTTTTCACTATCTAATTATGAATATTAATAAGATCTGAATTTAAATTTGCAACAAGCTCAGCGCAGTCACGCGAAGATGAGAAAATTTGGGTGTCATCTGCATATAGACATGGAGTTGTTGATTTGGCATATCATTTATATACAACAAGAACAACAACGGGCCCAAAATAGAGCCTTGAGGGACTCCGCAAATGATCTTTTTTGGTGAAGATGTCTCACCATTAACAAACCATTGTTGTTCTCTATTATTCAAATAAGATTCAAACCATTTTAATTGTATACCCGAGATACCAAAAAAAATATTCATTTTCTTTAACAGGATGTCGTGATTTATAGAATCGAAAGCTTTCCGAATGTCAAGGAATATGACGCAATTTAATTTATCATTATCCATGTTATCAAGTCATTCATCGCACATTTTGATGAGTGCCGATACCGTGGAATGTTTTGGACGAAATCCTGATTGAAAATTTGATAACAAAGAATTTTCCGTCAAGTAGCTATACACTTGACGAAAAATCTCTTTTTCAAAGACCTTGCTTATTATTGGTAATATCGAAATGGGACGATAGTTTTCACATTTTCGTCTGTCATCAGATTTGAAAATTGGAGTTACACGAGCATGTTTCCACTCATCAATGTGTATTCCTGTTTCAAGGGATAGGTTAAAAATAGCTGTTAATGATTGTGCGATTATATCTGATGACAGTTTGAGAATTTTAGCTGGAATTTTATCTAAACCGGTAGCTTTATTTGCCTTTAGATTCTTTAGAGTTTGAGATACACTGCTAACATTAATTTGCGAGAAATAAAACCGCGTATTTGAAGAAAGGCCGGCACTGTCATTTATCTGCGGGTCTTCCTCGTATGGTTCATCAGATTCGGCAGCCAATTTTGGTCCAATATTTATAAAATAATCATTAAAAGATTCTGCAATAAGTTTAGAATCTGAAATAACAGTATCATTAACAGTAAGTTCACTGACAACGGCGGATCTACTGTTCTTACCCAAAAGATAATTAATTAAGGACCAACTTTTCTTCAAATCGACGGTCTTCGCGCAGTCCTCAAATTTTTTGCAATAAAATTTCGATTTTGTTTTGCGCATTTCGATATTCACTTTGTTTCGTATTGCCTACCTTATTGCTTTCTTTTTGTGGAAATCTCTGTTCCTCGTCAATCGCTTTATATTGGGCGTAATCCAAGGAACAGAGTTCGCTTTTATTCGCTTATGTCGAAGTGGTGGATGTCTATTAAGAATTTCATCGTAAAGTGATTTCCAAACACGCCAGCATTCATTTGGGTCATGAAAATATTGTATTATATCCCAAGGTGCTTGTGATAAATCAGCTCGGAAATCATTTTCTGAAAAGTGCTTAAAGTCTCGTACTTCTTTTACGGTTGGTCTAGATTTAGGGAATATAAATTTCCGTACTACATACACCAGACTGTGGTCCGAGATTCCAAGATGAATGACACCAGAAGACGATATATTCTCTGGTCTATTTGTCAGAAACAAACCTCGACAATCCACGCTGTCCTCCTTTTTTATCAAGAATGACAAGAATCCATCGGGAAATAAAGAGTCAGCGCTAGCTGATACCAACTCAGGGACTTTGACAAAAGAATCTCCGCAGTCTGAGTCAACATCAGGACAAAGAACACTTACGACCAAGAAATCACGAAATTTAACAGCAGCAGCAGCTAATCGATGGAAAACAACATCCTTGGCAACATACATGGCGAGTGACTGGCTTGTACTGAACGCAGACAATGCCGATTGCGTAACTAGCTTGAATTGTTCCGTTTGCAAAACCTACGCCGACCGTTTGAGAGGAATGAAAAACTTTTCCACTGCTTGGGCGTTAAGCAATGCGGAAGACCATGCACGCGGAGAACCTCATAAGAAAGCAATGGACCTGTATTTAAATGAGAAGGAACTAAGTGCCACGGACAGAGCAGAGTTTATAGTAAAAAGTACTCCCGGACAACAAAACATTGCGCTTGGTATTGCCAACATGCAAGCCAGTGATCTTGCCAAGACAAGAACAAAATTCGAAGTCGCATACTTCATTGCAAAAGAAGAACTTCCGTTGAAAAAGTTTCCCAAACTTTTAAAGCTGGAAGAAAAGCATGGCGTTGAGATTGGCAACTCTCCTATGGCAGTGATAATAGCTGTAACGTTTTTATTAATCACAGGCGAGGATTTGGGAAAGAATCTTCAGAAGAAGTTACTAAATGTAAACTTTTTCAGTGTCTTGACGGATGGCTCAGAGGACGCGTCTACAACTGAAAAGGAAGCTGTCTTTGTGCAGCATTTAGACAAAAAACCACCTGGCCGAGATACAGTTCAAGTAGTAACATCATTCCTTAACTTGGCGGATTTAAAACACGGTAATGCCGCTGGGATTTTAGGCGCTATAAAAAGCAGTTTTAAGAACATCGACATCGATGATGAAACCTTTGATAAGAAATTAATAGGTTTCGCTGCGGACGGTGCTAGTGTAAACCGAGGGGATAAAAATGGAGTTATCAGCATCCTCAGAAATAACCATCCGTGGGTGATTTATGTCTGGTGTGTGGCCCATAGACTCGAGCTTGCTCTCAAAGATGCGTTACAGGGTACTTCTTTTGATGACGTCGATCAGGTGCTGTTACGTCTCTATTACCTCTACGAGAATTCCTCCAAGAAACTGAGACAGCTGCGTGAACTACATGGCATTTATCGCGAGACGTTTGAATTTGAAGAAGGAGGGGTCCGACCAAAACGAGCATCTGGTAAGTTCATTTATTCATGGATTTCATTATTTACTTCTTTATTTATTTGTTCATTCATTTGTTTATTCATTTATATATATATATATTTGTACGCGTATCTATTCGCAGGCACCCGTTGGATAACGCACAAAATCAACGCATTACAACTTCTCGTTGATAAATATGGTATTTATCTGCAGCACCTACAAAACATGTCAGAAGATATGTCCTTCAAAGCTGCTGATCGCCAGAAATTCAAAGGGTGGTTAAATAAGTGGCAGCAGGCACGAATACCGCTCCTGGCATGTCTCTTCATCGAAATCCTCAGCCCTGCAAAGGTGTTGTCGCTAGCATTCCAAGACGAAGATATTGATACAGTTTCCTCACTGTCGCGACTGGAAACAGCTAAAAAGCAGTTTATACGCATCGAGAAGAAAGAATTTGAAGATCTTCCGACCGTTTCACGCTTTCTTGCCAAAGTCGAAGAGTCAAATGAAGCATTTTCGTACCAGAATGTGGTCCTGAAGTCCTTCGAAAATGCAAAAGAGTCTGCAAGAAAATTGAAGAATGTACTATTGGCCAAAGTCAAGCAAGCAATGGAAGCAAGGTTGGAGGTTGCAGAGAACAGACTGGTCATCTTTGCTTGTACCGTTTTGAATACTGAAGGGTGGGAAAGAATGGATGGAGAAGGCGAAAAGGATCTTCTATTCGCAGATGAATGCGTGACAGAACTCTATAGCCACTTCCAGAAACCCCTTTCAAATGCTGGCTTAGATGGGTCTTTAAGTGATTTGCTGGAGCAGTGGCACAGTGTAATCGAATACACAACACGCTATCTCAGCCCCTCAACAACACCTTACTTACGTGTATGGAGACGAATCTTTGATTCAAGTCGGAGCGAAGGTTGGAGCATGGTATTGCACTTGGCGGAACTATTGTTCTCAATCCCCATCTCCAATGCGAAGGTTGAAAGGTTGTTTTCGTTGATGAATCGTATCAAAACAGATTCCCGCGCAACACTCGGCGAGAGTACTCTAAACAGCCTGATCAAAATAAGTATGGAGGGTCCAAAGTTTGAAGAATACGACCCCACGTCAGCTATCCACTTGTGGGCGGATATTAACCACACGTCGACCTCGCCAGAAACGACGCAAAAAGTACAAGCGCAAAGATTCTTCCAAAAAGAGAAAAGTGTTGATTGACGATTCATCTACGGAAGAGAGTGCAGAATCTGAGGAAGATGAGGAGAGTAGTTGATCACCAAGCGAGGTGGAGATCAGTTCAAGATAGTGTTCGAAACAATAAATAGAGACTGTGCCAAGATTATAGCGTAGTGTTTACTTTTAAAATTGAATTGTTCACTGTTAATGTTTATGTAAGCTGATGAGGTGTATATTTATTATCATTATAGTTAAATTACTTATAGTATACTATAGTATACCTTACTAGTATACTAAAGTATACCTTATGCAAAGTAAACTAAAGTGATGACATATGCTATCGATCACTAATAAGACTGACTTATTGATACAATGCCAGTAAGAAACTAAGGGACAAAGAAATCATCATTACGATTAAAATTTAGTTATAGTACGTTCACTTCTGTTCACGTACACAAAGTTGACCTGTTTGAATATATTGACGGTTAGCGTCGCGGGAAGCTGCTTTAGTTACTTCATTTCAGTCTTTGGGTACACTTTATGAGAGCTAACAATAATGACTTTCTATTTGTGTTGACACGTCAGACATGACGATACCACTAACAAGAATTTCGTTTTCATCTCGCACCACTTACTAGTCTGTCGTCTTCGTATTTTCCAGTTACGACTTACCGTGACCGTTTCGCACATTTTTCGTCTTGTATACTTTGTAAATCTTAAAGCGACGGTTATAGGCATAATCAGAAAGCCACTCCAAGGCACTTTACATGAAAGAGTATTACCGATTACAGCTTTAGTTTAGCTAAATAGTTTGACCGTCCAGAAATGCGGGATGTCCGAGCAAAAATTGGTTTGGCCGGTCACCTGACCGGTACCTTCCTGCCGTTATTTCGCGCCCTGTGTGGTGATCTGGAGATGCCTTATTGACATCACAATTTAGATCTCCAACTAACAGCAGCTCTTTGTTTTCTAAGTCACATTTGAAAAGAAACAGATCACATTCATCAAACAAATCTATATCGGAATTTGGTGGTCTATACCATGCACTTATTAAAAATGACTTGCTATGTGGTCGACTAACTTCAGCTTGTCATCTTGGATAGGATATTTCCTAGTTGATGAATGGCTGACATCTGAAAATCCTCAACCGACGATTGGTTAAATTGCTGTGTTAGTCTTCTATCTGCTCTGAGGAATTTGATGAAATGCATTGCGAGGAGTGACGAACCCTTTGCACTGAGATGGAGTTTGCTACCATTGAGAGCAGTGCTGTCTAAGGAGGAATTATCAATAAAAGTAAAATTGTGTTTGGCAGATATCTGTTTGATTTTCTCATTAACTTGATCTTGTTTCAACGCCACATCGATATCTTGTCTTGTCGTTAGACCCAATATACCAATTTTGGCTTTGGGAAATTTACCATGGGCTTCAACAGCAAGGTTTTCGGTTTTTGTAGCGCATTGTTGAGCGGAGTCGATCGGGAGATTGTTTGTTCTAACATGGATTATTATATGCGAAGGTTCAGTTTGAAATTTTAGAGAGCTAATTTCCTTGGTAATTTCATCAGCAGTTTTACCCGGAAAAGTCAGTTTGTGAACACGCTTCTTTGATAATTTTTCCGGCTGGATGTTCTTTACAATAGAATCACCAATTAAGATTACCGGGGCTTGCGAGATGTTATTTCGCTTGCTTTGTTTTGAGGTTGAGTCTCCTGGAGTAATCGAGGAATCCTTTGACGGGATTTTAGTTTGCTCTGAAATTGTGTTTGCTTTATTTAGCACCTGAAATGACTGAGGTCATTTCAAGGTCACCGGATTCGGTGTTATCTTCTGTATCATCTATAGTAAGAACACCAAATTTATTATTAACGGCAATATTTTCCTTCTCCTTCATAGTGTTATATTTCATGCCTTTCTTACTTTGTTGTACATGCCATGGAGCTTGTTCTTCATTAGGAACTTCTTGTTCATGAATATGGTCAGCTTGAAGTAACTTTATAACTGTCACAAGGCTCCTTTTCTCATTTTCCAGATCTTTGATTCTAGTGTTCAAATCCGATGCGATAAGAGATAAGTTATTGTTTCTCTCACGAAGGATTTTATTTTCTGATTTCAGCTCGTCGTTGATTCTTTTTAACTCTTGAGTTAGTTCAGTAGAAGAACACGAGCATGTTTCCTTGTACTTCAATACATTAATTTCCTTAGTTAGTTGGTCAATCACTTCAGAGTCTGATTTAAGATTGTTGACTTCAGATGATTTAAGATTGTTGACTTCAGATGATAGACATTTAATTTCGGAGGTAATTGATTTGACAAATTTATCCATTGATTTTTTGAAATTTTCAAAGGAAGTCTCGTCAATTTGCGTGGTGTTTATACTCAAGGGAGTATCATCCGCACCTCTTTATGTAAATCTTCGATAATGGTTTCACTCTCTTTTTGGGCCAAGTTTTCTGCTACCTGCGCTTGATCTTGGCTGTTAATAAGCGATAAAAGTTTACCTTTCAGGGGCGGATTTAGCGTTAGTCAAATAAGTCATACGACTAAGGTAAAAAAATCCGCAAGAAAAAATAATTATCGTATCGTTCTTCCCTCAGTCGCGAGATCGCCGAGATAATCGACTAAGTGAGACCGCCGACCGGCATGTTAACCCTCGTCGCGCGGTTTACTTTGTTCTTTCTCGACGGATTTGTGGCTATTGTATCAGCCGCTGTGATTGGTTTAATTTATAAATTAGCCTTTATAGCGATCTGTGATTGGTTTGCCGGGTGTTCGCCGAATTTCTTTGTCTTTCTCGACGGATTTAGACCCCTTGTATCACCCTTTCTGATTGGCTTAATTTTTCAATAGCTCTTTATGAAGAGCACGGATTGGTTTAGCGGCGTTTTACTTTGTAGTTCTCGACTGATTTGTGGACTGATCAGTGGCGATTCTGACTAACTTGGCAACTTGCGCTAGTCTGGTCGTATATTTACTACAAGGCACAAGCGGACTTTTTCGTTTTGAACATGGCTTTGCCTAATACAAACATAATAGATCTTGATGTATTCGCTTTGACGGACAACAACGAGATTGTGTTGCGAGAGATTTATAAAACGGGAAGTTTAATACCGTCGACTCGAGGGTCAACAAGCGAAGGATGATTTGCGCAAAGCCGAGCATTTTACCAAGATTGCCAAGACACTTCAAAGGAATTTTGGCACTGAGATATACGAGGTAATATACGCCAACAATGACAAGAAGAAACCTCATGCTGCTCTCAAGTAAGCAGATTTTTCTCCCTTAATTATTTTCTAGTTATTTATAAATATTAAATACGACAACAACATCCTTCGCCACGATTGAGACCACATGGCATGTCTTCAAATGAAAGGTGACCTTTATTATTGTTAGAATCTTATTTATTAATATATTTCTAGCTGTCCTTTCTTTCCTAGTCTTAATATCGACGTGTTTGTAGTGCAAGTAGCTCAAATTCATTCAGGTTTTCTCTTCTAATTCTTGTATTTGATAATGGTTTGAAAACTTAATTGAAACATGCCATCACCTTATTTATATTAATGTGCTTTTAAGACTAGCATTGTAGCAAAGAGTAGCAAAGAATTGAAATACAAGCTAAAGGATTTTGTCAAGATTGGATAATGTAGACTACTTCATAAATTCATAAAATAGATAGTGAGCTCTGGCAATCATAATCATGTTATTTTATGCGAGAGGCCATAGTTTAGGCCTGTTTGGTTTTCAAGGTAGGGTTACCCCTACCCTGGGTCAAAGTTATCACCCTGCTGCTTGGATCAACTCCATTAGATGTGGTTACCAACCACTAATGACAAGAATCCTGGTACAAGTAAAACGTTGTCCTGGATAGGCGAGTTTAATAACCCTACCAACTACTAGGGTAACCCTAGTGTGGCGATAGGGCTATCCTAGCACCCGGGTTACCCTAGTGTCCTTGTAAATACAACAAAAAAAAACAACAGGAAATATATGAGAGCTACATGTAGGGTAACCAGCGTGCTAGAGTAACCCAGTGGTGGCTAGGGTAACCCTACCTCCTTGTAAAGAAGCCTTTGGTATAGAGACTGAGTCAGGCCTACAACGTTTTTGAATTTGACATAGTATTTAAATGTTTTAGGTCTGAGGCATCTGGGAATTGCCTATACAGCTCTGTTTTGGGCTCTTGCATAGAGTGAAATGGTCCAACCTGCAGTATGGTTATTTATTTTATTTTATTTATTTATTAAATTCGCCATACATACATAAATACATGATTACAAATAGCATACATATAAGATTACAAAACATAAACCATACATCAGGGAAAATAAGTGGCAGGGGCATCGCAACAGCACGTAGCCAATTACTGCGTCAGTTACAATTACTGCACGTAGTCAGTTACATATAAAATATTTGAAACCATGAATCAGACTTATTAAATATTTGAAGTAGATGTATTGTATCTGTTGTTTATTTCTTGGTTAAAATAATTAAATCTGCTATTTTAATTACTGTAACATATAAATTGTAACATGAAATATAAAAATGAAACAATTTCCATTTGGACAAAATAATTTTTGGACATGATGGTACTTAGAAAATGCAAATTTCCCTCACTGTAGTGCCCTCAGAATGCAGAAAAAGCATTTCAGACCCAAAATTTAAAAATTTTCTGTGGAGCATGATCCCCCACCCACTCTCCCTAGACCCCAAATAGTTTGGACTAAGGTGACAAAAATCCTAGTTCCGCCCCTGCCTTTGAGTTCATCAGCTTGGTCTCCTTTGATGGTTAAAGAACCAATGTTCGAATACCAGCGTATAGTGATGGTATCGCTTTCGTATAACTTGCTGCTCCCACCAGGCGAGGTCCATGTAGTTGTTGTGTTTAATACATTGTTGATAAAATCGACAAAAGTAGGAAACTCACCACTCCGTCTAAAACTTCCCCTTGCTGTAATCGAGGGTAAACTTGACATATTAAGGTTCACTTTTAGGCTTAGTGTGGATTCATTTACGATGTTATATTCTTGCAATGTTCGGCCGCGTTCAAGTTGGTTATCAGCGAAAATAAGTTGCTGTTGGTCGGCCCGAATTCCCTCCTTATCTTGTATTTTGGATATTACATTCTGAATAGTATCACTTGGTTCGACTTCGAGAGTCATAGTCGTTCCAGTATCAGCATTCACAGTGATTTTCATGATTTTGGTAGCACAATATGATAAAATACACGGAGCTCACGAGTATACGTCAATCGCCTACATAAATAGACGTATATCACACGTCAGAAAGTGAGAAATGAACATTCAAAGCTTGAGTTAATTGAGGAAAACCTTATCATTCCCTATGACAAGCTTCAAGCAACATCAAGGTTTCCGGACACTCTTGAAATCACAGAACACCTCCAATACAGAAACAGGGGCCTCACCCATGTGCCAGATGATATATTCGTGTTTGTCAAAGGCATGGAGAATCTCAGAATCCAGCACCTGAATGTAGCACGGATAAACATGGTGGCAGACAAGAGCACAATAATTGATTATGCATTGGACGAGATATTGGCAGATGAGATACTGAACCAGAATTGGATACATTGCTTTACTGATGTGACAGAAAGTAAGGTAAGGAAAAGAATTATACTTACTGCATGTACACATAAAATGAAAATGAATTTTACTGAAACGTTGTTGTAGTAGTATTATTAATTTTTCTTTTTTCTTTAATATCATTACAGATGCCAATTATTGATGAGCTGAAGAAGGAAGTGTGCACTGCATTCATCCGAATGTCGGGAGGTGAGTTCCTCAGGGCATTACGGAGATGTCATGAGCTGAAGAAGTCTGCAGAGCATAGGAAAAAAGTTTTACAAAGGCAGAAACAAGTTCAAAGAAAGAATGAGAAGATCAGTTTAGAGGCCATTCGGGATGACAGCAGTAACAAGAAAGTAGTGTCGCACAACCTCTTGGTGGCATACAGAAACAAGCATAGTGTGCAAGGCATCATCAAAGCATACACCGTCAAAGAGCTTAGGAAACTTTGCAATGCCTATGGTGTCAAGTTTTAAAGTTCCAATAACAATAAAGTTCTGACGCGACTGTTCTCCGAAGCGTTACAAGTAAATGTTAACATTCCTCACTCAGCTATGTGTATGACCTTCAAGTTACTTCTACTAATTCGCAAGGGCGACTGATCCTTTGATTCAGGCGTGCGCCCCAACAGAACAATTAGCGTGATCATGTCTATGGGGATGCATGGGGGGTGGGGAATGCTATTTTGGGGTGAGATTAGACTATATTTGATTGAAGTGTGTAGCTCCATCAAAATTCATACCTCCCCCATTGATGGTTTTCTTGTGAACCCTCCTCCATCGGAAATGTCTAGTTCAGCCAGCCCATGTACAGGTATTTGTTTACATGCAGTTAATGCTTCTTAATTAAATCCTCCTTTAGGACATTTTTACTAGGAAAGCAATTTAATTTTAACCTTACATGATGAATATACATACATACATACAGCACGTCTGCTCCCGAGGGAACTACTTTCGTTCTCCCCGAGAGTCATAGAGGAAACACATTAACGTCGTTATACATGCAGCTGGAGTTTCTCTGGATAATTCCGATGTTTATTAAGGAAAAAGTAAACAAAAGACAAAAGATTCAAGATAAGTTTTGGGGAAACACCACTACCATTTAATATTTATTTGCTAAGCTTTTGGCCTGTCGACTCAGGCCTTCATCAGAGCGATACGATGAAGGCTTGAGTCAACAGGCCGAAAGCTTAGCAAATAAATATTAAACAAAACTTATCTTGAATATTATATCGCCATGAAAACATTTAAATAATTAAAAGACAAAAGAACTTTGATACCAAACATTTTCTCATTCTACATTTTTTACTTGATCAAATATGACACTCAAAATAACATTTATACATTCCTCGATGTATTTTTGAGATATTTTTTCGAGACATAAATATTATTGCTTTGGGAAAACAAGAATCTTTCATGTCCAAACAAGCTCAATCTTTTTTCCCGTTCGGTGTACAATGGAATTTAGATAATGTCATCACTCATGCAAACACAAATAATTAAACCTATATGACAGTCCGATTTGTATATGTCCAGTAAAGCTCCAGCTATATAACAATATTACTCTAGGTATGACAAGTTGATGATTGAGTTATCAATGAGCAGCATTGCATTTTGAACTTATGGTCGTTTGCCCATATCTGATGGAGTTTTGTGTGGATTCCTGGAGCATATAGGATGAGTTGTTATTCTGACCGTTACAGGCACGCACTTGACAGAAGTGGTTTTCAATCACGTCTTGGTTGATGATCCAAGGCTTTATAACTGACCCAGGAAATTTTGTAAGCTTGATTTTTACAATGGAGTTAAATCCATAAACCATTGACTGCATATCAAACCAAAGTTTATCAGACAAAAACGTTTTGGGTGTATCTACTTCACCCTTCCAACTACTGAGGTATGCAAGCAAACCATCTAGTTTCTTAATACGGAAGTCGGTTTCACCTCTGATCGACTGCTTGTCTGTAAAAAACGAAACAACAACCGAGGTGTGATGAAGTAGAGTTACAGTTTCATCAAGGGCAGCTGCCTCTTCATGTTTGTGGAGATCTCTTGAAAGGTGTCTTCTATAAGCCTGTAAGACATAAAACTATGAGTATTAAGATATTGTATATAATATTCTTAATTGATTGGTAAATAATGTATATAATAAAGAAGGCCTAGTGGCTATGACACCCTTGGATATTTCACTGCAATTTGAAAATATTTAACACAAATGCACTTTTTATGATATGAAATTTTATCTACAGCACTGCCATCCTCGTGGTAAGCTGGTGGCCATTGTTTATTGGCTTTAGATGTTCAAAGGTTTGCAAGACCAGGTATAAGTACGTACATGTACTGGTACATTTACTTTAAACTACTTAATAAACTAGAGTGAGGTTTTTACGGTAAAATATCAAACCGAGGTATTGCTGAATTGACAGAGCAATAACGAAGTGTTTTATATTCAATGCCTAGGTTTGATATATTATCGTAAAGACTAAACGGTCAAGATTATTAGGGAGTTTTTTATACGGCACTTTCTATGGTCTCGGGTTCTTGAAACGTTGTAAAAATTTCAAAGTAGTGTTATTTTCTGTCGTTTTTTTGTTTGTGTTTGGATAATAAAATTTACTTTTGGAATGTTAGTCGTAATTTATTTTAGTTATTTTCATTGTTCCAAGTAATTGTTCGAGATTTTTGTTTGTTTCGATTGCACTGGGTTCATTGGCATGACAATTTATGTATCCCCGCTGGTATTATAGAGAAATCTTGCCTAGTCAGCAATCAATCACATCACACATGCAATTTTACCAGAAGTAACTTGTGTCTTGTGCTATATGACAATAAATGAACTTTAACGCATATATTCAGCTAATAAATTAACTATTCATTGGACATGCGTGGTTACTATTGGGCAACTTATTAATTTTACTGTTGCTGAAATACAGTGACATTGATTAAGACGATTTTACTCATCAATACAAGCATAATTTACAAGCGTAATAATCGTGATATTAAAATAAAGAGAAAATAAACTAAAGAGGAAATTATGACGTGCTGGGACGACCAAAGTAGCTAATGCTTTCGAGTTGGCCTCCCATATAAAAGTTGTAAATATATAAATGTTGCAAATCAGTAATCAATACGATAGCTCCTGGCCAGTGAAGGATTAAAGAAATTTAGAAAGTTAAGACCAACTACTTACAATCATGCGGTAATGCATCTTGCGGTCCAGAACTTCTTCAGCCAGATGATTTCTCATTCGGAGAGCAGAATCGAGGTTGAAGTGTTGTAGCGTTAATTTCTCATGGAGAGCCAAAGAGTTGTACTTCTGGTCAAAGTTTAACTCATCAGCTGCAACAAAATGAGACCAAAGAATCTTCCTTCCGTTCACTGTCAAGCATCTAGGCTTAATTGCCTCATTACTTTTTTCAATGTTATTTCTACGTTTTTTTAAATTGTGCTGCAAAATAAAATTTCAGTAAGAAAATTTATTAATTATTTTGTACAACTATTAGAATCTAATTATGGAAATTAAAAAGTTACAATTTATAAAAAGATAATTATAAGTCATGTAGTGGCCAAATTAGCATGCAGTATACATTTAGGAAATTAGCATAATAGGTTATTATAAAAGGGTGTAAACTGTAAATTAGGACAGAAGACCTTCGCGAGCGAGTAGGACGAAATATAGTTTTTCAACCTCACCCATCCATTGTATTTCTATCTGGTTGTGGCTTGATGATGGACCCTGTTTAGACAGATACACGCCACTGTAATAGTTTGGTAAATAAAGAATATAAGGAAACATTGGTCGCGTCTATCTTGGGTTCCAAGTTGCAAGCAGTGTGGCAATTCAAGAGCGTTTGGAAATATAGTACTACGGAGCTCGTCATGTTGGGGAACGACACTTGATATCGTCGTAACATTAGTTGAAAAACTCTCGTCACAAAGCTTCAAGAGTCCAGGTATGTTTACCAATGAACGTTGATTACTGTGATGTTACTCGCATGTTCCGCTAGCCTGGTTATAATTTAATTTAAGCAAGTTTAGCGAAATTAAAGTATGAGTCTTGCTAGCGAAATTGTTGGTCAAGTGGTGGAGAAAGAGAGAGGAGAGCATGGCATTGAAGCCGGTACTTGGCCTGTATCTCGGTCACGGTTGAGAACTATGACAGAGAAAGGAAAGGAGTGGAGATTAGCTCAACTGAAAGGCAAAAGAAAAGCCTTGTCCGGTCAATTAACTGTAAAGTCGAATATATTATGCTCATTGTTTGAGAAAGACGAAAACCTTGAGTTAGTGAAGGAAAAGGCACTCGAATGGGATGATATTTACTCCAAATTTGTAGAAGCCCATAACGAATATTGCCTAGAACTGTCAGGAGAGCTGTTAGAATCAGACATTCGCGATTGGTTTGGGCCGAAGAACGATAAACATCAAGCGTTTAGAAATAATATAGAACAATGGATACGCAAGGCTGAACAACGTCTCGAGCAATGTCTTATTGATATGGCAATAAGTCCGAATGATAGCGTGTCTCAAGTCGGTACAAGAAAAACGCCTCGTTGCCGGACGAAGAAATCGTTCTCTTCAAGAAGTAAAATAACACAAGCTACTTCTGTTTCGTCAGCAAGAATAAAGGAAGAAGCGAGAAAGGCTGAGTTAATGGCACGGGCCGCCATGCTAAAGCAGAAACAGGCGTTAGAAAATGAAGAGCAACGCGTTCGTCAAATGAAAGAAGAATTTTACGTGCAATCAGAAATGGCCGTGGTGAATGCTAAGGTGAAAGTATATGAGCAGTTTGAAGATGGTGGTGATGAAGAACAATCGTATAGAGACGGCATGAATCGGTACTTCGAGGAGAAAAGAACCGGTGCTTCGTGTGAGGTGTCAGTAAAGTCAAACGAAGTGAATTCCAATGTTAAGGGGAATACAGAAGAGGGAAGGAACATTATCCTGGCAGACCTATCGTTTGAGCGTCAACAAGAACACAGTATGAATCGTCCAAGCATTCAGGCATCGCTTAGGAAGCAACGAACATACGAACATTCGAAGTCGAAAGGTATTTTATCACAAAGGTATGATGAGGATGATGGCTTTTCTAGAGAAACAAATTCTGGTGGACCGATGTCGACTTCCGAACAAGCCTTCCAAAAGTTAATGCAACAGCAGAATGAAATAACTATGAAATTAATCGATCAACAAATGAAGTCAACCCTTCCCCCACGAAAGATAAACGTGTTTGACGGCAATCCACTACAGAACAATGCATTCAAAAGGGCGTTCGAGCAAGGTATTGAAGAGAAGACCACCAGCAATAAAGACAGAATATATTTCCTGGAACAATTTACCAGTGGCGAGCCTAACACGTTAGTCCGTAGCTGTATGCATCTTGGTTCAGGTGAAGGGTATCAAAAGGCGAAGGACTTACTGGATAAACGATTTGGAAATCCACACAAAGTTACCGCTGTCTACATGAACAAGGCGTTAAACTGGCCACATATTCCAAATGAAGATGGTTCCGCTCTTAACCAGTACTCACTCTTCCTTACCGAGTGTACCAACACCATGAATGACTTACAGTACACGAATGAAATGGAACACTCAAAGACCATGAAGATGATCGTTTCAAAGCTTCCGTTTAAACTTCGGGCAAGGTGGAGAGACATTGCTCACAGTATTCAGAAGAAGCATGGAAGAAAGATCAAGTTCAGTGATGTGGCAACATTTATAGAAGAACAGGCTGAGATCCTCAACAACCCTCTGTTTGGTGATATTTCTGATGATGTGAAGTCCAGAGAGAGTGAGAGAAAGAGAAACAACATGTCATCAAGGGGCAAGTCCGAACGAGAATATTTGAAGTTCAAGCGTAATTTCTCTACGCAGGCGGGAGTTGCTACCGACGGAGATGATTCTAATACCAAGTACAATTTGCAGTCTACTAAAGGTAATCGTTATAAAGATCCATCTCAGGGTGAAGAAACCGAGATATTCACTAAGGATGCATCTACGTTTACATCGAGTCTGTACAACGCATTTACGAAACCATGCATGTATTGCAAAGGGGAACATTCCTTAGAGGTTTGCAAGCGTCTCGGTAATAAATCATTTGAAGAAAAGTTCAGATTTCTTCGACCTAGAGGAATTTGCTTCGGTTGCTTGGGAACTGGACATATAAAGAAGGATTGCAAGAAGAAAAGTATTTGTAAAGTTTGTGAGCAATCCCACCCTTCGGTGTTACACAGCTACAGAAAGAAAAGTGAAGAGAAACAGACCAAGGATGACGACGACAAGTCCCAAGCCAACGATGATGCTCCCAATAGTAAAGGGACTTGTGGATTTAATGGGGCCGGCAACTTCGACGGAATGATGGCTATCCTTCCTGTGCGAGTCAAGATAAAGAACAGTGATGAGTGTATCCAAACGTATGCCTTTCTTGATAATGGGAGCTCAGCCACGTTTTGTACTGAAGAGTTGATGAGGAAACTACATGCAGAAGGAAGAAAATCAGAAATTTCGCTGCGCACCATGGGCCAAGTACGAGTTGTTGATACCTACATCGTACGTGATTTAGAAGTAGCCAGTCTGGAAGGTGATCAGATGATTGAACTCCCTCCCGTGTTTACTCAGCAGGAAATGCCAGTCACCACGGACGACATTGTTCAACAGAGAGATATCCAACGTTGGCTATATTTGCAAGATGTTCGTCTTCCGTCTCTTGACGCAGAAGTTGAGTTGTTAATTGGTAACAACTGTATTGAAGCGATGGAACCTTGGCAGATAATCAACAGTGAGGATGATGGACCGTATGCAGTTAAAACTGCTCTTGGTTGGGCTATCAACGGGGTAAAGAAGCAATCACGACCTTCGCTAAGTGATGGTGAATCTGACGTCCTGGTGAATCGTATTAGTGTTATGTCAGATGCGCAGTTACAACAGCAGTTGTGAGTCAGTTTAACCATGATTTCAGCGAACGAATAGTAGAAGATAAACCGGAGAATTCCGTTGATGATCATCGATTCATGAAATTGGTATCAAGTACGGTGCAGAGTAAAGACGGACATTACGAAATAGCTCTACCATTCAGAAGTCCAACAGTACGTCTACCTAATAACAGACCGCAAGCCAAGCTTCGGGCTCAACAAATACAGAAGTTAGAAAGAAATCCCAAGCTTCGAAAAGATTATACCAAATTTATGGAGGACGTTTTAGAGAAAGGTTATGCCAAAAAGGTCCCACAAGATCAGCTACAACGTGGAGATGGAAAGTTATGGTATATTCCGCATCACGCAGTTTACCATCCACGTAAGCCTGACAAAGTGCGTGTGGTGTTTGATTGTTCGGCGCGATTCATGGGAGTATCGTTGAACGATCGGTTATTACCCGGACCTAACCTGACCAGCAATTTGGTTGGAGTTCTCACTCGATTCCGCCAAGAATCAATGGCCCTCATGGCCGATATCGAAGCTATGTTTTATCAGGTCAGAGTTCCACCCGACGATTATGATGTTCTTAGATTCCTTTGGTGGCCGAATGGGGATATAAGTCAAGAGTTAGTAGAGTACCAGATGACCGTTCATATTTTTGGAGCTGTTTCTTCGCCAAGTTGTTCAAACTATGCACTGCAGAAAATAACTGAGGATCAGAAGGATAAGTTCGACAGCGAAGTCATCAACACTATCAAGAAGAATTTCTATGTAGACGACTGTTTGAAATCGGTTGCGACCACGGATAAAGCTATTGATTTGGCAAAAAATCTAAGTGAAGCGTGTGCCACCGGTGGCTTCCATTTGACAAAATGGACCAGTAACTCTCGTGCTGTATTAGAGTCCATTCCGGGGAGTGAAAGATCGAAAGACGTACAGGACTTGGACCTCAGGAAAAACGACTTACCTGTTGAAAGAGCACTTGGCATGGAATGGTGTGTCCAGACAGACAAGTTTAAGTTCAATTCAGCTGTCAAAGATCGCCCACTTACGAGAAGAGGAATTCTCACAGTTCGGTTTACGATCCCTTAGGGCTTGTAGCCCCGTTCATTCTCCACGCGAAGATTCTGTTGCAGGAATTATGTCGTATGAAATATGGTTGGGATGATTTAATTCCTGAAAGATATTTGGTATCATGGCGCAGATGGCTGTCAGAACTCCAGAGTTTGCCTGCCTACGGTCGAGCGTTGTTTTAAACCAAAAGATTTTAGAGAAATAAAGTCTACACAGATCCATTATTTCGCTGATGCAAGTGAATCTAGATATGGGGTAGTGGCCTATCTTCGGTTCATGAATGATGAAGGAAAGATACATTGCTCATTTTTAATGGGAAAGTCACGGGTTGCTCCATTGAAACAAACATCGATCCCAAGGATGGAACTCACCGCAGCAACTGTCTCCGTGCGGGTGAACGAGATGCTGCGTCGAGAAATTGACATTCAAGTGGATGAAGTTGTTTATTGGACTGATAGTATGTCCGTGTTACGGTACATTAACAATGAGACAACAAGATTCCACACGTTTGTAGCCAAGCGCGTCACTATAATTCGAGACGGATGAAATCCAACTCAGTGGAGATATGTGCCCACTCAACTGAACCCAGCTGATGATGCTTCGCGAGGAAAATGGATGCAATCTTGCAAGAAGAAGGACAGATGGCTAAATGGACCAGAATTTCTCTGGAAACCAGTAGGAGAATGGCCCACTGAGTCACTGAACTGTCAAACGATTCCGAAAGATGATCCAGAAGTGAAGGCAGAGGTGACCTTGAATGCTGTGTTGCTTGATGAGTCTGTCATTACAGTCAAGTTTATAACGTACTTTTCAAGATGGCATAAACTCAAGAAATGCACCGCATGGATCTTAAAGTTTAAGAAAATACTTTGGCAACGGTGCACACTGCGTAAGGAATCACGTGGCGAAACGAAGATACGAGAAATGGCTAAAGTCATTACCAGCCAACATCAGGCAGTGGGACACCAACAGGAGAACGTTTTAACGCTGAAAGATTTGAAAGAATCAGAAGAAGCTCTTTTACGTTTTACTCAACGTCAGTTCTTTTCGAGCGAAGTCCTGTACCTAGAAACTTCTCAAGAAGGAAATAAGTCATCTGGAAACAGAAAACGAGTTGCTGCAAGGAGAAATAGTCCTTTGTCCAGATTGGATCCACGCTTAGAAGATGGTTTATTAAAGGACGGAGGGCGTCGAGTCGGGCATTCGTATCCGAAGATGCAAAACATCCTATTATCTTACCAAGAAATTCCCACGTATCCAAGCTCATCATTCAAGAAGAGCATGAAACAGTCGGACATTCTGGAACGAATCATGTTTTGTCCAGTCTGCAGCAAAGATACTGGATCGTAAAGAGAAATTCTGCTGTTAGAGAAGTTATTGGCAAATGTGTAAAGTGTAAACGACACCGTGGTAAAATGGGGGAGCAAAAGATGGCAGAATTACCAGCAGATCGATTAACTCCAGACGAGCCACCGTTCACACGCGTTGGTGTAGATCTTTTTGGACCCATTGAAGTCAAACGAGGTAGAAGTCTGATTAAGCGTTACGGTGTGGTGTTTACTTGTTTGGCTATCCGTGCAATACACATCGAGGTTGCTTTCTCTTTGGACACGGACTCGTTTATTAACGCGTTGCGTCGATTTGTTGCACGAAGAGGTCAAGTGAGAATTATCCACTCGGACAACGGAACAAATTTGGTCGGAGCAGAACGAGAGCTGAAGAATTACATCCACCTTTGGAATCAGTCCAAGATTAGAGAGGCAATGTTACAGAAAAATATTGACTGGAACTTCAATCCTCCTACAGCCTCGCACCACGGTGGAGTTTGGGAACGTCAAATCCGGACGATACGCAAGATTTTATGTAACCTGTTAAAGGAACAACCGTTAAATGACGAGTCCTTGCAGACACTGTTATGCGAAGTTGAGATGATCATCAATGGCAGGCCTATCACTAAAGTGTCAAGTGATCCAAAGGATTTAGAAGCGTTGACCGCAAACCATTTACGGCTACTCAATACCAATACGACGTTACCACCGGGGCTATTCAGTAAAGAAGATATTTATGCCAGACGTCGCTGGCGTCAGGTTCAGTATCTGGCGGACATTTTTGGAACTGCTGGATTCGGGAATACCTTCCTCTTCTTCAAGAGCGCCAGAAATGCTTACAACCCAAGAGAAACTTCCAAGTCGGAGACGTCGTTTTAATTGTGGACCAGAATGCTCCTCGAAACTCTTGGCGAATGGGTAGAATTGTGGACGTGTTTCCTGATAAAGTTGGATTGGTTCGAAGTGTTAAAGTGAAGACAGACAATACTGCCATACTTGAAAGGCCAGTAAGAAAGCTTTGCCTTTTATTAGAAGCTGATATTATAAAGACTCTTGGTATAAGTTAGAGACATTTAGTATTTAATATTGACATTTTAAAGAAAGAACAAATACAAAAATATAGATTAGTAATATAAGTATATTATGATTTTAAATAGGATTTGTATATTTATATATTTGGCCAGTAATAAGTTATGAATTAATTGTCTTAGTTTACAATTAGGGGCCGGTATGTAGTGGCCAAATTAGCATGCAGTATACATTTAGGAAATTAGCATAATAGGTTATTATAAAAGGGTGTAAACTGTAAATTAGGACAGAAGACCTTCGCGAGCAAGTAGGACGAACTATAGTTTTTCAACCTCACCCATCCATTGTATTTCTATCTGGTTGTGGCTTGATGATGGACCCTGTTTAGACAGATACACGCCACTGTAATAGTTTGGTAAATAAAGAATATAAGGAAATATTGGTCGCGTCTATCTTGGGTTCCAAGTTGCTAGCAGTGTGGCTATTCAAGAGCGTTTGGAAATATAGTACTACGGAGCTCGTCAAGTTGGGGAACGACACTTGATATCGTCGTAACAAGTCATGTAATATTCATCTGTTGACTAACTGTATTTACTGCAAAATCCAAATTGGTGGACTGTATAGACCTTATTCAAAAATGGCCGCCGAATTAAAATTATTTTATATACATATAAATTAGCCCTTATGAACTCGTTTTCATGTGTGAAATTCAAAATAATTTTTACTTTAAAACGAGGTCATAAGGGCTCATTTATATGGACATAAAAGAATTCTAATTCGGCGGCCATTTTTTAATAAGGTCTATATTTCATTGGTCTACACAGATAAAACCACACAATTTATAATGAATTAAATTGCAATAAGAATCCAAATGCGGCTGGTTTGTTGGAACTCGCTGTCAAACTGGCATCAAACAATGTGTTCTCACAATTTTCTCCAGTTTGTTGCAAACGAGTCTGACAAGTTGCTGTAATGTTGCTGTGACATATTTTCATGAACAAGTATGTACTTGAAGCAAATTGCTTCAACAACCTAACCTGATGCAGCTTAGAAAATACTGGGTAACATGTCAGAGTTGGAAAAAGTATTCAACCTTCCTCCGGATGGGTTTTTAAGTTTAGATAACCTTCCTCAAAATATACAGCGAGAATTTTGTGTTTTGCAACGTTCATAAATACTGCGTGACTTTTACAGTACCTTGGTTTTCTATAGGTTTTCCTAGGTAAGCTTTGGCATACTACAATAGCTACTAATAACTGACCGCTGCTGCCTGATAGCCTGCCAACTACCCTCGACTGCTGCGAAGATACAGACGTTACAGCAGACATCAGCGTACATGTCTCACACATGTAACTGCTACCACTGCCAGTGCTGCATAATTGTTGGTCAGCCAATGTTTTGCTGCAAATCGTATTTCTTCTCGACACCTTGCTTGATCAATTGTAACTTTCTCACATTACCGAATGTGTTGTTTCATGTGTTTTCACTTTAAACCTTCCTCACTAAAGTAAACCTTCCTCCGGGTGGTACCCGCATACCCGCAGCTTTTTTCCAACTCTGTAACATGTTGTAACAAGCTTATTTGTTGCAAAATTATCGGTTTAATAAATTAACAAACATTATTACATTGCGGTACATCTTCATAACAAACTTGTTACAAGCCAGCAGTTAACGTATAGTAATCTTTCAACAGAAATGTAATAATTCTGACTGTTTAATAGGCAGAGTGTTTTTTTTTGGTTTAATTATTTTACTATTCTTTTCTACTACTATTCTTTTCTATCATGTTTTATCGTGGTCTCCAATCGATTAATGATCGATTAATCATATTTGATTTGTGTTGTGTTTATCCTGAAGCTTTGTGAACCAACACATCATGACACGTTGAAGCAAAAAATCTACAGACAGTATATACCGTACTGTAAAATATTTAATATCTATCTACCTTGCAATCAACAATAAATATCATTGGCTCAGTGGTATACATATTAAATGCAACAAACTTCTTTTGCACTGGGTCTGAATCTGGGAAATGTAGCTTGATGAACTGTCTGTAGACTTCAGCTCCATCTAGTATACACCAATATATCCTATAAAAATAATAAATATATAAGGTTTTTTTTTATATACTAGAAAAATAAACCGGTATTGCTAGTTTATCCTTTTATTAAGACTGCAAGTCCAGAAAAGTTCTTAAATGAAAAACAAATACAATGTGTGTGTGTGAAATAATTTTGATTAATATTCGTTTGATTCATTCCTTAGTGATTGATTAATTGATTCCTTCAAAATCTTAGCCTGGTTTCTACAGTATACATGATCGATAATATCGCTCAAAAATAAACTCGATGATCTAAGGGAGCATACAGCAACCACGATAAAATAGAAAAATTTTGTAACTCAGCGATCGCGACAAATTGCGATCGTGGTTGCCATATGATCGCTGTAATCATGGCGATATATCGGTTTATTTAGGGATTATATATATATGAAAACCAGACAGACAGACATATACCTTCCCAAGCAAGGGAATAGGCTTTGCAGAACTAGGTTCTACAAAGATCACAGCGCATATAAAAACAAGTCATAAATTCAAGTCTCTAATCATGTCCCTCCACTTTGCTTTGTCGAGAGCCATTTCGTGCCATTTGTCGACTTCTATGTTTGCTTTCTTCAGAGTTTTGTAAAGAGAGCGACCATACGTATATTGAAGTGCCCCTCTGGGTCTCTTTGATCGTACCCACGAAGATAACATCTTCCTTGGTAGCCGTGACCAAGGCATTCGTACAACATGGCCAGCCCAACGCAGTTGTTGTTTGCAGATGTATGTGTCGATTGATTTCAGTGAGAGTCTCTTCAACAAAATACCATTCGAGATTCTGTGCTTACGAGTATGTCTTCTATTTACACGACACATAGCTCTCAGACACCTATGGTGAAAATTTCTCAGTTTTCGAAGGAGATGTTCGGTCAAACTCCAACATTCAGCTCCATACAATAGTATTGGTAGAATGAATGTACTGTACACTGAACCTTTCACTTTCAATGATACTTGGGATGACGAAAATAAACATTTCCGAAGGGATCCAAACGCATTACCAGCTTTAACAATTCTTAAATCAACATCCTTCACATCTGTGCATTCACGAGTAACAACACTACCAAGGTATGTAAATTTGTCTACTATGGGAATACAACGATTTTCTCCAACAATTACATCAGAAAGATCTGCATTATCGTGGTTGTCCGGATTTTCATACATGGACGGTGGTTTTGAGCAGAACAGGATTTCTGATTTTGAGTCTTCTTTTGGTTCGATCTTTCCTGAGTGTACTTCCATGCCAAAACGTGCAAAGTGCGATATGATGCTACATACTCCTTTTGTTAGATCTTCTCGAGAATCAAACAAGACCGCTGTATCGTCAGCATATTCCGAATCGAGGAGGGGAAATTCTTCACCACGTGCTCGATGACTACGTCCAGTTAGTATGACATCCATCTTTGTTCTGAAGATACAGACAGGAATATCACATTGCAGTTTCCAAGTGATCATAACGGCTGTCATAAAGAATGTGAATAAGATTGGTCCAAGTATGTCACCTTGTTTGACACCGATAATACACTCAAACGTTTGTGTGACTTCATCGACCGTGAACTTGACTTTAAAGTCAGAATGCAACGCCTTCAGCAAGCTAATAAGTTTTGGCGGTACTCCAAATTTAGCAAGAATGTTCCATAGCAATTCCCTTGGTACGCGGTCAAAGGCTTTAACTAAGTCTAAGAAAAAGACCCATGACTCTAAACCATGTTCCCGCCTCTTCTTAAGAGCTATCTTGATGGTGAAGACAGCATCTGTGCATCCTCTGCCAGGTCGAAAACCACATTGAGGCTCATGATCTAAGCTTTCCTGGATTGGTAGTAGTCGCATATGAAGTAGAATGGCTATGATTTTGTATGCCACTTCTAGCAGCATTATGCCTCGATAGTTCTTTGGCCAGCTTAAATCACCTTTCTTTGGAAGAACATTCAGTCGACCAATGTTCCATTCTTCAGGTACAACTTCAGTTACCCAAAGCTGTACCACAACACCTTTCAACATTCCAAATGTTTCATCGCACTCAAGTAGACTTTTTCACGCCTGGGGGCAAATCCCGGATTCTCCAGGAGCCTTGTTCTTTAGCTTCAGTGTGGCAAGTCTGATTTCTTCATTAGTTGGTGTATGATCAGATCCGTCCACTAACGGGTTCTGAGGTAACATGTCAAGCGCAGTGTGATCGTACGTTGCTGATCTTCCATACAGCATTTTGAAGTGGTTGCAGAAGACAGTTGCGTTTTCTTCCGGTCTTTTGCATGCAGTTCCGTCGGGTGTTTCATTTGCCTGCAGTTAGTTGGTTTTGTTTTCGACAGTCCAGCTTTCAAACTTTTCAATGAATCCCATGCTTGTTTTGTGCCGGATTGTAAATTCAATACATCACATTGATTTTGGATCCATTTGTTCTTCGCATCTTTCACAGCCGATTTCAGTTTCTGCCGGGCAAGTTGAAGTCGTTGCACGCGAGAGCGAGTTCGTCGGTTGAAAACTTCTCTCATGGCTTGATTTCTTACTTCAATGAGAGATAGCAATTTGCTCGCGTTTGATCGAAACCATCCAGGTTGAGCTCGCTCTTTCTTTGGCAGAGATGTAAAACTTGCCTTCCCGACTGCTTCAGCTAGTTCAGTATAGGTTGGTTGTGTGGTGGATCCCACGTTGCTCATGACTTCTTGACAAAAACTCTTACGTTTGTTTGGGTCATCCAGTTTGGTATGATCAAGGTTGATCATTTTTTGGCGCGGTTCCGTCTTCTTTTTCAACCGTTTCATCACACGAAGTTTCAGAGAGATAGCACGATGGTCGCTGTCCAAAATTTGCTGAGCAACACCAGCATCTGTAACACGGTGGAACATCTCCCTATTGACGATGATGTGGTCAATTTGATGTTGTTTCTTACTTCGAGGGTGAATCCAGGTTGAGTAGTTCTTTTTCTTGAAACGTGTTGTTGTAACTGCGAGATTATTGATTGCCAAATACGATAGAAACCTTCTTCCAGAGTCATTCGTATGCTGGAGACCATAGCACCCGAGAGGACCATCATTTTCTTCCTTAGCATAGCCCAAGCTGGAGTTGCAGTCAGAACCAATTACCAGTATGTCGTCATTCTGCTTTCTTCCCATGCATCTGTCAAGTTGATCAAAATAGACATCCCAGACATCATCAGATGCATTGCCAACTGGTGCGTACGCGGATATCATTGTCATTGTCACCAGGCCTTAGAATATAGAGTGAAATCTGTAATAAATATAAATTAAGACTTCTTTATTCATCTATTTTTTGGTTATTTGATGACATTCGACAAACAAACTCCAGATAATTTGAACTTTTTTTTAATATTCGAGGTACTGGGAGTCAACTGTAGATTACACACGACTGAAAAATTTAAACGATACACCAGTATACCGCGATATTTTTTTGGCGTATCGAATGCCAGTATTTAAATTCCCATACCGCCCAACTTTACAATTTTCCTCAGTGATAGTACTGTACATATTTCATGTTAACATCAGTAGGAAAAATGTTAAAAAAAACTGTACTTAGAATTATATCATATATACGAGTATACAGTGCCAGAGTGACCCGTGAACTTCTTATTTCACAATTTGAAATGTTTACTCATAGCATGTAGAATCGTCTAATAATTTAATAGGCACTTCAATTGCCGGTATTAAAGTGAAATTAGTTTATATTCCGATGAATTGACATTGTTGAATTGACATGAAGTTTTTGTCGCCATATGTTTGTGAAGTTATTTTCTTTAGTACAAACGATGTTAAATTATACTTTTAATAAGACGCGATTAGAGTTGAGAAACATTATGTTTGGCTGGGTATGTTTAGTCACAATTGCTGACAGTCCATTAAGCTGTTGTTTATACAGCTTACTGCACTGTTAACCTCAATACTTATATGAAACCATATTCCATTAACATCTGGACACCCTTCCAGAAAATAAAAAAAAGGTCGCTAGGTCTACAGTCATGGCTTGGAAACTGTGACACTGGGAACCGGAATCCACAGTCACTTAGAAAGATGAACTGGAGCACGTGGGATGCCAATGGACAATTTGCATTATAGCAATGCATCATGGGGAAAATGGTAGCGCTTCACTTGCAGGCGAAATGGCCGCCAAGAAGTGAGCATTTTGCTTGTGAGAAGAATGGATTCTTTTAAGCACATTTTTTGTAGTGCAGGAGAATTTCGAAAAGGGCAATGTATTTGTGGGACTATAAAGAACGTTGTGTGCCAAAGACGGCGAAATCAGAGCAGAAATGGACGAGAAAATTGCTATAGAGTTATTGATGGAGTGAAGAATATGCGAGTAAATACGTTCCAGAAGCGAGGTTTCTCTCAACGTTTTCAGGTGAGTAAGCTTAGTGAACATAGGACAGCTCATCATTTTGCCTCACAGACATGTGTGTGTTGTTGTTCTGTTGCGATCTCGTATTTTCTGAATTACCAAGCGCCATACGTGGCTTAGCTGTTGACTTTATTATAATGTATGTTAATTCATATTAACTCCCATATAAGGATATGTCTTCCTTATTAGGGAAGCACGCTCCTCTTATTATTCCTCTTGTTACTTCGGCTCTCTATCGTACAGCCATTGTTGTACTCTTTCTACTTTATATTAAACCGAGTTTGGTTATCGTTGTACCGAGTGTTTCCTTCCTGACTGGCGTGGTGGCAGCAGTCAACTATCATTTTACTGTCCTACGATCTCCGACACAGTGGAGATCATAAAAATTTACAGCTCAGAAGGAAGTTCCTCGCACCTAAACAAGGTATCAACGAGACAGCTTGTACATTCGCTGTTCCAAAAGACTGAACTCAACCCGAGTACCAAGAGTCCAAGACTAAAGTGAAGCCATTCTTCAGCGAACCGTAAGTCTGTACTTTTATTGAATTTAATTGTTTCGCCATACCGTGTCAATGTCAGGCATTCGTGCTCCAAAACAATGGTCGTTGACCAAGCAAGAAACGATAACCTCTTTCATAGCTTGGCGTCAGAATTTAAAATACTCATTATCGCTTGACCCCAACTTCGCTCCATTCTTTGTTGATGGCGCTTCGTGGCTAAAGAAAACACCTTCAGCTCCTTTACACGGTTTCGAAAGTGATGGGGAAGACGTGCCTACAGCTAGACGTCGTACTGCTGAGCAAAAAGTGACACATTTAGAGCTTTTGCTTGGCCAAATCGCCAACTACTGCCCGGTTATATCTCGAAACGCCATCACCAAAACTGCGACGTCCACAACAGCAATATGGCAAGCAATTCGATCCCATTACGGCTTCCAATGAACAGGAGCCCATTTTTTGGCCCTTGATAGCATTCACTTGGAGCCTGGTGAGCGTCCAGAAGATCTTTATCAACGACTAGTAAGCTTTGTCGATGATAACTTACTGGCAGCCAATGGGGGTATTCGACACCATGGAGAAGTAGTTACATCTGATGAGGAGGTGACCCCTTCTCTTGAAAATTTAATAACTCTGACATGGCTACGACTGGTACACCCCAGCTTACCTGCTCTCATTAAGCAACGATATGGTGCTGAGCTTCGTTCACAGACACTAGCATCGTTAAAACCAGAGATATCTCAAGCCTTAGACAGCCTCCGTGATGAAATTCACTCATCAGATGAAGCTAAAGTACTACGTACAGCATTCAAGAAGCAAAATTTCAACAAAACCCGCCCATCACCAGCTTATAACCGAGACCACCGCTCAAATACCTCACAGCCTTCAAAAGCCAAAGGATCACCAATAACAAGCTGATCGTCCACAGTATCAGCATTACCTGAGCAAATGTCCTTACCTTCCACACGAAGATCGTCAGTATTTAGCACGTTCGCGTCAAGTCCTTAGTCCTGAAGACAACATGGATGACAAGCCCCTCTCTGATTCAGAACCTGAAGACCTTCCCAGTTGCCATGGCTACCACATCAAAACTACTACCCAGCGTGTCACTATCACACAGTCCCCTCTTCTAAAAGCATTTTACTGTCATCATCCACTTCAACTAACGCTAGACACTGGTGCCGAAACCAGTATGATCAAAACCCAAGTTGCTAAAGCAATTGGAGCAACTATTAAGAAAACCAACCAAAGCGCTCTCCAAGCCGATGGTGTCACCCCTCTAGCAGTAGTGGGAGAGGTACATCTAAGCCTAACACGTAATAATATGAGTCTACAACTAGATGCCCTAGTTGTTGACAACCTTGATGTTGATGTGTTAGCTGGGACCCCGTTTATGACTGTCAATGGCATTTCCATTCGTCCTTCCAAACAACAAATCACTATCCAGGGGTCAGACATTTCCTATTATGGTTCACCCTCACCCAGTCCTACAACGAACAACATCCGACGTACTCAAGCAAGGGTCCTTCGTGCCCCTTCTCTATCAACCGTAGTCTGGCCTGGCAACTACCTAGAACTGGACGTTCCCAGTGACATTGATCCAGATGCCACTTTAGCTGTGGAATCTCGCCCAGATTGCTCAAAGTCTACTGGAAGTTGGCCCCACCCACACATCATTGAAGCTGTTGCTGGAAAGATCCGGATAGTCAACGACACAGATGAACCCAAAAGTATTCCTCGGCATGACCATCTGTGCCAAGTCCTCCCCACCCGCACACCCAACTCCACCGAGCACAGTGTGCCACCCATTAGCATCAGTCTTCCACCACGCATCACACAAAACAACTCATCTTTTGTGAAGCTTGACCCTGATACCATTCTACCTGACAGCACACGCTTACAATTCCAGCGCTTACTCAAATCATACGATGAAGTATTTGATTCTACAATCTCTGGGTACAATGGCGCCGTGGGCCCCTTTGAAGCCGTCGTGAACATGGGTCCAGTGCAACCACCACAGCGAAAGGGAAGACTTCCCCAGTATTCTCGTAATAAATTAGTGGAACTGCAACAAAAGTTCGATGATCTTGAATCCCAAGGAGTGTTTCAGCGACCTGAAGACCTTGGCATCACTGTGGAGTATTTAAACCCATCGTTCCTCGTCAAGAAGCCTAGTGGGGGGCATCGCCTTGTTACTGCGTTCGCCGACGTTGGACGCTACAGTAAACCACAACCGTCACTCCTACCAGATGTAGATTCCACCCTACGTACAATCGCCCAGTGGAACTACATTATAGTATCCGACCTAACCAGCGACTTTTACCAGATCCCATTGGCTAAGGCTTCTATGAAGTATTGTGGAGTCGCAACTCCGTTCCGTGGTGTCAGGGCTTACACTCGATGTGCCATGGGCATGCCGGGATCTGAGACAGCCCTTGAAGAGTTAATGTGTCGGGTTCTCGGAGATTGCCTACAAGATGGCATAGCTGCCAAAGCTTGCTGACGATTTATACCTTGGTGCTGACACACCCGAGGAACTGCTACAGAATTGGGATCGCATTCTACAAGCCCTCAAAAAGAGCAACCTCAAACTCGCTCCTTCCAAGACTATCATATGTCCTCGATCTACCACCATATTAGGATGGATTTGGACGCAGGGACGCTTATCTGCCAGTCCTCATCGTATCGCCACCCTTTCATCGTGTCCTCCTCCTGACAAAGTCCGTGATCTACGTTCATTTATCGGAGCTTACAAGGTTCTCGGTCGAGTCCTACCTCACTGCTCGCACATATTAGCCCCACTGGAGAATGCTATTGCAGGTCAGCAGTCACAAGATCACATACAGTGGACTGATACACTATCCGAACTGTTCCGTTCAGCTCAGAAATCCCTTTCAACGCATAAATGTATCACTTTACCGCGATCATCCGACCAATTGTGGATTGTGACAGATGGTTCCGTAACTAAACGCGGCATCGGAGCGACCTTATACGTGTCTCGTAACAACCACCTTCTTTTAGCTGGGTTTTTCAGCGCAAAGCTGAGGAAACATCAAGTCACCTGGCTCCCATGCGAGGTCGAGGCCTTAGGCATTGCTGCCTCCGTAAAACATTTTAGTCCGTTTATTATTCAGTCGAGTCATCAAGCTTGCGTGCTCACGGACAGTAAACCTTGCGTCCAGGCTATCGACAAGCTCCGTCGTGGAGAATTTTCAGCTAGTCCCAGAGTGACATCATTCCTCTCTACAGTTAGCAGATACCAAACAAACATTCAACATTTGGCTGGATCAGCAAACATTCCCTCGGACTTTTCTAGTCGAAACGCACCAGACTGCAACGAGCCACAATGTCAGATTTGCAATTTCATCAACACCACTGAAGATTCGGTTGTCCGTTCAACGACCGTCCAAGACATCCATCGCATGCCACGTCTTCCTTTCACGACCAGATCAGCGTGGATCCAAATCCAGTCAGACTGCCCTGATCTCCGACGAACTCATGCCCATTTGAAACAAGGAACGCGTCCCTCCAAGAAGATCACCAACCTCAAAGATGTCAAACGCTATCTTAACGTCAGTACCATTGCCAATGACGGTCTGCTAGTGGTCCGCCGAACAGATCCTTTATGTCCATCAACTGACTCCATTGTTGTCCCTCGCTCTGTCCTCGATGGCCTTGTAACAGCTCTGCATATTAAGCTTGACCATCCTTCGAAACATCAGCTTCAATTAGTGATGAAACGTTCGTTTTACGCCTTAGACATGGCAAAGGCCATTGACCGTGTATGTGAAACATGCCACACATGTGCCTCGCTGCGGTCGTTCCCTCAGCCTTTCACACAGCATACCACCGACGATGCACCTGAAGCAGTTGGCCTCTCCTTTGCAGCGGATGTTCTCAAACGCTGTAAACAACTTATCTTGGTCCTACGAGAAACAACCACTTCTTTCACGGTAACTTCCATCATCCCTGACGAAAAGAGCTGCACTCTTCGCGACACCTTGGTCACTTTGTGTAGCGGTCTACACCCATTAGAGGGCCCTCCAGCCATCATCAGAGTCGACCCTGCGCCGGGATTTGTTGGTCTACGCGACAACACCACACTCAAGAGTCTCGGTCTATCCTTAGAATTTGGTCGCGTCAAGAACATTAATAAGAATCCGGTGGCCGAGAAAGCCGTAGCTGAACTGGAACAAGAACTCCTCCGCCAAGCGCCCAACGGTGGCCCAGTAACGAACGTCATCCTCGCAGTTGCCACCTCCCGCCTTAATTCACGTCTACGCAGAGGTGGTATATCGTCCCGTGAGATGTGGACACAGCGGGATCAGTTCACACGCGCCCATCTTCCCATGTCTGACAGGGATATTATCGTCAAACAACACAACCAACGGATACAGAACCATCCTTACAGTGAGAAATCTAAAAGTCTTACCAGAAAGCACACCTCCCCAAAGTCAATCAAAGTCGGCGACCCGGTATTTCTTCTCGCCGATCATGATAAAACTCAACCTCGAAGCAGATATTTAGTCGTATCCGTCGATGGACCTTGGTGTTTTGTCAAAAAGTTCTCGGGTAACCAACTGCGATCCTCATCTTACAAGGTTAAAATAACCGAATGCCAGCTGGTTCCAAGTCACTTGCCTTTATCCACACCCACCCGGCATTACGACCCTGACAGTGATGACGACGATATACTTTCAGACCATTCACTCCCACCAATTGATGTACCTACACTATTAACCTTTCCAGCGTCCGATGACACCCCACCAAGTATGCAAGATACTCCTCTATCAAGTTCTGCACCCTCTAGTCCTCAAGATAATCGTGATGAGTCCACAAGAAGCAGTAACCGACCTCAACGTGACCGTCGTCCGCCTAAGTATTTTGAATATGACACTTAGTCTCCGTTCGCTTTGTAGCTCCATAGCAAATTTGTACTTTACAGTTGATCTACTCTAGCAAAATTGCGATAAGAACAAAGGAGAAGCAAAAGAAAAGATACCACGCCATATGTGGCTTAGCTGTTGACTTTATTATAATGTATGTTAATTCATATTAACTCCCATATAAGGATATGTCTTCCTTATTAGGGAAGCACGCTTCTCTTATTATTCCTCTTGTTACTTCGGCTCTCTATCGTATAGCCATTGTTGTACTCTTTCTACTTTATATTAAACCGAGTTTGGTTATCGTTGTACCGAGTGTTTCCTTCCTGACTGGCGAAGTGTTCTGTAATGATTTTTTCGTTTGTTGAAATTGACAACTTTTGGCGATGATGTCTGTCATTCGTTCGATTAAGCATGTCCCCTCTGAAGACAATGTTTTTAAAGAGTCTTTAATTTTTTTGGCGCGGAAACAACCCAGTTTTATCGGAAACGGCACTGGCACTTTGTAAAAACACCAAGAAGAAAGCGAAGAAAGCACTTTTGCCTGGGTTTCTACTGTTGTTTTTTTTATTTCTATTCTGTTTCCTTTGTTGTGGTCGGTTGATATCCTGTCAAATAAACCAGTAGGTTCTAGAACTATTGTAGGCTGTAAATATATATTCATAACTATAAATTCGTTTAAAACGTTGAAAATTTACCGAGTTTTGTTGCTGTGTTGTAGGCAACAAGCTTTGTAAAACACAAGGGGTGGTACCAGGGGGGCAGGGGTGTTACACCCCTGTTGGGGAACCATAGCCCCCCCAGGCCCCATCGGGGGAAACTTACCAAGTTGTCAGGGAATCTGAAAGGAAAATTGTATTTTGTCAATTGGCAAAGAACTTTTTAACTGATTAAGCCAGACAAGTAATTACCGTAGTTGACCAGGTAAGTGCCCATCTTGAAGCAAGCACCCACCCCCCTGTTTAAGGAAAAAGTAATTTTCCAGACTATTTTTAAACATTCTCTCAGTACAACTGACCACATCTTCACAAAGGGACCGAAGATGATCTCGTTTCAGACAACTTTCCTGCATTAGACAAAGGCGACCTACCTGGAGAACTTGGGGACATATTGTTTGACTTGGACTCAGATTCAGACTTTGATGGGTTTGATGAACATGATCTATACACTTTTATACCATATAAACACGTATTTTGAAATTCATATTTTGTAATATAGTTTTGTTTATTTCAATATATTAAGAGTATTAAAATGGTTTTGTTTGTTTTCATATATATTTCAGAGTGTTGTGTTGACTTAAAACATGTAAAATCGGTTTTTCACATAAGGCACATTTTGCTCGTGTAAGCACCCACTGCTCATGTAAGTGCCTACCTTTAACAAAAATTAAAACATTGTGGGGGAGGGTACTTTCCCAATGTACTGAGGAGGTGCTGGGGAGGGCGCTTACCCGGTCAGCTATGGTAATACTTTACTAGTGAATTGAAATAAAACTTGTGTAGAAACACAGATAATTTCACGCTGAGAAGCTATTCTAGATTTCTGGAGAACATCCCCCCTTACTAGTCACTGTGTCGGGGAATTCTTGGCACCACCCCTGGTAAAACAGTGACTTGGTAATTATAATTTAAGGCGATAGATAGTCTATAAACTCTGTACAACATCCTTTAATCAAATTTTACTCAGTGTTCTCTCCGTAGATAATATAGTAGATACTGTACATAAATCTGTAAATAGTAAAATATATAATTACATAAAAGCATATCAATAACTCATATATATATATATCTGTAAATAGGAAATAGGTTTTAGTATTAATTTATAAAATGGATAATGAACCATGTACTTCAATGGAGCAACCACAATGATCTTTCTCAGTTGGAAATTTTTTCTATCAGTTGGAAATTGGTAAAATGAAAGTTCTGGATTTCGTTTTGTGTTGCTATCATGTACATGTAGGAAAACAGTAAGATGTTCCACCTCCTTTTCTCTACCTTTCTGAAGATGTAGTTCCTTTGGCTCCTAAAGTTGTCAATTCTTTGTCTGATTCCATTGAAGTACATGGTTCATTATCCATTTTATAAATTAATACTAAAACCTATTTCTTATTTACAGTTATATATGAGTTATATAATTATATATTTTACAATTCACTATTTACAGATTTATATACAGTACCTACCTAAAATTTTTAATATTAATTATCAAGATTTATAAAACTACTACTAAAATTTGTCTAGTCTATATTATCTATGGAGGGAACACTGAGAAAAATCTGATTAAAGAATGTTATACAGAGTTTATAGACTATCTATAGCCTTAAATTATAATTTCCAAGTCACTGTTTTACCAGGGGTGGTGCCAAGAATTCCCCGACACCGGGGCTAAGGTCCCCAACAGGGGGGCTAGTAGGGGGATTTGGAGTTTTATTTCACGAAAGCATTAATTACTTGTCTGGCTTAATCAGTTAAAAAGTTCTTTGCCCATTGACAAAAATACAATTTTCCTTCCAGATTCCCTAACAACTTGGTAAGTTTTCCCCGATGGGGCCTGGGGGGTGGGGGCTATGGTTCCCCAACAGGGGTGTAGCACCCCTGCCTGCCTCTGGCACCACCCCTTGTGTTTTACAAAGCTTGTTGCCAACAACACAGCAACAAAACTCGGTAAATTTTCAACGTTTTAAACGAATTTATAGTTATGAATATATATTGACAGCCTACAATAGTTGTAGAACCTACTGGTTTATTTGACAGGATATGAACCGACCAAAACAAAGGAAACAGAATAGAAATCAGAAACAACAGTAGAAACCCAGGCAGAAATGCTTTCTTCTTGGTGTTTTAACAAAGTGCCAGTGCCGTTACCGATAAAACCGGGTTATTTCCGCGCCAAAAAAATTAAAGACTCTTTAAAAACATTGTCTTCTGAGGACATGCTTAATCGAACGAATGACAGACATCATCGCCAAAAGTTGTCAATTTCAACAAACGAAAAAATCATTACAGAACACTTGGTAATTCAGAAAATACGAAATCGCGATAGAACAACAACACACACATGTCTGCGAGGCAAAATGATGAGCTGTCCTATGTTCACTAAGCTTACTCGCCTGAAAACGTCGAGAGAAACCTCCCTTCTGGAACGTATTTACTCGCATATTCTTCACTCTTTCAATAGCTCTATAGCAATTTTCTCGTCCATTTCTGCTCTGATTTCGCTGTCTTTGGCAGACAACGTTCTTTATAGTCCCACAAATACATTGCCCTTTTCGAAATTCTCCTGTGCCACAAAAAATGTGCTTAAAAGAATCCATTCTTCTCACAAGCAAAATGCTCACTTCGTGGTGGCCATTTTGCCTGCAAGTGAAGCGCTACCATTTTCCCCATGATGCATTGCTATAATGCAAATTGTCCATTGAACTTCAGTTTTTCCTAGTAAGCAAAATTTAAAAATTAATTAAAATTTTTTATTATTAGTTAAAATTCAATTACATTCAGTTCATGTATATCAAAAGGCGACACAGATGAGTGCTATAGTTACCGTGCATAAAGGTCTATTAGCAGAATATGTTTCAATATATGACTAATAATTTTCCCCCCATGGCGACTTACCTTCTAATTTCTGCATGTCTTCATGGAGTTGTCCAAGCTCTACAAACCCAACTAGACGGTACTTGCCATTTTTGACAACCATTTAAATGTTATCCTGCAGTGTATTTTTGAAAATATTTATTTATTGTTAAAGGGAATATAAGCAAGTTATATAATATTTAAAACACGAGCAGGAGTGTTTTATCGTTCAATACACTCGCAGTTCGTGTTTTATCAGATATAAAAACACTTGGCTTCGCGTTGTGTCTTTATATCTGATAAAACACTCCTGCTCGTTTATTAAACAGTACTTCAAAAACGCATTAATAATTCATGAGGAAAACACAAAGGAAATCAGTACCATGTCCGTGGTTTTATACCTGATAAAACTTCTTGACGTCAGAAAGAATACTAATGAAGATACAATTTTATATAAAGAATACTAATGAACATACAATTTTATATAAAGAATACTAATGAACATAACATCCAATAACGAATCGTTTTTGAAGCCATTCAAAACACTCGCATCACGTGTTTTATCAGATCTAAAACACTCGGGCTGCGCCCTCGTGGTTTTAAAACCCTCCTGCTCGTGTTTTAAATATTACGTAAAAATCAGCTGAATTTAATAGTTATTATCATTTAAATCTGAACCAGTTGTAACCAGTTAATAAAAGTATATTAAACTTAATTTCAGTTTTCTTTTATTACTTGCCTCAATCTTCATTTCATGAACAACTGGACCCCCCCAGTAGTCATGCTCTTTGAACTTTCTGTCTTGGGCTTCTTGGTAGCACCAGTCAATAATGCCTCTCTGCCATCCTGGTTTTTGTTCCCTCTTGTTTTTGTAATGCCTGTACACATCAATGATTTATTGGATTAAATTTAGTATTAGAATTTAGGGTTTCAAATTATTTTCTTTTCCAAGAAATTCAACGTATATATTTGTGATAAATTGTGTCCGACTTCAATCATCGTTAGCATAATTGTTAACCCATTCCTGCCAACTGCCAAGGTGGGGCTTTAACCGCCCCGAGTCATTCTTCTGCTGATAAATAACATCATCTGGCACAAGCCGTAATAAAATAACAAACTAAAATCTGTTTTCCGGTCATGGCAGAAACTGATTCGCAGCTCGCTGCGAGTACTTGCATCTAATTAGAAAGAACTCATAACGGAAAAACAAGCACTGCGAGTTCTTTTTAATTATAATGTAGATGCAAGTACTCGCAGCGAGCTGGGAACCAGTTTTCGCGATGACTGGAAAAGAGGAATAAGGCTGTCTTTAGCAGGAATGGGTTTTATAAAATAACAGGTGTCTTACGCACGATGTGATTGGATGAGCGCCATTTTGTATTAGACTAGTAGAGAGACACAACACATGCTGTGTTTGGTTAAATTTCACGTAATCACTGACGTAATTATTTCACTTTGCTGGCTACAGTTAGTTATTTTATAAAACAAATAGAAAATGGATTTTGTGTCTCTGTGTTGTGATACAAACACAAATGACGCACGTCTACAGGTAAGTGTGAAATTTTTATTAACTTACAGTAGAGTAGAGTTGCATAACATTTAGGTGTTCTTCATTTTTTTAATGATATTTAAAAACATTTGTATCATCAAGATGTCTATAGGCCTGGCTATATAAGCCTGAACCTATATAGGTAATCATACAGTATAAGGCTGTATACGGCTATGCTAGGTACCTATAGGTTTCTAATAACTGTATCTGTTAATTCAAGATAAGTTTTGTGGAAACACCACGTTAAATATTTGTTTGCTAAGCTTTCGGAAAATTAAACAAAATTTAATATTTAACAAATATTAAACGTGGTGTTTCCACAAAACTTATCTTGAATATTATTATATCGCCATGAAAACATTTAAAGAATGTATCTGTTAAATTAGAGACTCACCTAATGGTTCTGTTGCTAGCTAGCTTCAGCACTTTACGCAATGGATCCAGAACATGCGGGTTCTTACAGTATAAGTCAATGCATAATCTAATTATCCTGCAAAAAATAAGAAGAAGTTACGTGTACAAATAAAGAGAAGTTGCGCTACGTTCATGCAGAAAAGTGACGCGACGTTTTGTAAGTTACGGTTCAGAGAAGTTACGTCACCCAGAAGAATTATGCTTTGTTTTGAGAAGTTACGCTACATTAAGAGAGTGCGCCAAGTTCTGGTAAGTTACATACGCTTAGACAATTTTTTTTGCTACATTCTGAAGTAGTTTCGTTAAGTTAAGTTAAGAGCAGTTTATGTTAAGTTATGAGACGTTTGGAGAAGTTACTTCGTTTATAGAAGTTTACAGAAGTGTACTACGTTCTAACAAAGTACCTTGCACTCAGAAAAGGTAAGGTATTTTCTGAAACGTTTACCACTACACTTTAACCCTTTCAACCAAAGAGGCCTCCCAATGGCGAGTAAATCGTCTGGCGTTACTCTGGCGTTAGCCAGCGGAGTACTAAGAGGGAATTCAGGATTGAGGGGGTTAAGACCAGTACACTGTATTCTAAGAAATTACGACGGTAGATGTACGTGCGAGACGTTATACATTACGCCACATTTTTCAAAGAAATGCTTTGCAGTTTTCTTGCGATATTAGGATTTATACAATAAGTATAGGTTAGTGACCGAAACTGAGGTCACTATGCTGGTTATTAACCCCATCGTAGTGACCGAGGTTAAGGTCACTAACCGACTTAGTTTATTCATGACACAGACGATATTTGTCGTTATTTAACAAAAAATGGTATTCTAGACGTAGTTTTAAAGCGATATAGTAGGTAATTTAATATGCAAGGTCAATAACCTATATATTATCCGCGGCACATCAAAGATAATTTATGCACGAATAAACTACATAATATTAAAACTAGCTGTGTGTTGTTTGTGCGGCTCCAACCCCCCGGTTCATAGTGGCTATCTGGTCACGCATGGCTCACGTGAAATGTCACTACAGCGATTCAATTACCAGGCACTGTTGATCAGTGGCACGTGTGCTTAGAAGGCTGATGCAATATCAGGAACTACTAGTCGGCGTTTCCTGGGCCCCAGGCTCAGTATTCTTGGCAATTATATTTTTCCCCCCTCCGATTCTGAAAAAATGGGATTTTTGCCCGTAGAACACAAAATAAAATTTTAGTGTGGCCTAATGCAATAAAAAAAAACATATCAAAGGTAAAATAGTGAGATGCAAAATATACTCAAGAGTCTTTTTTAATTAAATGAGTTAAACATAGGACTGATATGAGCTTACAGGCCACCACCCTTCTGTTTTGTGTTAGGTGCATTTAGGGGGAAAAATCGGTATTACAATGCTAAAAATTGTACATGTCTTACTTGGGGTGCCACCTGTATCCATATTTCTCTGTTTGTAATATCTGTCGTGGTTGCGCCCACAGGCAGGCCATGTCTTCTGGGATGTTTTTCATGTCTACCGCACCCATCATCAAACTTAGATCGTTGTTGATCTTCCTTTTCCATATTCAACCCCTCCTGCATGCACTTTTCTCTCCAATACTTTTCTCGTTTTTCTCCGTTCCTCCGCTGCTGCTTCTCCAAACTTATTTGGGCTTCCAACTCTTGTCTATTCAGGAACCTTTTGTTGCAATTTGGACGGATGGATGGATGGTTGAGTTTTGTTTTCTTTTCTGCCGTAGCAGGTCGACATTCTTAAGACGCGAACATTTTCCACAAGGAACTCCAGAAGCGGCGAATAACAGGCATTCTACGGAGAAGGCTCGCCTCTCTTCTGTGTCTGTGCCGCTGCTAGTGTCAACAACAAATTTTTCTGACACATGTGGAAGAAGAGCGACGACTTTCTCCTCTCCCTCTGGCATTTGATATCCCAAGCAGATTGAGCTTTTTCACTGGAAACGTTTGCAATAGGACTAAAGTTTAGATGTTTATTCAAATCCACAATGCACCCGTGTGATTTCAATGTGCAAGATATCTGGTTGTGATCGACTGTAATAATATCTAAAGATTAACGATTGACAAAATGACAAGAAACCGGAAAACAGTATCTATCTGTCTATTGCACAGCAACTAGATGATGTACGTGAAACGTGACACTCCTCGCCCAAGGATGACCGATCATCCTTGCTACCTTCTTTTCTCCGTAGTTCACTCTCCTTGCTTCGGGGTGTTACACGCGTCTTCGGCGTCTGCGGGTACCAACAGGACAAGCTCTTTGATAGGGCGTAGCATCGTCTTCTTCTTGCCATCTCTCCTCACTGCGATGGAAACTTTCCTTACCACGTTATCGTCACTCTTAATGGCCTCCGTGACTCGTGCCATCGGCCAGTCGTTACGGTATTCTCCCTCCTCGTTTACCAGGACTACATCACCTTCGACGAGGTTTCTTCGCGGCTGACGTTTATAACAGTAAATTGTATTACTGAAGTGTTATTATCCTGATTAAAAATTCGTATAAATAAATAAATAAAAAAAATTCTGGGCTGGAGGGTTTGTAGGTACTCCCATCTCCATCTCAACCAGAATTGATCAGCGAGGTATTGCACCCGTCTCCAGCGGCGACGTGCGTAGATGTCTGCAGGAACGAAGTCGCCAGGAGGGGGGCCCAGCGGACGTGTCTTCATGGTGAGAAGCATGTTAGGTGCCAGTGGTAGCGGGTCGTCTACATCTGATGGTAGAGCAGTTATTGGTCGGGCGTTCACGATTGCTGTCACTTCAGCCATTAGCGTAACCAAGAGCTCGTGCGTCAACTGTGCTTTACGGAGGTCAGCAAACATGGCGTTTAAAACACAGCGAATAGTTCTGATTTAGCGTTCCCATACGCCTCCGAAGTGTGACGCGTGCGGTGGATTGAATTTCCACTCGGATCCCTGCTCTGTGACAAATTGTTCTACTTTCCTGTGATCCATCTCTTGCAGTGCTTCGTCCAGCTCCGATTTCCCTCCAATGAAATTGGTCCCACGGTCACACCTCAGTAAGGACGCTGGACCACGTAACGCAAAGAAACGCCTCAGTGCGCAGATGAAGGCGCTTGCATCCATGGCCTCTAACACCTCTATGTGTATCGCTGTGCTACTGAGGCAAGTGAATACAAGACCCCAGCGTTTTGAATTCGCTGCACCGCCTCTCATCTTTCGTGTTTGGATTGTCCAGGGACCGAAGACATCAAATCCGACATTCGTAAACAGAGGACCGACTTCGGTTCTGTCCGCCGGGAGGTCAGCCATGCGCTGCTGTAGGGGTGGGCCTCTCAGCCTCTTACAAGATACGCACTGGTTTATCTCCTTCGCTATAGCATTGTGTCCTCCGATCAGCCAATACCCAGCTTGACGAATTGCACCATGCGTTATCTGACGGCCTTGGTGGTGTATCAGTCTAGAGACGTGATTATCTCGCGGTAGGAGGATGGGGTGCTTTTCTCCGTGCTCGAATTTTGCTCGTCGAAGTCGTCCACCCACGCGAAGTATTCCGTTGCTGTCGAGGAAGGGATCGAGACGGTACAAGTGAGAACCCTTTAGCGATTTCTTTCTCGCGACGGTATGCTTACGTTGTCTTGGCTTCTGACATGTGGCGGTCTGCTTTTGCTTCTGAAGCTCGTCTTCAAAGGCCTTTTTCTGAGTCGTGAGGACTGTCGCGGTCGTCCCTTGCGCTAGTTCTTCTGCGGTGGGATGTCTCAACCCATTGTGTTCCTCAGGAGCAGCCCTCTTCGACTCCACTCCAGTCGTACTTTCACTTCTCCGGCGCTTGAACTCTCTGACCTTGACAATGAGATTTGCGATTGCACGCCGAAGGGACGCAAAACTTGAAAATCGTTCGAACCTTTCGGTTCCCAGTCCTTGTTGCTGATCGCAATCTACCTTGGTCTTCGAAGTGACGACTTCCCTACGTACCTCTGGATCGTTTTCACTCGGTGCGACAACACTTGGCAGGGAGATGATTCCCAGGTTGTTCAGGAAGTCAGGGCCGTTGAGCCAATCGGACTCCATCAGCTTGCTGGGTTGAATGCCACGCGTGGCCTGGTCAGCAGGGTTGCGTTGGCTCTCCATGTACCTCCACTGTTCTGGCGACGACGCGCTACGTATCAACTGCACTCTGTTTGCCACGTACACGTAGAAACGTCTGCTTTCGTTCGTGATGTAGCCCAAGACAACCTTTGAATCGGTGTAGTATGTCACTTGAGCTATCTCCATGTCGATTTCTTTACGTACCCTTTGCGCGGCTTCAGCTGCTAACACGGCTCCACACAACTCTAACCGAGGAATGCTTGTGGGATGTACAGGGGCCAGTTTTGCCTGTCCATACACGAACGATACAGCTACTTCGTTGTTGTCGTTGTAGAGGTGAAGATAGGCGGAGGCTCCAATTGCGTCTTGACTCGCGTCTGAAAATACGTGCATCTCTGCTCTTGTTCTTGTACCAAACTCTTCCGAACGGTAGCATCTAGGGACGGAAACGTGCTCTATTTCCTTGAGAGAGTCCTTCCAGGACTGGCATCGGTGCATCATTTTCTCTGGTAGGGGGTCGTCCCATGCGAGAGGCGTGTTGTCACCAGCTCGTTTGCCCATGACCACTAGCTGTTGCAGTAGCTTCCTTCCTTCTAGCATGACTGGTACCGCCATTCCAAAGGGGTCATACACGGAGTTGACTATTGAGAGGACTCCTCTTCGGGTGAATGGCTTCTCTGGTAATGATACGCGGAATGTAAACGCGTCTTTCTCGAGATCCCAGTAGACTCCAAGTGACCGTTGAGCCGGAAGACTGTCTCGACGAAGGTCCACATTTTTTATACGTTAAAGTGTAGTTAATGGGAACCACAAAGGAGTTTTAGTTGTGTAATGTTGAAAACCGAGGGAGAGATTAGAAGGGAATTTGAATAATAAGCGCAATTAGCCTCTGGCTATTTTGCGTATGAAAAAATGGCGCGGAACCGCTGTTGGACATGCAGTGTATATATCATGCTTAAGAATCATGTGAAAAAAGAGTAACGATAAAAGATTTGTAACGTATAAGTAAAGTGCAATCAGGATCTTAGGACACAACCCTGGACGCACGTTTCGACCTTCTGAATTGGTCTCATCAGCAGGGATTTGGGGTTGGAAGTCGACGTGATTAGGTAAATAGTTAGACAAGAATAATAACATAATAACCATAATAGAGATAAAGTGAGTGCTTACCGAACTTGTTGCTTTCTTTCTTATGGAATCCAACGCATCTCAGCATCACAGGTTGGGCAGTAAATATAAAAGTTGTCCTTGTCGCAGTGGTATAGCGTATCCAAGAAAATAAATTGTGCTTCTCTATCGTAAGTCTTCGGATGCGCAATGAGGGCGTACGTATGTAATTGTAAGGTTAAGGGGTTAAGGGTGTTGCGTCATTCGTTACCAGGTTGTAGCTAAAGGCGCGCGTGTTTACGTAGGAGTTTAGAGGGTAGTGGGAATAAGGGGTAATCGTAGGGTCATGTAGGGATAACCATGTGTTAGTGATGAAAGGTTATGAAAGTAAATTTGACAATATGAGAGTAACGGCGTCCTAAGAGGTAAGTGTTGCAAGTAGATTGTATTTTGGTATATAATTGAAATCGACTGAGGTAACAAGAAGGTGCAAAATTAATTAAGTAAACCATTATATTTACAGCGAAGAGTGGATATAGGTAGCAATAAAACCAAGTATTGGTGACTTATATTATTAACAGAATTAAAATTAAAATTGAATGAAATGGTTGAAGTTACTGTCCATCATAATGTGTCTGTTTCAACAATGACTACTACTTACAAATACATGGCACAGCCATGGGTTCCCCAATGGCCCCTACTTATGCTAACATTTTCATGTCAGTCCTGGAAAATCAAATGCTCCTTAATGCACCTTATGGTCTTACTCCAATTGAATGGATAAGATTCATTGATGACATTTTTGCTTTGTGGACGCATGGAATTGAAGCACTTCTACAATTCTTTGACTATCTCAACACATTCCACCCAACCATCAAATTTGACTACGACTACTCTCACAAATCAGTTAACTTCCTTGACACTACTATTTACATCAACCAAAACAATCAACTTCGCTCTGACCTCCATACCAAACCTACAGACAGGACTCTACTTCTTCACAATGACTCCTTTCACCCACCCACTTGATTAGAGTCCCAGCAAGCATCATTGAATGTATTGGGATCTTCTCGAACAATCCAACGAGTTTCGCCAACCTCGCACGTTTTCTCCAACACAAATTCAAAAAGTGCGTATTTCATGATAAGAATTTCACTTTACAAACCAAACAAATGTATACTAAACAGTTAAAAACTGTCTCGAAAGTTGAAACTGATGCTTGTCGTGCACTCGTGCTCGAAAATTCAAACGACGCCAATATAATTAATGTTGCATCACGGATCTTATTGTCTTTGGGGCCAATCAGCTTAGCTTCCTTGTGGTCGAGGCTCGATCACGCGCGCAATTGCACGCGCTATGCACGCGTGTAGCATACCGTGTTGCCTGGGTACAAGGTTACAACATTGGTTACAGCGTTTGAAAGACTCTAGTCCAGCTCTAGTCTGCGAACGAATTCGAAAGACTCGAAACCTGCTTTTTATTTTTAATGTGTATAAACAGAAAATATGTCAAGGGGACCATACAAACGATATGAATATGACCCTGGTATTTGTATACCGAAATCAACAAGTTATAGCAGAAAACGTAAACAAGAGGAGATGGATTGCCTACATGCTAATGATGAGGAACACGAGGTAAGTTTTAAAATTATTATT
Organism: Paragorgia papillata; assembly: GCA_035771165.1. Classification (NCBI taxonomy): domain Eukaryota; kingdom Metazoa; phylum Cnidaria; class Anthozoa; order Scleralcyonacea; family Coralliidae; genus Paragorgia; species Paragorgia papillata. The sequence goes on from JAWNZC010000091.1 coordinate 818,553, forward strand.
TGGGAAAGAAATTACTACAGTAGTTACTGATTTAAAATGTTTCCAGGCAGGTTTGAAAATATCCTGGCTTGTTTAATGATTGTTATATTTTTTTATGTCTTAGGGGTTTATTGATGATATTATTGTTGACATACAATCTCCGGCTAGGGAAGTAAATGAAGAAATATGTGTAAGTATTTAATTTTAATATTAGTAATAAAATATCAGTTTTTGCTTAACTATCACCAATATGTAGACTTTCTTTGAAATGTTTTAATTCAAAATTAGGAAAAATACACGTGTTATGATCTAAGAAGAACTATATATACTAATAAATACTAATATCTTAGAGTGATGTGGAAAGTATTGTGAGTGATGCAGCTAGTCTTTTGGAAAATGATGGAAGCATTGAAGGCAAGGACAACCAGGTAAAACTGATAGCCATGCTCAACCCATCATTTATGTCTCAATCAATTCCAAGCGGAACCATGCCCCCCGGGCATTTGATGGGCATTCGACAATTCACCTGTTCCCAGGGTCGGGCATTTGCCTCTGCAGGTCGTCCCCGGGGTGGGGAATTTGTTGAAGTGCCTAAATAGTATATACTTGCCTGTTATTTTCTTGAAAAGTAACCTGGCAAAAGTAAGTACTGTAAGTCTATACTCAATTACGAAAATTCTATCTTTTATAAAGGCACACCACATATTTCATATAGACTTATAGTTCTAATACATGCTCTTCCACTTCTCTAGCTTTTTTATATAAAAATACGATATATTTCAGCAATTTTTTGCCATAAAAATACCACCGACTCACAAGCACCAAAAATATTGCATGTCTACTGTTTAAATTCCCATGGGTGGGGCATTTGCATCAATTTCAAGACCCCTCTGTGGGGATTTTGTACAGCTAAGCTGACCCCATGGTGGGGCATTTGCAATACTCTAACGCAAAAATGTCAAATGCCCAGGGAGGATGGTCACGCTTGGAATTGATTGAGACATTACATATGACCAGTTTTAAAACCAGGTATACTATTAGCTGAAAACTATTAAAACAAATAATATTAAAATGCCGAATCTTTCACACCAGGAATACTATTAGCCAGAAACTATTAAAACCAATAATATTAAAAGCCGGAATCTTTCACACCAGGAATATTAAAGCCGGAATCTTTCAAACCAGGTATACTATTAGCCGGAAACTATTAAAACCAATAATATTAAAAGCCGGAATCTTTCACACCAGGAGTAATTTACTAATTAAAAACCAAAATCTTTTAAAACTGAAAAAACTTAAAACAGGTTATAGATCTGGCTTGCATCCCTGATTCTTCACTCTGTTCCCTGACTAATACAATTTTATAGCAGTCAACTAATTTACATGTAGTTGCTATTTACTCTAAATGAAGTATACAAAATATTAATTTGATAATGTTTTTGTATTGTAGGCGAGGGAAGAATATCTTAGTGACCAGTGTTCACTTGGAGACGAAAATGATGATGATGACTTACATGTAGATTGCAATGATAATGATGAGGTATAATTGAAATGTATCACTTTGCCATCATGTGGGTTGCCTAACTTTCTAACAATTTGGTCTGGCCATGAAGCTATGGAGGCAGTTGCCAAGAGCTTGCCAGTTCAGTATAATACTGCCATTAGATACTGTTATTATACAAGCAAAATGTCATTTGGTATTTTACTTAATTAGATTACTACATCATTGTTTCTTGCACACAAAAACCTAGCCCAGGGTTTAGCTGTCTGTATCACAGGCTAACAAAACCTGGTTGCCCACAAAAACTGTTTACTAACTAAACTTAATTCTTTCTTGTACGAATTAGAAAGTGGGAATCATCCAATTTATCCTGGTGCGACAATTACTAAGGATCAAAGCCTTCTATTGATATTGTGTTTCATGTTGAGGCACAAACTGACAGATGTGGATTTAAGATATCTACTTTTGTTGTTAAACACTTTCTTCCCTAACACTGTACCTTCTACAAAGTACAGGTTTTATAAGTCATTTAAAATGGAGAATTCTGAGGTAAGTTTCTTTATTACCGGTATTCTTAGATTTTTTTTATCTTACTGTTATGGACACAAAAATATAAAATTGCAGTTTCAAATACACGTAATTTGCTAAAATGCCAAACAAACAGTTTTATGTAAATACATTAAATACTGTGTAGGGTCAAACTTGATTCCTGGGATACTGTGATTCCTTGGCATACTGTACATGTAGCTATATATGGTTTAAGTATCTTGCTACTAAATGCCAGTCAGAAGATGATAAGGTGGAAAATTTCTAGTATTTTGTATTTCGGCAAACTATACAGGTAAAATTATATTGCTATTATCAGTATGCCAGGCCGATACCATACATGTATAATATACAGTATATATATATAGTTCAATCTACAGACACGGTGTTTCGCTGTACAACAGCTCATCAGTGTAGCTGATATATATATATATATATATATATATATATTGTACAGTATATATCGAAATTTTTCAATGTTTAAACAAGACACATTCTACTGTCAATCTGATATGATTTAAAACAGGTTTGTATTTTCAGTACCAATATTAATCTTTATCTTAATGAGCATCTGCTTCAACTGTTACTGTATAATATAACTTGGATATACACGTAGTTACTTAATAATTACTAGTAAAAAAGTATTTAATTTTTATTCTGTAGATTCATTATTACTGCTCGTTCTGCAAGTCGTACATGGAAGAAGACCCAAGCCCAAGACAATGTGAATCATGTTCGACTTTGTTTTGTGGTTCGGAGAGCATGAAAGAAGGCAACTATTTTATTAATATACATGTTAAACAACAGATTGAAGCAATTTTATCCGACCCTAAGCTTTTTGCACTTCTGACTAACTGGGATTTAGAGCCTCTGAGAAACACGCAAACTGTGAATGATATAACTACATCAAGTCTCTATAAGAAACTTATAGGAAGCCAGTGTTTTACAGGCAATGATATATCTTTAACTTGGAACATAGATGAGATTCCTGTTTTCAACTCATCCAAATATGCAATATGGCCACTCCAAGCCTTTTTGAATGAGCTTCCTCCACATCTGCGAGCCAAAAATATTTTGTTACTGGGTTTATGGTTCGGTGGAAAACCAGTCATGAAAACTTTCCTTAAACCATTTGTTGAAGAATGTAGTAAATTGCAAGGAGATGTTTTTTTATTTTCTACTGAGCTTCAGCCGAGAAAGGTTTTTCCACTTATTTTCTGTGGTGATGCCCAGCTAGAGCAATTGTTAGAAATGCAAAACAGTTTAATGGTTGTTATGGATGTGATTGGTGTGAGAGTCCTGGTGTAACTGTACAAAATAGCAGAGGCCCACCAACACGTTACTACCCCCACAGAACACCAGTTGTTATGCGAAGTGCACGCAACCAAGCTTTATACGCTATGCAGGCTTTACCAGATAAGCCAGTTAAAGGTGTAAAGGGGATGACTGTAGTTGATCTACTGCCCACTTTTGAAACTGTGAGAGGGGTAGCTGCAGATTATATGCATTTTGTTTGTCAAGGTGTGACAAAACAAATGGTAAACTTATGGGTGAATAGTAAAAATCATGCTGAGGATTTCTATATTGGTAGGAAGGTCGATATGATTGACAATAGGTTGCTGAATATTAGTCCTCCAAGTGAAATGCATCCAGCACCTCGTAGTCTTTCTGAAAGGTGCTATTGGAAGGCTTTTATAGTCTTTTATTGCAGGGTATTCTACCCGTCAGATATTTGCGTCATTTTTTTCTCTCTATTTTTGGGGTTTACACTCTTTTAGGTGATTCAATTTCTGCTGAATCTATCAGCCTTTCTGAAGCTTGTTTGACAAAATTTGTCATTGAGATTGAAGATTGAAGAGTTATATGGCCTTTCCTGCTGTACATTTAACACTCATTGTTTAACACATCTTGCTCATTGTGTCAAAGATTGTGGTCCATTATGGGCCACGTCTGCTTTTACTTTCGAGGCACATAATCATGTCCTTGTAAATATGTTCAGTGGAACACAGTATGTCCCTCATCAGATTGTACGAACAAGGTAGCGTTGCTTACGAGGTTAGGTATTGATGCTAACTCTAGCTCTACAGTGCAAGATTCCCTAAATAAGTTGACTGACAACACAAAGTATGGGAACAGCAAAGTTTGCGATGGACTCGCTACATTAGGCTCAGAGAGGTTTACTACAATTGATGCTCGTAAGACTGTTGCTGTGCAAAGTCTCTTAGGTAAAGACGTGGTTAATCAATCAGGAGTATTGTTTGATACGTTTCTCTTTGATCATAACTTGTATTGTAGCAAGAATTACACAAGAGAAAAACGGCACAGTAACTGTAATGTATCTTTTGTTCACTCTGGTTATGAATATGGTGTGATACTAGGTCTGTTGAAAATCAAACGTTCTTGTGAGTGTAATCTTGTAAGTTTGCAGTTTTGTAAATGTGCCGAATATAAGGTGGTTATGATACAACCTATGGTTGTTGCTGACAGAGTATTATTTAGAGATTTGGATTTTAAAGCTTCTAGTAAATTTATTGCCGAAGTTGATGTTGCAGATGATATTATAGCTATATTCCCTTCACAGATTAAAAGAAAATGTATTAGTGTTTCTTTAGGAAACAAAACTTACTTTTGTTCTTTACCATATCGTATATATGGTGACTAGCTGGGTGTATCCTTGACAAATTATTGCACGAGTTACTAATTAAAGAGTTACTAATAAATGTTCCAGTTTTACACTTTGTCTGATGGACACTTTATGGAACAATATATTTTAGCATGCATGTACGATATACTATAGCTATACCTTAATGTTAATATGCTTTTGTGGTTTCTATACTTATGTACTGGAAGTGTAAAGATTTGCATTCTCTTCGATTCAATTATAATTTTGATTATTGTTTTTTGAACGCAAAAATATTTTCGAAACTAATGGACTGGAAAAAAAACCTAATGGACTGGATTTCAATTTAGTACTGCAATAGTGAGTAAAACATGTATAAAAATAATAGAATAAATGAACTAGTAGGAGAATAATTAACATTACTCTATTCCAGAATTAAAATAAAATTGAAATTTCCGTTATTCTGAAAAAATCTAATCAAAAGTCTAAATTAAAATTTTTTAAATTAAATCAGTGTCAAATTGGTGAATAGTTGGAAATTTGATTAATCATTACACTTCTAGTTATCGATAAACTAGAATTATATTCTTAGTTATGTAAAATATTTTTTTATGTAAACAGTCAAAATGTTCTTTATGAGTAGAAGTATTGGACATGTATTTACTTCATGAAACAAAACGTTTGCACTTTGCTACTATATAATTGTAATGACAAGCTGTGTTAATGAATAATACCCTAATTATAATATACTGTAAATACATGACTTGAGTTAGATTTATCAATTCACTCAAAATATGTATATTTGCATGACCAAACTGATTTGTATATTTGAGTAATTTGGAGCAAAATATATTTGTGCTTGATGTAAATAGCCAGATATGCTATTTTATGTTAAGTAAATTAATGGATGGACAATAATATACATTATAACTATGGAGTATTTTATGATCGGACATGTATGAAATATGTATTAAATAAATCTGTAGATCGAGTGTTAGTATCCAGGCAGCTTTTTTATATGATAAAGTGTCAGAATTTAATTGTTCTATTAAGGCCATTTGAAATTCTATAGAATATCTGTATGGCTTTTGAGTTCTAATGGATATTTTAATGGTGTAGAATATATATACGTAGTACTCTATAAAATACTCTATAGAATATTCTAACACATTCTTTAGGATTTAGAAATTCTATAGAATATCCTATTGGATTTATAATCTTCTATTGGATTTAGAATATTTATGGAATATTCAATAGGATATTCTAACACATATTCTAAAGGATTTAAAATTCTATAGAATATTCTATAGGATCCAGAAATGCTATAGAATATTCTATAGAACTTGGAATATTCTACTGAATATTCTATAGGATCCTATAGAATATTTTCGTAAGGGAAGTGAAGCAGTTGAATCGCAACGAGTTTATTTGGCACACTAGTAACTTTATTAACACAACAATACATAATCCAGACAAATTATAAAGCAAATTACAAATACTAAAATTACCTCAGTACATTTAAAGTTTTCCCATTTAGCGTAAACGTCAGAACGAAATGTCACCTGGAATGTCAACACAGCATATTTACCCGTCCTTTGTGTTCTGGTGCACAAGTTTTATTAACAACAAATAACTGACTCTCCTACATAAATTCTACAGATATATATATATGTATTCTAATATGCTAATCTAACAGGAAACGGAAACAGCATGCCTAATGCAACATCTCCCTTTCTTTCTTTTTTTTTGTTTTCAAAAATATAAAGAAATAAAAACAACACCTAAAATTACGTTAATTCAAAACTGTTTCTGATATAGTAGCGCCAAATTCAAGATAAGTCAATTTAAAGTGTTTATATATATAAGTGTTCGATAACCCTAAATGAATGTTTATACATTTATATAACTAGTTTTGGATATAGTCACCGAACCTCACAGGTGGTCTAATAGTCCTGGTTCTTGTTCTTGTTGTTTTCACTGTACATGGCTTAAGCTGCAGGGAACCCTGAACCTTCAAAGGTGTAGTCTCCTTAAGCTGACCCGTGCTAGCTGAAGATCGTTGTTCTCCTGGTGTCGTGATATCTGGAGTGGGTACTGCTACAGATGGGGCATTTTCCATTCCAGAAATCTCAGCTGTGCTCGGCTGTGCTCGTATGGTTGTATCACTACCACGTTTTGGTCTTAAATCCTGTCTGTTTCGACGCATAGTCTCTCCATTAGCTTGAACTACGTAGGAACGATCGGACAGTTTCTGGACACAGGTTCCCACATCCCAGGTCTTGTTCTTCTGACTGGCAACTCGGACTTCTTGACCAATCTCAAGCTCAGGCAAAATCTTTGTGCTCTTATCATGAAAACTCTTGGCCTTCTGTCTCTTGATCTTCAACTTTTCTTTAACACCTTCCACTACTTTAGGATACAGAAGAGTTGAAGAGACCGGAACCAACGCCCGAGTTCTGCGCGACATCAACCTCTGTGCAGGACTCGAGTCCATACCTTGCGTTGGTGTGTTTCGATGATCCAGCAACGCTAGCCAAGGATCTTGATTATCACGATAGGCTTTCTTGAAGATATTCTTCGCAACTTTGACAGCGGACTCGGCCTTACCGTTGGATTTCGGATGCTACGGCGATGACGTCACGTGTTTGAACTCCCATTCTCTGGAAAATCTTGCGAACTCTCGGCTGGTAAATTGTGGTCCGTTATCTGATACGAGTACATCTGGTATGCCATGACAACTAAACTGCTGCTTCAGGACTTCTACGATGGTAGCCGAAGTGGTATCTTTCAGCTGGCTGACTTCTATAAAATCTGAGTAGTTATCCACAAGCACAATATAGTCCTTCGACTTCAGGCTAAACAAATCCGTTCCTAGTCTGCTCCACGGTCGACTTGGTATACTGTGTGACTGCATTGGCTGTTGTACATTCTTCACTTGGTACTCTGCGCATACCTCACATTTCACGACAGCTTCCTGGATGTTTCTACTCATAGAAGGCCAAAACACCAGATCTCTCGCTTTCCGAATGCATGGTGCAATTCCTTAGTGAGATGAATGGGCTCTGGATGTTATTTCCGACCGCATGGCTTTAGGGGTGATGACTCGCTGACTCTTAAACAGAATACCATTATGAAGGGTCGGTTCCTCTCGGAAATTCTAGTATTCTCTAATATGTACCGGGACTTCCTCTCTTTGCTCTGGCAAACCAATGAGAATGGTGGTCTTTAAGGTCTGCATGGTTGGATCTTGCTCTGTAGCTTTCTGTAACTGAGGTGGTCTCTCGCTGCTTATTGTGATGGAATCGAAAGGACTCATGGCTTCAAGCTCCAGCGAAAAGACTTGGAATTCTTTATCCTCAGAACCTGTATCCTTCAAGGACGCTCTTGACAAATGATCGGCTACATACATCTGTGACCCTGGTTTGTAGATTTCCTCGAGGTTATATCTCTGCAATCGGAGCATCATTCGTTGGAGTCGGCAGGGAGCATTTAAAAGCGGCTTCTTAAAGATCGACTGCAACGGCTTATGATCCGACTCCACGGTAACTTTCACTCTTCTGTATATATATTGCGAGAACTTTTGGCAACCAAACACAATTGCCAAACACTCCTTCTCAATCTGAGCGTATCTCTGCTCCGCTGAGGACAGTGTTCGTGACGCAAAAGCGACCGGCTGGCCATTCTGTAGAAGAGTCCCACCAAGACCACGTTCACTGGCATCGCATTGCACTGTAACTTCTTCATTGATGTCATAGTATTTGAGGACTGGAGCTTCGACCACCAACTTCTTTACTTCTTCCAAGGCTTTGTCGTGCTGCTTGGACCAAACGAATTGGGCATTGGCTTGGGTCAGATCTCTCAAAAGCTGGGCCACCTCAGACAATCTCGGCAGAAATCTCGCAAGGTAATTGATAAAACCCAGCAAACTGAGAGTCTCTTTCTTGCATGTTGGCTTGGGCCTGTCTTTCACTGCCTTGACCTTGTCTGGATCTAGCTTGAGACCGTCTTTACTCATCATATGCCCCATGAACTTGACTTGTGGTTTCTTCAAGTTCATCTTCTTACTGTTGAGTTTAAGATTGACTTCTCTAGCTCTCTCCAAGAGTCTTCTCAAGTTTTCATCATGGTTTACCTCTGCTTCGGCTAGGGTATCTCCGTATCCAACAACCAACAGGTCGTCTCTCAGGATTTCCACACCTTCAAAACCATCGAGCTTCTCGTGCAGTCTGCATTCGAACTCCTCTGGTGCTAAATTAATACCGAATGGCATTCTAAGGTATCGGTACCTGCCAAATGGAGTCCAGAAAGTTGTTTTCTTACTGCTTGCTTCGTCTAGCCCGATCTGGTAGAACCCATCTTTAGCATCCAAGGTGGTAAAAACCTTTGCATTGGTTAGACTTGGGAGAATTTCTTCTAAGGTCGGCATCTGGTACTTGGGTCTCAAAATCGCTTTATTCAAATCTCGGGGATCGAGACATATTGTGATCTTTCCTGGTTTCGCGACAACGATCATACTGCTGATCCACTCCGTTGGTTCTGTCACTTTCCGTATAATGCCTTTCTTCTCCAACTCTTCAATCTTCACTTTTACTTCCTTCCTTAGTGTCACAGCTATTCGCCTTGGTGCATGTTGTACAGGAGTATGCTTTGGGTCGACAACAAAGCTGTTGGAGTCTCCAATATGCCCAAGGCCTTCGAAAACATCTTTGTATTCCCTCCAAATTTTCTCCTTTGTGAGTGGACTTCGAGGCTTTACGGTTTTGGAAACCACGCTGTTAACTGGTATTTTATCTTCAAATGTAAGTTTTACCAATCCCAGTGTCTCACAGGTTTCGGCAGATAATAATGGCTTACTTGTCTTGTCTACAATTTGGAATTTCAGTTCGTCTGCTGCGCCATTTCTGTGTACTTTCACTGTCGCCACGCCACGGGGTTTCATTGTAGATCCGTCGAATAATCTTAGTTTGACCCTGCTTTTCTTCAACGGAGGATTACTTGTTTGATTGATGACTGCCAGGTCTCTATAGCATCACGTTGCACGTTGCTCCGGTGTCTAACTGGCATTCTAATTCCGTAACATACTGTTGAGTTTCGTTTGAAAACTTTAGCTTGGTGAACAGTTGTTTTCCTGGGCAATTTACTGTTGAAACTTCTTCTATCTTGAAGATTGGGTCGTCTGTATCTGTAGACTCATCTTCAGATTCACTAATTTCGTCTGTGACAGTTCGCACGTTCCAACGTTTCGTGTTTTGATCTGTAGCTCTCTCTTTCTGACGACATACAACAGCGAAATGATTGGGCCATACGCCATACAGTCTTCCCGTTTGTGCTGCTCTGGTCTACCACATCGGCCGCACCTTTCTTTCGTTCGCGTTTGGAATGTTTTCCGAGCTTGCTCTTTTGTCTTTCCTAGCTTATTTTGTTTACGTTCACTTTGCCTTTGTCGTCTCGCTTGAAGAGCGTTGACTTGTTCGGAGTTATGTTGTTCAGATTTCATCGACTTCAGCTGGATACTTGCTATTTCGCTTGATCGACAAATGTTCAAGGCTTTATCTAAGTCTACGTTCTCTTCTTTAAGCAGTGTTAGCTTTGTCGCCTTGTCTTGTAGACTGATTACAATGCGATCTCTAATCAATTAATCTGTTAGCGTACCAAATTTGCATGACGATGCCGCTCTTCTCAACCGATTGACAAATTCATCTATACCTTCGTCCGTGTTTTGTACGCAGGAATTGAAAAGATATCTTTCGTAAACCACGCTGGTTTTCGGCTTGAAATACGCTTCTAATGCTACTATAGTGAAGAAATTCCAGCTGTTTACTCGGTCACCGCTTATCTTCATGGGCGCTGGAACAGGAAAGTTTGACGTAAAACTTAACGGTGGAATGCCCGGAGACGGTTGTACGTCTTCGTTATCATCGGCTATTGTTCGACTTTTATCCTGACACCATGTTCTGGTCCACAAGTTTTATTAACAACAAATAACTGACTCTCCTACATAAATTCTACAGATATATATATATGTATTCTAATATGCTAATCTAACAGGAAACGGAAACAGCATGCCCAATGCAACACTTTGCAAGTTGTCAATGAGCGAGACAAAAACAACGTTGAAAACAGAATCTTGCAGATAGTTTCCAATAGTCAATTGTGACCATGAGTAATACTTTTCAGTATTAAATTCAATAAATCATAAAAATCGTTTATAATCAGTTTGTCTTGATCGAGACAGCGGAATAGGTATTAACCCAGATAAAAATATAAATAGCCATGAAATAGCTCACTATCTTTTATTAGTGTAGATTTTATACCGCCATCAACATCTGCAGTTGTAAGTGTAGTGAGCATTAACACAGTTATCCGCCACATGACTGATCAATAATAGTGTCCAGTAAGTCACTTATGATCTAAATTCGAGAGCACTTCGTCAAACCAAGCACACCGCGTGTTTTCGCAAAGCCTAGCGGGATGATGCAATAATTCCAATTATACAAGGGCTGATAAGCCTGACAGTATAATTGGGGTTATATGAGTGAACAAAGGGAGAAATATATGAGACTACAAGTGGTATGGCTTTACCTGATTGTGCTTCAGACTACATTTTAACACCAGGGGAAAGCCCTGAAGTAAAAGGGAACCCCCTATAATAGTCCCGTCCCATAGACCTTCACTGGCTTATTTAACACAGTGCAGTAAAAAGGGGGGGCAGAATAGGGTTGGGAATAATATATTTCTGCCTTCGTTCGCTCATATAACCCCAATTATACTGTCAGGCTTATCAGCCCTTGTATAATTGGAATTATATTTCCTGAACTCCGGTTGGAATATATGAGACTACAAGTGGTAGAGTTCAACACTATATCAACATATAACCATATAACTATGAAATTGAAAAACTAATGCTTATTAGTTTAGATAAACCATATACGCTTGGCACAAATGCCCTCGGAAACGCCGAAGGTGAAACAAAATGGCGGGGACTTGCAACTGAGTTACTGGTCGTAGTTCGATTGTGCAGTAAAGAAGTACGACAATTGTACGGCACTACTTCGTGATCGCTCAGAAACTGTTCGGGTTGTATTTTTTTTACAAAATAGTTTCTGACTAGAAGGCCGTATGGTGTATTTATAACAAATGTTCGAAGCCGAAATGTCAGATGACTCAGATCTGGTTCCCTACTCTAGTTAAATATGCTTGTCAGTAGAAAAATTAAAAAAAACTGTACTACAAAATCAAGACAATAAATGTATACACGTATATTCAGAACTCTATAAATCAGATAGTCCTCGGTGGGTGACACTGAAAGCGATAAGACGCCTTCATCTGGAACACAACTGTTCGACACTATAAACAGAAAAAGATAATATGCTATGTTTATAGATGTGCATATTCAGCAAATAAACACAGCTCTTGGATACAATTTATATTATCATAAGACAATTGCATAATATAAATAGCTCTGTGTCAGTCTGTGTCAAAAACAAAGAAAACTTCATGTAAGAGCTCAGTTGTAATTGAAATAGCTACGATATAGAACAATTATTATGGGACAATGAACTCGGGTGGAGAATAACCAACCAACAGCTCCCAACTTGACCTGTATCTAGTAAACCGAAGGTTGCGGGTTTGAATCCCAGCTGGGCCAAGTTGATTTTTCTCTACTTGTCAAGTATATGGTTCATCATCACTCGGAGTAACACCTAATATCATTATATATCATTATATATATATATATATTATTTATATATATACAATGATAGCCTAACTCACATTATTAAGCCTTTGAGTGGTTTAATAAAAGAAGCATGGTACAGGTTGTACATCAACAAATAAACAGCTCTGATACACTTTGAGTATGAGCTAGCTCTGTAACAGCTGCACAGCTAAAACAAGCATAATAAAGACATGTTCTCCCATTTATATCATCGGCTAATATTATATGTAAATATAGCTCTGTGGCACAGTATAAATAAAGCAATAATACATGTACACAAGCTGTACTTGTGCACCAGCAAAGAAATGTGACACTATTAAAATTGAGATACTGTACAGATTACCATACAGTAATGTAAACACATCTTTATGATATATAATACCTATTTATGCGACATAATTTAGAAGCATAAGCTATGATTCAACAAACTGTGCTATAACTTAGGGCTAAGATGAGGCATAGGATAATTGCAGGCACACTATAGTTTACTGTACTTAATATATGTACATAAACATAACAAAACACAGCTCTGGCATTGTTTTACTGCACATGGATGGACCAATTTATACATGGGCTGTCATTTGCATCTCTGTACGTTTCGAAATAACTAAATAAGTCCAACAAATCTATCTAACACGTTTCTTCATGTAAACAATTCATTGGCAATTGTACAGCAAAGACATATATTCTCTGCAGAAGCTCGCAATCTGCGTGCGATCTCACAAATTTTAATACAATTCACTTCTTACCTGGTCATTTACTCCTTTCAATGGTCTTGACATAATTGAATATCTTTAGTTTTCTTGTTTCTTCTACAATCGTTGGCACCTAAGCGTGTACACCGCCCGTCAAAACATGTTCTAAATTTAAGCCAAAGTTAACCGTTTTAAAATCAACACCGTGGGATTGGCGAGACGTGATTGGCTAAGGCCTAAGGGCACATTCATGTGACAATAATGCATTGGTTCGAGTGTATCGAATGAAAACCTAATACGTTTGCAAGGTAAACATTTAACTTTGACGTTGACATAAAACATGTTTTGACGGGTGGTGTACACGCTTAGGTGCCAACGACTGTATATTTTGTAATGATATGCAATTTCCAGGCGGTTTTCCAACACATATCCCACCAACAAAACGAAGCACTTGTATCAACAAAGACATGTCTCGGCCGCGCGCGACGTCTCAAGAATATCGCTCCAAACGTTACCAACAAGCCCAACGATACCATTTGAGACAAGATTAAATACGTACAAGGCACTGATCTTGCCATATTTTGATTATTGCAGCCCTGTATGGGGCAACATCGGGAAAGGTCTATCTGAAAGACTCCAAAAATTGCAAAATAGGGCTGCAAGGATAGTGACACTCTCAAGTTATGAGATAAATAGTCACTCTAATGAAATACTGGATGATCTGGGTTGGGAAAAACTAGAACACAGAAGAAGTATGCCACTTGCTGTGCTAATGTACAAAATCTACAAGAACCTTTCTCCATTGTACTTGAGGAAGATTTTTGCAAAAACGTCAAATGTACATTCTTACAATGTGAGAAATTCTGAAAAAAATCTACACATTCCTAGATATAAATCCGAAAAAGGAAAATGTAGCCTTCAATATAGGGGCTCTGTCCTTTGGAATAAAATCCCTGTTGAGGTTAGAGATCAAACTAACCTACGCTCATTTAAACTGGGTTTGACAAAAATTGAAAATAATCTGTAAAATATTCTTCACTTTAAATTTATTGTTAGTTAATAATAGTTTAGTTAAGTTTTTATATACTTTATATATATATTTTTTATTTTAATTTTGTAACACGGCTCTCTGGAAGACCATTTATGTAAAATGAAGCGATACCGTGTTTATTAAATAAAGATTATGATGATGATGATGAAACAAATTAATAAGACCCAAAGTCGAAAAACAAAAAAGAAACGAGCTTAAGTTAACGCTTTGGCTTTCCGACAAGCACAAAATAAATACCAGATCGGTTACGACTAAAAAGTTATTTGAAGCTTTAAATTGTTATATTTTAGCGTCCGGGCTCGAATTTCCAAATTTGCAAAAAGTGCTCACAACCCAAGCGCTACATAGCAATAAAGAGACGGCGCATATTTTTCAGAATTTAATTCGTCATCAGTCTTCCAAAATTGCTGACGTATGCGAGAAAAAAATGGTACATTTACTTCTGGCGATTTTGATACATTTTATGCCAAGCGTGATAGTTTACAACAAGAACTAATTGTATATATCATACAAAACTCAAGTAGACAACATTAACAAGCAATTATAGTATTAAGAAAGGACTGCACGTCCAAAATTAGAGGCAAGCACTGGTTTATAATAAAATTGTTGAAAGGTAGATGCATTGGACCAGTCGGCCATCTTTAATATTTCTTGAACTGAGACAAATGCATTAGCAGCAGCCGAAGTAGCTGCTCCTCGAACTGACTGTGTCTTAAAGACTGAAGTGTCAATTCCTGCTTCAGTAAGAAAAGCACAAATTCAACGTGCCAACGAAGCAGTGGTAACTGGTTGGTGCGGTTTGATGTATGAAACAAACAAATTATGGGATTTCCCCTGAGATGCACTGCGAAGATGTGAAGTAGATGACAGGTATGTATTGAAGCAATCGACTGGGCATAACTTAGTGTCTTCTGGGAATCGAGTAAAGAAGGCTTCGACAGTTTAATCTGGGCGTGTCGTTTTAGTTGCTACTGTTAAAGTAAAAACTAGGCCTTCCGGCAACAGTTTATAATAGCGCAAGTCTAGACTTGACAAGGATGAGACGCGTTTTGGGCAAGTAATGGCAAACAATGTTGCTAGCTTAAGGTATCCGCCCAGGCTAATTTCTTTTTTTTTTTAAATTAATAAAAAATTACATAAACAAGTACTAGGATTCACATTTGGAGCATATGTAATATGTCATCAAAGGAATAATTTTTTATGGGTTTTGAGTTTGAACCGATGTGCTAATTTAATTAACGAGTGCCCCCTGTGGGGCATAAAAACTCAGAAAATCACATTTTAATCTTTGTTAGTGTTATATTTTTATATTTTTAATTTTGATCATGTAATTAATCATGCAGACGGTCCTTTCTGTGTTCGTTCCACTTGTGATGTGTTTTCGTTCAAGATTTGTTGGATTCCATATTTTTAACAAACCAAAAAATCTCGATTTCATCAACGAGTGATTGCAACATGTGGAACGAACACAGAAATGTCCGTTATGGTTAAGGCTATTATCTTGCTAAGTTTCATCGAAAATGGATAAATAGGATAAAAGTAAAATAGAAATTTGTATCATCTGTCGTGTTCTTGTCTCGAAAAATATTAAATGAAAGCGCAATCGTAAGAAAAAGAAGGAAGAAACACAAAGCAATCAGTCGTCCTTCGCATTTCCCGCCATTTTTGATTGTAGGACCGCTGGCAGAAAGAATATTGGGCACATAAAGTAGCTTGTTTTGGGTCTGTTGTTTCGTTGCTAGGCGTAGACCAATTAAGAGTCGCGACATGGGGTATACAGTCAATTTACTTCCGGGTAACTAGGTACCAGTATTTTTTCCGCGCTTCAAAGCGTCAATTCGATTGCGAACATGGCGTCTTTGCCGAAGTCGAAGAAAAGAAAGCTATCACAGAGAGAGAGAAAGAAGATGATGTCAGAAAAAGGAAAGAAAAGCGCGAAAGCACAAGGGACCGGGTTTAACGTCTCGTCAAGCATTTACACTACCAGCGCAATGGGGAAATGATATACGGGAAGGAGAGACGCGTAATGTCGTTGACTATTATTCACCCGGTAAAACCAAGTACCGAACACAAGGTGATGTAAGGGAAGAGCTTCGTCGTAGGAATATGGAATTGTGTTTCGACGAGGTTGAAGAAACATCGTCGCAGAGTCCCGAAGACAGCGATGAATTCCAACCTGAAGATAAGTCCGAGCCATCGACCTCGCAAATTAATTTTAGGGGCATGGAAGTTGAACGGCGTTTGGTGGTTTGCGAGTCCACACTGCTGATGAGACCAATTCAGAAGGTCGAAACGTGCGTCCAGCGTTGTGTCCTAAGATCCTGATTGCACTTTACTTATACGTTACAAATCTTTTATCGTTACTCTTTTTTCACATGACTCTTAAGCATATGATATATACACTGCATGTCCAACAGCGGTTCCGCGTCATTTTTTCACACGCAAAATAGCCAGAGGCTAATTGCGCTTATTATTCAAATTCCCTTCTAATCTCTCCCTCGGTTTTCAACATTACACAACTAAAACTCCTTTGTGGTTCCCATTAACTACACTTTAACGTATAAAAAATCGCGAAAGAACGCGCAATTGGCGCAAAAACTAAAACCGCTGAACGTAAACAATGCGCTCCTACGAACATCACCTAACAACCTCCCCAGTCCCTTGCTCGAATACAACGTGTACTTCCGGGGAAAGACGTACATTCAATGCATCACTATGGCAAAACTAAAACACCACATGAAAAACAAATTTCAAAATCGAAAAATACAGCCAATAAGCTTTCTTTAGACAATAAATTAAGCCATATTATCGATGTGAAATTTAGCCTGGGCGGATACCTTAAGGGACAATTGTTTTAACAAAAGTGAAGAGTTAACGCCCATTTTCCCCCAGACGTAGCCCGCCAGATTTTTCCAGTTCATGCTGAAAGCGTCTGAGTGGAGAGCATTAGGATCTGGTCCCCAGCTGATATATGTTGTCAGCTGCCGTGTAAGACGAGTGGCAAAAAGATCCGTGACACAGTTGGTCAGAAAAGGCCGGATGATTATCGGGTCTATCATCCAGACTAAATTCGTTACCCACCAATTCAGTTCCTCGAATGATCCGAGTTGAAGGTGTACCTCGGTTTCGTAGTTGTGCTGTGTCTGGTTGAGACCTTGGATTAAGAGAGCTTGTAAATGACGAAAGTGTAGGGGAGCCCGCCAAACCGCAGGACGGTACGATTCTAGTAGGGCTAGGAGCTGAGCCAGGACTCGAAGGGCAACTTTCGTACCCGACCGTAATTGGTGGCACAGTGATTCATCTTTTCTAGCGGTAAGCTCAACATCATGGAGATCGAGTTGATTGTGAAACCCAGAAAGGTGATTTCCTGAGTAGGGGTGAGTATTGATTTCTCCTGGTTTATAACGAAGCCCCAGGGACTTCAGCAGGTTCATAGTTATTAGCGTGAACTGCTGAGACTCTTGAAAGGTCGATCCAATGATAAGCATGTTGTCTAGGTATATAACTAGACGGATACCGCGTTTTCTTAAGTAAGCCGCCACTAGCTTTAATAGCCGAGTCAACACCAAGGGGGCGATATTTAAACCGAAAGGAAGTGACCTGAACTGGTAGGTCTTGTTTTCCCAAATGAAGCGTAGAAATTTTTGGAATTGGGGATGAATGGCAACTGAAAGGTAGGCATCTTTCAGGTCCAGTTTAGTCATGAAGTGACCCTGTTTCAGAAGCGATTTTATTGTTGATAGGTGCTCCATTTGAAAATTAGCGTTTTCGACAAAGCAATTCAGAACGCTCAGATCTATAACGGGGCGCATGGTGCCGTCCTTTTTTGGGACTAAAAGTAATCGGCTGTAAAAGCCTTCTTTTGTGAAAGGCGTCTGAAAAATCGCGCCTTTTTCCAGAAGGTTTCTGACTTCCTTGTCTAAAATTGGCACCATCTCCGGAAGTGCCTGCGTAATCTGAGGAGATGTTTGAAACGGAACACAACGAAAAGGGATTTTTAAGCCTGTGACAATTGCTACAACAGAAGGATCTGAAGTCAGGGTTTCCCAATGCTTGAGGAAGATTGGAAGTTTCGCTGCTGTTTGTTGGGAACCTGGGGGGACGAAAAAGCTTCCCTGACGAGTTAGTGTTCTCAAACTTTTGGTATTTTGGAAAGTGAGAGTTTCCAGTGGTAGAACTAGCATATTTGAAGCTGCGAGAGCCGTTATAAACAGGTCTGTTTTTTTGCAGAGACGGTGCTAAATTTTTGACAAGTCCTCGCGCTAATTCGGCCTCTTTATTGGCAATGGACGGGAAATCGTCGCCGAAAAGCCATTTTTTTGTATTCGGGAGTGGTTGGTTTGCTAAATCAATTTTGGATTTATTTATAGCAACCAACTTTTTGCGACGTAGCGTTTATAGCTGGGTATTCGCGGAGCCTAAGAGGCAGAGAGATTGTTCTACCAACAACTTCAAATCTGTTGGGCCAAGAACAAAGTCTTGTTCGAGGCGATCATGCAAGGTACACAAAGGGCCTGCGATGTTCAGCATTGCTCGCTGGACAACCACAAATGTCCACACTTGGACATATTTTTTGTTATTGTGTGAGATGTGGTTGACCATTGCATTGTCAAGAGTTGGGGCTACAAGTGCCGATCGACCGCAGGAATTGGTTGATGTTCTAGAGACATTATGGAGAGTCTTTAATGATAACAACCCACTTTCTGCAACTACAGATCCTAGAACTAATGATCTGGATAATGTCATTAACTTCTTTAACAATTGGAGAGACAAGTGTGATGAGATCTCAGATTTCGATTGAAACAATGAAGATTGTTTCAATCGAAATCTGAGATCTCATCACACTTTATTACTTGGCAAACAATGTTCGATATAAAGGTACATCATTCGGTTTTACTGAATACGACATTTTTCAAACTTTTTTTTTAAAAAGAAGCAATTTTAACATAGTCAAAGATTAATTAACCCTTTAACGGGAAACGGCACATTTAGCATTTAGCTAACATGAGACGATTTTATTCAGCAGTGAGGAGTGCTAGCTGCACACTTGTCCACTAATGGGTTAAGTTAAAAGAATTAACAATTATTCACCGAAGGCGAGGTGAATATCGGTGAATAATAACCGAGACGAACGCGATTTTCTATAATCACCTATGTATTTATACTAAGTATAATTAACCCAGTAGAATATAGATACATACAATTTTATTAGTTATCCCAAAGGGTTTTTCGTAACTAATTAACAAGTGTGATGAATAAAATACAAAATTACATCATTTCAAATACAATTTTACTTATAGATATTTAAATTTGGATTTGTGTCTAAAAATATTGTGTACATAAAATTAGTTTGTGTCTAAGAATCTTTCAAGTAATTGTTTGTCAAGTTATTGACTTTTGACCCGTAGCGGTTCTGCATTTTGGGATGTGAATGTCATTCGATTGTCTTGTAGTACGCCCACTTAGAAGTCCTCTTCTGCGGAAATGTTCACTTAAGTAAGTGGGGGCAACGCCATTGATACATTTAAATGCCATAACTGCATCACGTAAATAAAGTTCCTTCGACACCGGAAGCCACTTCAATTCCTTCCATGGAGTAATGTGATCAATACTTGTGCGTTCCTGTAACGATGCGTGCGGCAAAATTTTGAACACACTGCATCTTCTTTATGTTACTTATTGAAGTTGATGCCCAAACTGAAGAACAATAATAAAGTTTACTAAAAACTAAACTATTAATAATCTTAACCAATATTTCACAGTTAAATAAATGACGTATTCTATTAATTTGTAACAATGCATTCATCCAAGACGATATCACAGTTGTCACGTGATTATCATAAGTCATTCTTGTATCCCATGTAATGCCATGATCTTTAGCATTAGTGGTTGGTTTTAGCTCTTTATCCATCGGGGTGAATGTTACATCATGAGGTAGTTGCGATAACAGTTGGGGTACTCCAAACAATATGATCTTTGTTTTACCTGGATTAATCAGAAGGTAGTTGGAGCAGCACCATTCAAACATAGATTGAAGATGCTGATTTACTTTAGTTACTGCATTGTCCAACTCATTTAGAGAAAATGAAAGAAATAGTTTTGAATCATCTACGTAACACTCCGTATTGCAATGGTTGCAAGCTGCAGGTAGGTCATTAATATATAAGTTGAAAAGTAAAGGACCCAAAATTGATGCTTGGGGAACACCATGATTTATAAATAAACTGTCAGAGAGAGTGAACAAATACGTACAGATTGCTGTCTTCTGGTCAAGTAACTCCTAAACCATCTGACTGCTGAGGCTGATGCACCAATCTTTTCCAGTTTTGCCAAAAGTATATTATGGTTTATACTGTCGAATGCCTTGCTTAAGTCCAACAGTACGAGAACTGTGATTTGTTTACAATCCATTGCTTTAAGAATAAAATCATTGACAAGTATATTCAGAGTTTCAGTAGAATGATTGTTTTTGTTCCCACTTTGGTGTCTGGTGAGTAGATCATTTTCTGTCAGATAATTCATGAACTGTTCTAAAGCTATTCTCTTACATACTTTGGCAGTTGATTGTATTAGGGATATAGGGGGATTGTTATTGGCTAGTTCATGATCACCTTCTTTAAAGTGGGGAACAACTTCAGCTACAATCTTGGACAATAATGTTGTAACACCCCCTCCCCCCGATTCAATGTTGACCGAAATGAAACAATGTTGGACTGGAGTTTCATATAACAACATTGAATCGGGGGGAGGGGTTGACTGTTACAACTATTATTGTCCAAGATTGTCCTTGACTGATTTTTCTTAATATTGTATAAAATACAGCTAAAATATGATTTCAATTTGTAAGTTAAAGTCAATAAACAAATTGTGAAATCGGAGACTGTTTCGTGCAATTAGTAGAGAGATATTTGCGTTTAAAAATGTATAGATTGCGCTCTACTAAACGAGGCCCTTTCTTCGTTACTCAATAACATCTCCGTCACTAGAACAGTATTACGAGAGAAAGTGCATTCTGTCCGTGGAAAAAATGTAGGTTTCGATACTTGGATAACTGTTGAAAGAGAGATGTATTTATAATATTACTATTGTTTAGATATGACGCTCATATTTCAGCCGTTGGGTGATTGATATCTGAGCCCGCTTTAACTGAATCTATATCTCACATTATGATGATTGGGGAAAAACAAGCACGGTGTATTTCATGTCATAATAGAACATTTTATTTAAGTTTACAAATTATTTCCCCAGCTAATACTATCAATGAATTGTCAATGGGAGCATAATTATTTTTATATTAAGATTAATAGCTTCAAAAACTACAGAAGACCCGCTACCTTGTCGTTGGAAATTTGAGAAATTAACGTATTGCGGCACGCGTCTTAGACGAAGCGAAATCTGGAAGAGGTTGAAATCATTCAATAAATAAATGTAAAGCTTAAGCCTCTTTTATAGAATGCTTGTAAAGCCACATTTATTCATATGCAGTTGGTTTAATTTCCCCTGCGCAGTTATATACCGCTTATCCAACGGTCTACCACGGTCTACCATGGGTTTCAAAGGGAATTACATGTATATTAATTTTGTTATATTGTAGTGGTAGACCGTGGTAGACCGTGGTAGACCGTGGTAGACCATGGTAGACCGTTGCATAAGCGGTATATAACTGCGCAGGGGAAATTAAACCAACTGCATATGAATAAATGTGGCTTTACAAGCATTCTATAAAAGAGGCTTAACCTTTACATTTATTTATTGAATGATTTCAACCTCTTCCAGATTTCGCTTCGTCTAAGACGCGTGCCGCAAAATGTTAATTTCTCAAGTTTCCAACGACAATGTAGCGGGTCTTCTGTAGTTTTTGAAGTTATTAATCTTAATATAAAAATAATTATGCCATTAACAATTCATTGATGGTATTAGCTGGGGAAATAATTTTTAAATTTAAATAAAATGTTCTATTATGAAATGAAATGCACCGTGCTTGTTTTTCCATAATCGTCAGAATGTCAGATATAGATTCAGTTAAAGCAGGCTCAGATATCAACCAACGGCTGAAATATGAGCGTCATATCTAAACAATAGTAATATTATAAATACATCTCTCTTTCAACAGTTATCCAAGTATCAAAACCTACATTTTTTTCCATCGACAGAATGCACTTTCTCTCGTAATACCGTTCTAGTGACGTAGATATTATTGAGTAACAAAGAAAGGGCCTCGTAGTAGAGGCAATCTATACATTTTTAAATGCAAATATCTCTCTACTAATTGCACGAAACAGTCTCAAATTTTACAATTTGTTTATTGACTTTAATTTACAAATTGAAATCATATTTTAGCTGTATTTTATACAATATTAAGAAAAATCAGTCAAGGACAATCTTGGACAATAATGCTGTAACACCCCCTCCCCCCGATTCAATGTTGACCGAAATGAAACAATGTTGGACTGGAGTTTCATATAACAACATTGAATCGGGGGGAGGGGTTGACTGTTACAACTATTATTGTCCAAGATTGTAGCTTCCAGTTATCTGGGAAGGTGCTGTTTCAAAAGATTGATGATATTAGTCAACGGAGTTGAAATGTTGGCCAAACACTCTTTATAAATTTTAATAGGAATCTTGTCGGCACCAGGAGATTTATTTCCGGGCATTTTCAGAATGCACGCCTTAAGATCTGTTGTAGTTACGGCTTTGAAATAAAATTGTTCTAAATTTGATGAACCAGAAGGAATAGTAGCAGATGTCATAAATACATTGAAGTCCGAAACTAATTTTGTTACGGATTCTGCCGTCCTTTGTCCCACAAAGGTAAAATATTCATTGAACTCATCACCACCTTGGTAAACTGTAAAATAGTCGCCGGCCCTCGAGATGTACACTGGGTTTACCTTTGCATTCTTTAACCTTATTTTGGACAAAATCAGTTTCTGCTGTTTTCAACCTGTTTTTCACTTCTTTCCTTTTAGGTATAGCAGCTATCCAGTCACTATTAAGTTTTGTGGCCCTGGCTCTTTTCAGTAACTGATCACGGGTTTTCATTCCTTTTAATGGCCGGTGTAATGCAGGGATTACCTTTGTGTTTGAACCTCATTTCTTTAATAGGAGCATGGCATTCAACCACTTGGCCAAAAAGAGCATTAAAGACATTAACCTTGTCATCTAGTTCATCAACAGTATTTAAAATGTCCCAAGAAATCCTTGAAACGTCTGCTAAAATTCGTAGGGTTATAATGTTTATAATTTCTTGTTTTAAAATTTGTGGCTTGGAGTTTTGGCTTTTTCAAGTTTAAAGTTGCAATTACGGGAAAATGTCACTAATGGCAGTTCATATGACATCACTCTGGATGACCAAATTTGGTGATGTAGTTACTATCACATCTAGCAAAGTGCTTGAGTTGGCCGTTACCCTAGTAGGTTGAGAAATTAGTTGTATCAAATTAAAAGAGGTACAAAATTCTTTAAGACAGATGGATTCGGGTCTGTTGGACAGCATATCGCAGTTTAGATCACCTGCAATAAAAACTTCTTTGCCTAAGGACAGAGCGTCAGTTAATGATGGTGCTAATTCATTCACAAAACAAGTTAACTGAGTATCAGGTGGACGGTGTGCAACACATACTATAATTGATTTAAGTTTAGCATGTTGTATCTTCAACCACAACTGATGAAGACCGCATTCAGATATTTTAGAAATGGAATTTAGGACCTCAACCTTTAAAAGTTTGTACGTAGATAGGCACACACACCACCGCCCTTCTTATGTTCAAGTCTGTACACTTTATATCCTGGTATATTTATTTCTTTGTTTGTCACCGACGAATTCAACCAGGTTTCGGAAATAGTAAAAATTTCAATGTCATTTCGCAGTACAAAATTTTCAACCTGAATAAAATCAGTTCTGTTCTTCAAAGATCTAGCATAAAAATGGGCAAGTTTTATCCTTTTAAGAGAAGATGTCGTCATTGCTGGTAATGAATGCGTCTGGATACTGATGCAATTTGAAATATTCCTTTCGCGGCTAAAATGATTTCTACGTTTTTTCTTGTCAGTTATTCGAACAGTAATATTTAAGTTGTTTTGCTCATTATCTGGTGAAACGAGATTCAGGTCAGTATTGTTGATTCCGGGTTGCCCTGCGAACAAAATCCAAATACTTTCGCCAATCCTCTGTGTGGCGAACGGGTCGAGTCGGAGAGGTTCTTTTCGGATACCGACGCCGAAAAAAAGGCTGGTAAGATTTATTTCTATTCGCACAGCCTCTCGCAGCCATGGTTTGCGTATTACTGGGCCACCCTACACTGGGTATTTTATAATTATGATTGTTCTTTTTTGCTCCTGCACTATTCATACTGGCGCCGTTAGTGTTTTTTTCAGACGGTTTTGGTAAGTTGATCAGAGGCAGGCAGCCCATCCATTCTGGTATCTTTGATGAAATTCGGGTCGAATTTTGACAATTCCGAGTGTTTATTTCCTTAGCCCGTATTAATGATTCAGGACTTTTGGATGGGACTCGCATTTGACCTGCTAAGCGAACATCTTTATCCGCATTAGTCGCCTCATTACTAAGTTGTTTCTGACCAACTGGTTGAACAATGGGATGTAAATTTTCTAAGGAATCATCAACACATGGTGCAAATGGTTCTTCTCCAGGCGTGAAATTTTCATTGTCTAAATATTCATTTTTCGGTTCGCTGTTAGTTTGAATATGTCCGCCGAAATTTTTAATTTGTTTTTGACCAACTGGTTGAGCTAAGGGATGTAAATTTTCTAAGGAATCATCAACACATAATGCCTCAGGAGCATGCAGTTCCTCTCCAAGCGTGAAATTATTATTGTCGAAGACATCATTTTTCAGTTCGCTATTAATTTGAATATGTCCGCCGACATTCAAAAGCTTATCCTTAAGAATTCTGAGATCATGTTCCATCTTAAGTCTTTTTTGTTTTTTTCTCGCAAAGTTCCTGTTTCAGGCAATCTATCATATGTATACAGTGGTCCGCAGAGGAACATACCTTCTGAACATTTGCCAGGCTTTGGAGGGAGTCGACTCTTAGTTGCAACACTTCGATGTTTAGCTTCATATCTTCGAACTCAGATAGGATTGTGTCGCAGCGGCAACTTCGATTAGCTCGATCAAATACAGTTCCAGTAGGACCGTCAGCAGCTTCCTTATTTGCGAAGACCTTGATTCAATCAGTCGAAAGCTCTTGATCCATAGTCGGTTTTGTGTTGATGTTCTCGGGTTGGCTTTCATTTGTTTCTCTGCTAAACTCAACATTGGCCTCTGGAGTAACTTGTTCCTTAATAGAACCTCGACGAGTCACAACCATGGCTCGTTTTCTTTCTAGACAGCTTTTTAATATTTTTCTTTACCATGTACTGTGGCTCCGTTCATACAATCCGTCTCCTTACGATAGGTTCTCCTTACGATAGGTTCTCATTGTGAGTATCACCTAGGTTGTTGAGCTCAGGAGTTGATTGAAGGATACACTGTTTTCTTTACAGGTTTCAGTCAATGGCTTTAAAGGTATGATAACATTTATAGAGAGTCCAATGTTTAAGTCCCTTCATGCAGGAAGTCACTACATCATTCCAAAGAGGCTAAGTCAAGATGTGGTCGAATCGTTTTTTCTCTGCAAAGACAGGCCTGTGGGGGCACAAACAACATGACGGCCTACACCTATGGATACAACATAAACAGCGCACTTGCATAATCAACAAAGTTGCTGTCTAAGAAACAAACAAATGTTTTTGAAAATGATGGTGTTGAGCTTGGTGAAGATCAACATTGTTCCAGTCTTCCAAAGAGGAACAATGTTCAGGGCATATTCAACAGAAACCTGTGGCCAATACATCTTTAGTAATAATATAGGCATCCACATAATATAAGCTGTTTTGGCCTACAGAGTTTACATACAGTCACCCAATCACCATATTTGCTTAATATTAAGTGTACATGTATAGCAAATGTTACAGTATAGTCAAAATATTGTTTTGTAAGTCCTTGCTGCAATAATCATCAGCTGCAATAATCATCAGCTGCAATAATCATCACTCCTAAAACAGGAGAAATTGCCACTGTTTTAGTCTTAGAGAAACAGGACAGAAACAAAACCCACTATAAACCAATGATACTTGTGGCAAACTATTTTATACTAAGTCAAGTAACACAGAAAGTGAGAAGAGGCAGGAAAAGGAAGAATATTTGGAAAACTTGTCAAAGAAAAAACTGACAAATGTTATGTACCAAAAAAAGCTCTTCAGCTTAGGGTTAGTTACTGCAGCACAACTATCTGCTTATTTTGAGAAATATTATGTAAATGTTTGTTGTTTTTAATGTACAAGTTGTATTAAGTTGTTAAGCCCCACACACACATTGACAAAGTTTTCCTTGACAAGTTCCTTGGTAGCATTACTTCCTCATGTGTACAATGAACAAATTTTTTCCTGCAAGTTTTTCTTGACAAGCTCTATATTTTCCTGTGTACGGCTATACAATTTTAAGTCCCGTATAGACGCGACCAAGTTTTCTTTTAGAATTTTCTTCTTGTGTGTACATGTATGTCATAAGTTGCTAAATTTTTCCTTGATAATTTTCCCTGATCCTTGTCATGGAAAAAACTTGTCAATTTATGCTGTACACACAAGCAAAGAAAATGTCATGTGAAGAGAAAACGTTGGTTGTATACACAAGGCTTTAGTGTTCAAAAAATCTCTTCCAGACAGAATTCAAACCAGCAACTTTCTGAAAACTAGTTAGACACTCCAACCGTTGAGGTAATAGAACTCAGAAGGAAAATGAAGGTTAATCTCGGTATTTAAACATGGGAACGAGTGAGGCCACAAGTACTTATTGAACTGAAAGTCACATTGTAACAGTTAATTTCCAGACAAATGTTAGTTTTTTTTAATGCTAACAACTGGACACAGCTTCTACAGTAAATACAAGACGGTCACAGAAAGGCATTTCAAAAATTAAATATAATATTTTGTTGCATTAGCTTGGCTACCACTGTAGTGTAATATTTGGTATAGATTTTATAAAGAACATGCAGAATTATTTTGTTGTTATTAAATAGGCAATGGCTGTATAATTATTTAGTAAATTATTGTGCAATTATAATAATTACTTAGCTATTGGGCTACCAGATTACAGCGCTTATGAAGCACAGCACAGTACAGTAGAGTAGAGTACAGTACAGTGCAGTGAAGTACAGTACTACAGTGTACTGTACAGAATGTTTAGTACAGAATGCCTACACGTCGCTAAAATGTGATTTTTCAATTGGTTGTTTATGACAAACATGTACGATTTTCGCTATCAATTCAACAAGCTTTATAGTCCTCTTTCTAAAATGGCAACCGGTTTATTTTATGTGCATATAAATTGTTCTTTATGACCTTGTTTTAGAGTAAAACGTCTTTTAAATTTAAGACATAATAATGAAGTCATACATAAGGGCCAATTTATATACACATAAAAGGATGTTAAATTGGAATAATGTTCATGCAAGCTAAAATATTTAAGTTGCCATGTTTTTATTGCATTACTCGGATTTTATTTAATACAAGGAAACAGAAAACTTTATCACAGTAACTCTGACGAAAATATAGGGTTAAATGGACACTTAAAAACTAGAACACGCTACTTTCGTTGTATAAAATTTAAGCCATTCAATTTGTCTAAAAATATTGTACATTGCTACAAAACAAATTAATGCTGAATTTGTCAGATAGCATGGGTTACTGACACTTAGTTAGTATTAGAATTGCCAATAATTGATATAACGTAGTATCATTTACTGCTGAGCGTTTATATTAGAGATAAATTTTATCTTTTTATTTCTTGTGATAAATTTTGTCACAAGAAATCACTGACATTGGAATTGACAAAAAATTGTGCTTTCACATCTCTTTACTAAGTGAGTAAGTAATTAAGATAAAGATTAAGTACTTATTACTTTTATTATTAACACTTTGAGGCCTGGACCTCTACCTGTGCTGAATAAACTCGTCTGGCGTTAGCCAGAATAAAATACTGAAGACTCGTCGTCAGGCTTCAAAGTGTTAAACAGATCGGTTTTAACACTTTGAGGCCTGGACCTCCCCCTGTGCTGAATAAAATCGTCTGGCGTTAGCCAGAATGAAATACTGAAGACTCGTCGTCAGGCTTCAAAGTGTTAAACAGATCGGTTTTAACACTTTGAGGGCTGGACCTCCCCCTGTGCTGAATAAAATCGTCTGCCCTTAGCCAGAATAAAATACTGAAGACTCGTCGTCAGGATTCAAAGTGTTAATATATCTGTGGTTACAATACAGTATATCTCTGCCAGTGTAAATTATTATTGATTTAGTTTAGGATTTAGGTCATTATTGATTTACTTAGTTTAGGATTGGTGCATTTTTTTTCAAACTTATTAAAGTACCAAACTTGTTTGTGGCACGCAATATAATTAAAAAACTCATTAATAATTAATAAGGAAACACAAAGGAAATCAGTGCCATGTCGGTCGTTTTATATGTGATAAAATTTTCCTTAACATTTCTTCCTGATTTTTACGGTTTAAACAACGTCGATTTTCAAGATAACTACGCCAATGAACTAATGTAATGTGTCATTTTTTAAGCCATTCAAAACACTCGCAGAACGTGTCAGCTAACTCGGCTATCGCCTCGTGTTTTAAATCTGATACAACACTAATGCTCGTGTTTTAAATATTACATAAAGTGGCAAAGCTATCCTTCTGCATAATTTCGCCAAGTAAACTTTTTTTTTCATAGAGATATACCACGTAAGCCTATGACGAACAGCATTTATACAACCCCTCTCCTATATTAACTCAAGTTTTCTTGGCAACAGATTGCAACTCAACAGCATGTTTCTCTGTCGGTTTTCTTGCTTATCGCAATGAATTATTTTTTTGTTTTCTTTTTTTATTCACTTTGGTACTGTACATGTATCCATCTTGGTTTTTCAGCTCAAAACGTAAAGTTTTGTCTTTCAAAAATGGAAGTGTTGAGTCAACCTTTTTTGTTGTCAAAACAAATGTTGCAACGTCGATATGAGTGTAGTTGCAATGTAAAGATAATTTTTATGTAATGTTTAAAACACGAACATCAGTGTTTTATCAAGTTTGTTACACGTGCTGTGATTGTTTTGAACAACTTAAAAAACGATCCGTTATTGCTTGTTTTTGCTTCGTTTCATTCAATTGCTAATTAGGATGACAATTTTATATAAAATTGATGACAATTTTATACATTTTATATAAAATTGTTTGTTCATTAGTATTCTTTATATAAAAGTCTATGTTCATTAAGTTTTAGCAGGTAAAACCATCGACATGGTACTGATTTAAAATGGTACTAATATAAACTCCTAAAAGCCGATATTTACCTTGCTGTATGTGTTGGAACATTTTTCATTTAACTTTATTCATATTGGCGCTGCCGCTTGAGAGAAAACATTTCATGGTATCAGTGTCTATGCCAATCAAACTGTTGCTAATCGTTGAAATGCAAATCGTAATGTAGTAAGGTTGGTGTACTGCCGAAATTATTGAACGTAGATTGCTAACGTTAGTAATGTACGTTCTGTAATTTCGGCAGTACACCAACCTTACTACATTTCAAGCTATTGCTAATACGGTTGATCATGACTAAGTTGGTCTAAGATCGTTTCACTTTTGTTTTTTTTCCATAAAGGTCAGAAACCTTTTCTGACTAGCTACGTCAGACTAGCTACACCACTCTTTATGTTTTGATATTTTGTGACACGCCGCTTATACTCGAAGTTTTATGCTAATTCTGTATCAGAATTTACGATTTAGTTTGTGAATGACTATATCAAACATTCCCCCCTTGTTATAGGCCGATGTTCTTTGGCAGCAACCAGGCTCGGACTGGCCTATGTGCCATTGTGCCATGGCACATGGGCCCTTCTGGGACATCAAAATGGGCCCCTGACCAGACACACCCATAAAATATCAAATTGAAAGCATTGAAGCAATTTCTTAATTCTGCATTTGTGAAATTAGTGATAAGGAAACTACTCAAAATAGTTTGCAACAGATCAACAGTAACACTTTGGAAGCAGTAATGATTTGTTCTATAGAAGTTGATTTACTGAAGGCTGTTGATAACGAGGCAGTGTATCGAAAACTTGCGTCAAAGTCCTCGTAAGTGGAACAGATTCTTATGTTCTGAAATGTTAAAAATGTTTTGTTCTAAATGTTGAAAAGTCCTGAAATATGTTGTATTTTGTGTAAATTGTGTGTTTTATATGACGTTTTAATGTTTTATAATCTCCGGAATTCTATAAAATCTTCCCCCAAAACGCAGGAAATGCCATTTCAGAGACTCTAGATTTCAACATTTTTCGGGGGGGCATGCCCCCCGACCCCCCTAGAGGCTTCTCCAATTGTCCCCCTAGGCACCTAGGCCTGGGTCCCCTCGCAGCTGAAATGGCAAGGCCCCTAACTTGGGCCCAGTCCGAGCCTGCAGCAACACAACTACGATATCGTAGTTATGTACCACTAATGCAAACCAGGAGCGCATCCACGCCATATATTTGACTTTTATGCCACAGACGGTTGTGCCCGCCAATTCATGGGTTCAGAGGTAGATGACGGTAAAAGGTCTTATGGTGCTGTTCTAATGTCAGCTTTTCAAACATTTTGTAAAGGTACCTATTGATTGAAAAACATTGTTTCTTTATTGGAAAATTCCAGATTACATGATTTAGAACCGTTTTGGGGGTTCTTCTGTTTATAGAGCGTGGTGTAAGGCATGATTCTCCGTGCCATCCATCAGCTACATCGAATCAACCGTCCATTCCTCCAGAAGTTCTAGTACCGTCTGATCCTCCGCTGCAGCCCTCTGTTTCGTCGTCGCCTTCTTCGCGTCCTTCCGTATCTGATTCAACAACAACTTTACCGTCTGAACCTCCACTGCAGCCCTCTGTTTCTTCGTCGCCTTCTTTGAGTCTTTCCATATCTGATTCAACAACAAACCTCTGATTCTTCACTACAATCCTCTGTTTCTTCGTCGGCTTCTACTACGGTATCTGTTCCTGCCACAATCTTACGTCTGGTCCTTCTCTATAACCACCTCAGTCTGCATCATCGATGAATTCTCCTTTGGTAATGTTAAAAGATAAAGGACCTGTTGCCATGGGATTTCTAGATTCTACCAGAAGAAAGCTTCATGGCCATTACCTACCTTCTGCTTTTGATTGTGTGTTGGTAAATTGGGTAAAATGCGAAGGAATTGAAGCCCCACTTCTTCTTGGCGATTTAGAGGAAAACTCTGTTCTTGTTCCAAATCAATATTTTGCTTTACCCAAATCCAGTCTTTTTAAAGTTTTAGTTAGGACCACTTAAATCTTATCTTTTTTACTTTTTTCTTTGAAATTTCTCTTTATCGCGTTACTTGAAATTTTATAGTTATTGTATGTAATTGATGCCTATCTAGGCGTCGAACTTTTCATGTCCATGAACTAATGCAATAATATTATGGAAGGTGTATTGTTAATTGATAATTATCAGCTGCCCATAGAACTTATTCACAAATGGCCGCCATTCGCCAAATTACTAATTCTTTTATGTTAAATTAAGTTATACGTCCATGTCCTATTTACACGAATTGCCATCCTTAGGTTAGGTTGTGTGTTGGGGTAAGGCTTTCATGAAGTACTTGGGTTATGTAGGACATGGAATTATTACCTTAAATTAGCCCTTATGAACTCGTTTTCATGTGCATAATTCAAAATAATTTTTACTTTAAAAGGACGTCATAAGGGCTAATTTATATGCATATTAAATAATTTAATTTAATTGTCGGCTATTTATGAATAAGGTCTATGCATGAAGAAGAAAAAGGGAAGCAATAAATTAACCTGTTCAAACATTGATTGACAAACCACAAAGTTTATTCAACATAAATTCAGCTATTTTGCTGTTTATTTTTTGTTAAGTGCTTAACGCAGGAGTTTACTCATATAGAATGCTAATTGTGAGCAATTATTTGTAAAGAGTAGACGCCATTATTTGAAAATAATAAAGGCAATTCTTTGAAAGATAGAAATAATGTACGAATGGTATTAATAATTTGTTGTATTTCAAGGGTGTGAATTATTTCTCTTAGATTATATATATTTTAAAGTAGTTACACAATAGCACGATAACACGATTACTGCATGGAAAGTGCGACGTACGGTTTCATATAATAATTGTGTTTCATATATAGGCGAGTGAGTCAATAATGTACCGACTTCAAGTGAATATAATATCGTAGAAAGCAATTTTCATATTGACTTTATTTTTTTTGTTTTAGAACAATATTAAATAGAGTATCAACTGCAAAGCGGAAGCTAACACAATTACAAAATATGATTGTCTGACTTTTCCATACATGATTGATTTTTTTCTGCCTTACTATTATTTCATATATGGCTTCATCTAATGGAAGACAGTATATATTATATAATTATAAACTACAAAACCCGTTTCAACAAAACCTGTAAACTCATTATTAGCGTGGAACAACGCTATAAATTTAAATATTGTTAGCTGTATATGTCTTGATAAGAAAATGTAAACCTATATAATTGTGAACACGCGGATGGAAAAACCAACTAAAAACGCGTTTGAAACACCTGTAAATAGAGGGTCGGCCAAGGCTTCAAAATATTACTTTTGATTGTTTTTTTTGTTACAAGCAGGCAACCATGCTAAATCATATCGGATAGTGTATACTTTGAAGGTGAGGGGTGTTGGCAGTCGTGATTATTGATTTATATACTAAAATTTCGAGCTTTTTGAAAGCACAATGTGATGGATGGGATGTCTGTAAAGCGATGCCTATTTACGTTTGTGTATTATTTGAAATACAAATTCAGAATGCTATCCAATCAGCTTGCCTGAAGTTCTGATTATTCTAATTCGCATAGCTCACAATTATAAACAAGCAAGAAACATGGCGCAAATTCGCCTAAATATAACACTTAGAAGAACAGCCACAACAATCTGAAAACTTTTTGTTACAAGCAGACAACCAGCACAGAAATGTAGCTTAGACATTGATCAAGATGAATAGGCCGGTTGCCTTCCGTGTATCACAAGATACTACTGTTGAACCGGTGAGTTAAATGTCTAAGGATATTATGAGCAATACTATACTTAGTACAAAAGCTCAGCTTTATAACAGTAGATAGATGGCGGTATCGGCAAATTACCAAAATAAAACGAAGTAATTTACGAGTATGAGACTTTCCTGTAGCTACCAGATCTAATAAATTTCTGATTCTTGGCAAGCTTACCTTTTTGTGGCCTTTCTGCGAAGTATTATATTTAGATGTATTCACACCATATTTCTTGTTTGTTTATGATTGTGAGTTATGCGAATTAGGTTAAGCAAAACTAGAGGCACGCTGATTGGATACCATTCTGAATTTAGCTAATACAAAAAAACACAAACGTAAATAGGCAGCACTTTACAGATATCCCATCCATCACATTGTGCTTTCAAAAAGCTCTAAATTTTAGTATATAAATCAATAATTACGGCTGCCAACATCCCTCACCTTCAACGTATACACTATCCGTTGCGATTTAGCATGGTTGCCTGCTTGTAACAACAAATGCCATCAACGGTGTTTTTGAGACACTTTTATCGAGGTTGGCCGTCCGTCTAAAAGCCTTTGTAAAACTTTTTTTAAACCGTTTAAACGTTTTGCTTTTGCAAATCCTTTGCAAAGCGTTTGTAAAACGTTTGAACGTTTTTCAGCTAACGCGTTGGTTTTCACTTCATGCGGTCGCAACATGACTTTTGAAGGGCATATTGTTTATTTGTGGCCCGCGTAGTAAGTAAATTTGCGTCCGAGCGGAGCGAGGGGCCACAAATAAACCATATGACCGACAAATGTCATGTAGTTATCATTATCATCAATATACAAGGTAAATTAATTTAAAACATACATATTTGTTGCTGACAGATCTTGTTTTTAAGTTGGTCGGTTTTAACAGGCTGCAAATGTATTTGTGGCTCGCCTAGTTCGTCATCGGCCCGCCGATTGAGTGCATGTTTTCTAGCGGGCGGTTTGTCATTTGGCCGCTGTTAGTTATATTAAGGTGTATAATATGAACTTATGAAAATAATTATTGGACTTAAATTTGTTCAAAGCAATAAAATCGATAGGGGAATTGTTTTATAGAGGCCTTATTGGGCTGATTGGCTGAATAAAGCCGTGTTCCTGTCATATATATATAACTGTATATAAAAATTTAACAGGGCAAGCAAGGTCCACGCCAATGCATACTCGCAGTAAAAGAGAAATTCACGTTTATTTAATCTTACTATATATAGGTTTGTAAGTTTAAAAACGTAGATATAATAATTTAAAAACACCTTTATTCAACAAACAAATCATGCGTACGCAACCTTTATCTATATTTGGTTAGCGCGTGGCTGCAGGTATTGAAGAGATTTGATTAATATGTCAGAACTCAGGTTCAAAAATGTTTTCATATCTTTTTCTTGGCAATCATTTCAAATACTGCATACAAAACTGACCCTGATAATCAATAATCATGTGGTTTACTGATTACATTTATCGGATATTTCAATAGAGGATATTACACGGTAGCGCGAATATATGGATTTTATCTTCGAGTTGTGAAAACAATATTTTACGAATGAGCGCTAGTAGCGCATGAGTAAAGTACTCTTTATTTTAATCACGAGAAGATAAAATTCATATCTTCAAGCCATCCTGTACTATTCCTTTTATTATATAGATTAGCCAGCTCTTGGGTAGGAGCGGGAGGTAAGTGACGTCATTGATATCTTCACTAGAAAATGTCACTGAATATTCTCTAAAAAAATACTCCCATCTATATAACAATAAGTAGCTTTTGGAGTAAAAAAAAGGTTCGTAATAATACTAAAATTTCAGTTCATTTGAGTTAATCTGTCATAATTTGTAAATGTGGGGTATATTTGACCGATTTAGGGTTTAGGTAATATAGCCTAACCCAACATGTGGAGCCAATTAGATAGCATTCACTAACTTAGATTGAATATTTTTGTCTGAAATTTCTATTATCGTTCTAAAATCAAAAGTTCGTAATAATACTAAAATTTCAGTTCATTTGAGTTAATCTGTCATAATTTGTAAATGTGGGGTATATTTGACCAATATAGGGTTTAGGTAATATAGCCTAACCCGATATGCGGAGCCAAGATAGGCATTCACTAACTTAGATTGAATATTTTTGTCTGAAATTTTTATTAGGTTGGTGGTTCGATACTGACTTGCTGTCTTGAGCTCAATAAACGTTTCAGAACTTGAGCTTGACGAAGGCATACAGAACGACAGTTTAGTCCAAAGTGGTAGTTATAATGATTAATTACATGATTGATTGCGCATAATTGTTTTTAGAATGAATATACTAGCCCAGCTTAGTATCTTGAAGTGGAAACCCATGGTAAATACAAGACATGAGTAAAAAGTTTTAAAAAAAATTGACGTTTCGTTGCTAACGTGCAACATCTTCAGAATAAATTATAACAGCGTTGTCGAGAGTATATATATTTACAAATAGAGTAATTAATTAGTGGCAAAACAATGAAAAGTGACAAGACCCAGGTCACGAGTTGTCAAGTCACATGGTAGAAATCGTTAGGTGAAATAGTGTTGATCAGTATGGTGAATGTGTGACTGAATGGCAGAAAGGGCATGGGTGGCCAGTCTCTTACCCGTCAAAGGCAAAATTCCTATGTGCTCTGAGATACGCGTATGTAGATGGCGCCGAGATGCTCCGCAGTATTGACACGTGTTAAGCCGGTTTCCACTTGCGAATTTTTTCGCGCGAATCGACATTTCTATTGTAAATACTGAATAGATTTCTAATTAGTTCCAGCCGAGAGCTCATAAGACAAGAGAAAAATGTCGATTCGTGCGAAAAAATTCGCAAGTGGAAAACTGGCTTTATAGACCACACGCGATCTCAGAAGCTTGAGAATTCAGTGATTACCATTTGGTGTACGAATTCAAATTAATACTTTTTTAAAATTTTTAATTGTCATTAATTAATAACTTATGCGTTACGTAGAACTACCAAATTTCCATACGTTTCAGATGATAATT
Organism: Paragorgia papillata; assembly: GCA_035771165.1. Taxonomy (NCBI): domain Eukaryota; kingdom Metazoa; phylum Cnidaria; class Anthozoa; order Scleralcyonacea; family Coralliidae; genus Paragorgia; species Paragorgia papillata. The sequence continues at coordinate 854,815 of JAWNZC010000091.1, forward strand.
CTTGGCCATCCCACAGACGCTGACAAAATTCATTCACGCACCCCCGGATTCTTTTAACAATTACTGCACCGTTTGGGATATGACAGTGGCTGTCAATAAAAAGAATAGATGGTGGACGTAAAACACAGAAGACTTATCAGAAATAGTAAAAACAGCTACTTTGTTGGCTGAATCATCAAGTAACAGTTCAAGTTGTGCTGCAACAGTAGACGGACGGTACGAATCGACAAGACGTACAGGCAAGGGACTATCTGGAGTCAAAGGGACGATTCCTGATAAAATGTCACATGCTTCTTTAGTCGACAGGTAACGAGATGGCAAGTTCTGACGAAAGTCATCGTAAACCTTATTTCCCAACTCCATACAACGAACAAGAAGACAGCCATATTGGAGAAAGGGGTCCAGTATCTGGATATTGAATCTGTTGCGTCTGAACTACGTGACCAATTATTAATGCTATTAGGCCACAAGCGCTGCTGCCATTCCGTCCACCGATGCTACCTTGGTTGATCTCAAAAGGAAGTTTCCATATGATGCAATGACCGTCATGAACGTCGGCATTAATAACATCGGGATAAACGCTCTCGTCAGCAGTATCAGTTAAGTTGTCTAAGTTGATAGACACAACATCTACACTACTTTCATCTTCGTCAAGAGAGTCATCTTCATCTTCGTTGACACCTTCTTCGTCACTGACACTGGCATTCAAGGCTAATTCTAATTTGTCAAGGATACTTTGGGACAATTTACTATCTAAAACATCCCTGAATATATCCACTCCGAACGATAGTTGGTTTACGGCGTAATCGATACCTCTCCGTAACAGCGCCATTTTACCTCTAACAATTGACATCTCACTTGAATTCAAATAGTATTTCCCCTACAAAAAAATATTTAAAAAAAACATAATTCACAATTTTAGGACGAGGTTGTCTGATATCGTGATTTGTCAGTGGCAAGCAAGTAAATTATATGACGATATCAAAGGCAGAGGAAAATAATTAAACTGCGGTACTCTGACAAATCACGATATTTTGTTTTTATTACGTTAATTGTTTTTTTATTGGAATAATTTTATTATAATATGAGCAGGCATTTATTTCTTTGAAAGTGACATAGCGATCCCTTATTAGACAATAATTAAAAGAATTAAGAAAAAGATATATATCAACCATGATGGAAATGCACTTCATTGTCATACCGGATACAATCTGATATCATCTTCAACTTCATCTTCATCAATATTCACGTCACATCTTGGGGTAACGTCTAATAAAATATAAAGCATTATTTATAAATTGTGGCATAAAAACATTGATATTTGGAATCATGTGTTATTATTGATATAAAATAACTGAACGTATATAACCAATGCATTAAACAGTTAAATAGTCATTTATAGTTTAATAGTTATTTAAAAAATGTGATGTCAATTGCTGTTGTTGCCGTTTTAAATTGGGAATTACGACGTCTTTGTAGTAGTGCAGATAGTTCTCTCCATTTCTTTTCTCACTATATCAATTTCTTCCTTATATCTTCTTCGTTCCATTTCATGTTCTGCCACCGACTTCTTTACACGAACAGGGGTTCCTTAAAATGATGATAATTTAATCGACATAGTTGGTAATGGGTCTGAATGCAAGTGGATGGCAGTGTTAGCAAAAATACGAAAGGAAAATTTAGACAATCATGAACAGTTATAAAAGTCATAAAGTTTGAAAAAGAAATAAAAAATGAATGAACATATCAACTAGAAGTAATGCGTAATTCAATTTGTAGAAGAAACAATTAAGCTCAGTGAGCAGCAGTGTTTTCTCAGATTCATCAAAACACAAGGAGTTATATTAGCCGAATGTTTTAAATCTGATAAATAGAGAAAAATACATGGATGTGCGGAAATATGACATTTATTTCGAGTGGCCGTGATATCTCTAAAAAAGCGAACAAGTGAGATACCCTGTTCAACACGAGAAACAATTTCATATTTCCAAACATACATGTATTGTTCTGTTTATTATATAAAAAAATAGTCCTATTGCCCCCACAAAAATAGTGCAGTATACTCTAATGCGTTTTATGATAATTTGACACATATGAGATTATCATGAATAATCACACATGTGAGGTTATCGATTTTATTAGCAGCGGAAAAATCAATAAACCACTCTATTTTATATAATAAATAAGATAAAACACTGCTGCTAGTATTTTGTTTGACTTCAACAACGACCCATTTCTTCGCAAAGATCTAGATGTAAAGTGGATAGGTGTATGTACTAAAAATTCATATATAGTTTCTCTCGTGCTCAGGCTGCCATGGAAACTTTCCATACTCTACATCTGCCATCTCCAAGTGACATGATGGTCTTAGAAAGTTACAGTCAGAAACAAATTCCTTTAATGCTGTTTGACTAAATGAAATCTTTCTGCGAAGGCGAGTTAGCTGCTTGGAAGACCCTTTAAGAAAACAAAAAATAAAATAAAAAGCAAACTAATACATTAGGATATAACAAAAACATTAACAGTAACAACAAAAACAACAACAACACTATATGTAAACTATTCTAATGCCTACTGATCGTTTTTCCAGCCCTAGTTCCTTTAAATGTTATCTTAGGCGGGTTTATTTCTCTCTGGTTACAACGAACATGCTGGGCATTCCATCCAGTTTTTGTTTTCAAGTTTGTCCAGCTCAAATTTACAAAACTTCCACTCCTTAAATGCCCTGTTCAATGTTGGTATGTTTATGGTTCCAGTCTACAGCAAAAGTGTAACATGATCACCATGTATGACTCAATTCCTTGAATAGAATTTAAAGCATTTTGAGATGAGATAAATAGGAATAGGTTTCGTTGTATTGCATTGACTGGGAATTTAACCCAGACCGGCCGCTTTGAAAGCTACAATGCTAACCATTACACCATCAATGCATATTTTATCAATGCAAAATATTACATTACAAAATGATATAAATAGTCTTGTATGTAAATAAAAAATATGTATATATACATAGTATGTACATACAATATGAGTGGACAGGTTGTATCAAATAACAAAACATTTTCTGTAGGGGTGGAGTTATGGATATTTTCTACAATACAGTGTAAAATTTCTTACAAATGAGCCAGAATATATCATAAGAAATAAATAAAAAATAGAAGAGACAATATCTATTGTAATCTCTACATGTACCTGTACATTAATTTTCAGTAAGTTTGCTGTGAAACCTTTATTGACAGTTACATAACATTTAACTAAAGTCCAGATTGTTGCATAGACTTACCCTGCCATGGTTCAAGAAAAGTCCTGAAGACCAAATACAAAGGATCTTTCAGATGCACCAGGCATTCTTTTTTGTAGGTTGTCCCAATAGTCAAACAAGTCTTGGTGAAATAGATGATGGTGTTCCAGGCCAAAATAAATTTTCGATGCAACCTTCAATAGTAATTTGGCAAGGAAGCTCTCCAAAGCAGGAAAGACATTTGAAAGATGATACAACATCAAGTTCGTATCTGCCTGCAATATTAAAATTATTACATTTTTAAAAATAGAGTTTTTAAAAGTTTGAGCTTTCGACTACAGTTCTTTGAGTCTTCATCAGAATGTGGGGGTTATCATGTGAGAAATGTTTATATTCATGTCTCCCTGTGACAGTAATCGCTGTGAACATCTGATTTGTTGTCTGTTGGGGTTGTCGTAATTTGCTGTTGTCTCAGGTTCAGTTAAAGGTTCGGTGGTGGGTTTTCTTTTACAGATTACTTAGACAGTACGGCATAGAAGTAGCTACAAACTTTCCACCAACTTCACAAAATACAGTTGACAGAGACAAAACTATCAACACAGACCAACACAACACCATATATATGTTTCTGTGTCGTGACTGTCCACAACACTACATGTAGAAGAAACAGCAAAGAAGTGGAAACACGCCTAACAGAACATCCCAACGCCATCATGCAAACAACATGACCTTAAGTCTCTCCCTGCAAACCATGCAGATGACTACAGACATTCCTTCAACTGGTCTCAAACGAAAATACTTGGACAAGCAACAACACGACACACACGGGGATTCAAAGAAGCCTGGCACAGCATGGACATGTCTACCTTCAACAGACACATCGACATTCCCACTATCTACCAACAACTTAAACACACTCAACATCTCTTCATTCTTCAACATCTCTCCTGACCAAACTTCTATATCTAGTACCAAAATTCAGACCACCGCAATTACATGTACAAGAAATCCCACTACCGAACCTTTTTGTATGTGTGTATATACCGGTACTGTAGTAAGTTTAACTATTTACCTCTTAATGTTATCACAATAACTTGGCTAGCACTGAATATTGTATCAAAGCAATGACCACTCTCACCACAAAATAGGCATTCCTTTGGTTGGTGGTAAATTGGAACTGGCCTTTCTATATTCAATAAATCTAACAAAAAAGTCTATAGGCCAACCTATAGGATTCTATAGGCAATTGGAACATTTCCTATAGGCGACCTATAGGAATACAAGCCTATAGGCGACCAACCTATATATCTCTATAGGCACCGAGTGCTTCTATAGGCAATTGGAACGTTTTCTATAGGTTGCCTATAGATTTTTTTCATGAGGGACAGACCATATATATTTCAGGAGAGCACTGATAAACTTAAGTTTGATGACATTTTATACCAGCTAGGTTTCTTGGTGCAAACTATTGGTGCACTCATTTTTATAAAAATTTTAATCTGTAGTTATTTAGTTTCCAGCAGCATTTTTTAACATGGAGTAGTTGAACATTTCAAGAAAAACTGTAGAATGTAGTAAAATGATCCTTCCTTATTCCACAATTTGAACACTAGACAATGTCTGCAAAATTTAACTTACTAATAGTAATAAAGTTTCCACCATTGTCTATACCAGTGGTTGGCTGAACATATTCATAGTATCTTGAATGGAAAACTTCTCTGTCATGAAATGGCAGCATTTTATGTTGCTCCAAATCACAACCCCCACAAAAGTTTTGCCCTTGAAAACATTGCCTACATCCTCACCACTACTGGCCTCTCCTGGCAGATATGGGACACATTTTCAGATTGACCTTGTAAATGCAGCATTGTCTTAAAAATCCTTGGCCTAATTGACTCCCAGTTTAAGTTTACATTGAACATTCTTCTTTTCCATAACATGGTTTTTTCCCTTCCAGTACAACTCTCTATAAACTTGTTCGTTGTATTAATAAGGTCATTCAGTGTATCTAGAGTATAATTATAAACAAATAGTATATGTTGATACAACTTAAGGTTGCTAAATACAAGTTTCTTTATATATAGATTTTTTTCTACTTGCCTGGTGTGGTTTGTCCCTTATAATGAGCACAAAAAAGTGAAAATAAGTTGTCTAACTGTTTAAGTTTTAGTAAACAGTACAAATACTACCAGGTACAGTAGAAAACAATTTCTGGAGCACAATAAATATTTCAAAAAGTAAATCAAGACTTATTGTTAACCCATTCTTGCCTGGGGGACAACCTTTATTATTTTGTTCTGGCTAATGCTAAACAATCGATTCAAGAAAGAAGAGGCTGGTTGAGGCTGGCATAGGCAGAAATAAGTGAAAATAAAATGCAAATATATAATATTATATTTGTTAATAAGGCAATAACATGACTTTTGAAGGGCATATAGTTTATTTGTGGCCCGCATAGTAAGATAACATATTAGATCTTGTTTTTAACTTGGTTGTTTTTAACGGGCTGCAAATGTATTTGCCTGGTTCATCCAGGGGCGGATCTAGGGGTAGTCAAACCGATCACGCGACTAAGGTAAAAATTGCAAAATTAACGCAGTTAATTAATTAAGTTAATTAATTCAAACTGCGGTCCATAGCAAAGACATTAATATTCAAAATGTGTAGTCCAGTTATCAAGTTTCATACAGCAAGGCCTTCGATAAAGTAATATATCAAGTCACAGAACAGCGGTCTTGCGCGTGAGTTTTGATCGTTCTGTAGTCTGATTCCAGCCATGCGATTGGCCAATTTGCTTTTTGATCGATCTGTGGGGGTTCTGATCGGTTTGTGGATCAGGGGCTCGTATACAAGCTATCCGATTGGCTAATTTAAAAAATATCTGAATTCTCATTGGCTACATTTTTTGATCGATCATATGCATCAGCTTCAGTGTATACGGCATGATTCTATAGCCTTTCTGATCGCAGCTTGAACGCGAAGGCTCAATTTCAAGTGCCACAGAAATATAAAAGCGAAATAGCGAATATACTGCAATGTCCTGTAGTATTTACGAGACTGTGCAGTCCGCGTTTGAGAGAAACGATCGGCCATATCTTCAAGATGTTTACGCTGATCTGATGAAGCGAATCGACGTATGTTCGAGAAAGGAAAAACAAGTCTTGTACAACCATAAAGTAAATATATTCTATTTTAACTAAATTCGACTCTTCTTATAATAGTTTTGGACTTGTATTAACCGAACAATCTGTGCGCCATGCCCGGCTGGCATGATCGTTTATGAAATCAGCATATTACTGCGGTCAAAAGTTTATTAATATTAAATATTTCACTTATATACCGCGAACCCAGCCCGGCCAGCCGAACCAATATATACTGTAGTGTAGGCATTTTGTTTATGCTTTTTGTCGCCTGATATTAGTTTAAGATTTTGATTTGGATATCTATTATCCATATAATGTATAGGGACTGTGTCAGTGTGTCTTGTTGACTTGTTAGACCACATGGCTTTGTGTAATACGATCTCTAGTTTTTTATCTATGAAAATAATATAATCTCGTTGCATTACAAATTTTTGGTACGTTTTTATCTTTCCTTGCAAAGAATCAGATGTTCAGTTGAGTTTATCAATTTAATCTGAATAGGATTAAGTTAGGTTGGAATAGGTTTTAGCCTTTTAGGTTGGAATAGGTTTTAGGTTAGGACTTAGGTTAGGTGGGGGTATTAGGGTGGGGGGTATTTAAAAGGGTTGCAATAGACTGGGATGGTGTTACAAATTGAGGAATTTCACATCCACGAAATGTCCCATATAGTCACCCATTTCTAACCAAACTCCTTTTGCTTCGTGGCAAAGGTGTGAAAGGCAGGTGTCTGGCGCCTTAAACCAGTTTGCTCTTTTTTGGCCTTCCAAAGGCTGTCCATGTCGGAATCACAGGCATGTTGCATGAAAATCCCGAAAAAGATCTAGTGTGGGTATTAATAACTAATCATACCCCCCCCCCCGAATGTTCACAAACGAAAATTTTGACTAACGTACGAAAAATCCTGGATCCGCCCCTGGGTTCATCATCAGCCTGCCACTTGAGTGTTTTCAAGAGGGCAGCTTATCATTTTGCCATGTATATTGATGATAATAGTAAATAATGAGACTAATTCAAACTATGTTCAAACTCACAATTTGTAGACTGATAAATGTGCACTACCTAATTACATCATAAAATGCACCCAATACCTTTCTTACCATTACAATACCAAAACATAAACTACTGTAATAAGTGTATTAAACTGTACATGTAATTACACGCATTTTAAAAATTGTTCCATATTTGATCTCTACAAAAATTTGCTGTTATCTGAGGTAATCTGCGAATCTTTATTATTTTATTGTAATGTAAAACAATTTTTATAATCAGCAGAGGGTATTAGGGAAGGTTACGGCTAACCCTACAAGCAGCCTAGCACTAATTGTATAATGTTACATGTACATGTACTGTGTACAATGTGTACATGCATGTATATTTTAATACATGTAATCATGTATACATATCAAGCCATACTCCCAAATAACTCCTGTCAGATAATTCAAAAGTGAATGTATATCTTAATCAAATAAAAAAAATTAAAATATGCCTGTAGTACGTACCAGATATGTCATCGAGAACTACCTCAGGCTCTTTGGTGCACGAGTTTCCTTGTCGTTTGTTCGATCCAGAAAGATTCGTTATCCTTTCCGGCCTGTATTTCGAATGAAAAACCCGTTCTCCTGTGACCGAATCACGTTGATAGATAACTTCAATTGGATTACGCTTTTTCACTTTTTCATTTTCCCTGATCATCGACGCGAGATCAGCTATATTTTCTGCCGAAGTCTTCTTTCTCCCTTTCTTCGCTCCTTTCCTCTCCATGCCCGCCATGTTTACTATATACGAAATGCGAACAGAGATAACAAGGAGACTGGGGAGACCAAGTAAGCCCCTTCTCTTTAGCATTATTGTAAATCGAAGAGCATGTTTAATTTATAATTATTATAAATCATAGGAAGAGACCATGTTGTTGAGGAAGCCCCCGCGCGCTCAGCGCAACTTCCCCAAAGACGCCTGAGTACGAGGCTAGTGGCTCCCGCTGACAGGTCAGCGGTAGTAACAAAAATTGTGAGCTATTATAAGTTGTTAGCCTGTGAGGTAACAGTGTCTTTTAATTGGTCAATCAGTCTTCAGGGACACTTATGTTCACAAGGTTTTATATATGACAGTTGAATTGTTTACTCGTAATTCTATTAATAAAAGAGTTAGAAAATTGCTATTATCCTTTTGCCTAACAATGTTACATACGAAACAAACCCATGAAAAAAGTCCTGGTATAACAAAATTTAAACACCAAGGACCGGTTGTATAAAAAAGTAGTTAACTTTAACTGTAGTTAGAGCTTAATTGTAGCCAATCCGGACCAGCGTTTCGTTTGAGAAGTTAACTACGATTTAACTACGCGACGGATATAGTTAAACTGTCGTGAAGAGTCTTATACAACTGGCCCCCGGGATATACATACACTCAGAAATTTACAGACAACGGCAGCATAGTTCTAGGTATTTAAAGATAAACACAATTTTAGTATTACAGCTCGAAAATTGTCTAATCGCAGGTATTTTTCCAGTTTCCAACCTCGACTAAATACATCCCTGGAAGGACAGCGAAGCACAGGCTACGTCCACATTAATCCGGTTTCGTAGCGTTTTTATATTGTTTCAGGTATTTTGACCATTGTTTTCTCTTCCCTTCTCCCCTTCGTTACTGAACTAAAAATGTCACATGGAACTTACCAAATGTAATTAGTAAAAATATCAACCTAAAACGGTCAATTAATTTAGTCACTTTCATCACTAGTGTCCAGTTCAGTGTCAAAATCTATTCCAACATCACTTGAAGTACTAACTTTCACTTCAGTATTAACAAAACATTGGAAAAGTGTTCTCTGATTTTGATGGAGGCAAGCTTTTTTGAGTTTTTTCCTCATGTCACTGTTCTCTTTAGATTTCATCAGTTTTGATTGCATTTGTTGTGCCAAGTATTCGCAATGTTCCAAGGCATCCATCGTAAAGTATTTCTTTTTCATCAGCCAAGACATAGCTTTAGCTTTATAATGAAATCTGGCAACTAACTAGCAGCTCTGTTTGATATTTAATTATTTTTTATATATTAGCACCCGGTGAGGGTGCTAATCTCGGCATGCGTGTACACCATTTACACGCGAAATTACACGCGAGATGAAAACCCGAAAGTAATTCTGAAACCTGTTATCAAATCCACAACTTGCGCAGTTTGAATAGCAGAGTACTGGTAACTAAACTGTTAAATTATTCAAATTATTTAAATTTACGTCAGCAAATTATAATTTATAAGTTCGGTTAGATTGCGAAATAATTTTTCAACGATCGTCACGAAAGAAATCTTTCCCAGAAAAAAATGGTTTCAGCTAAAATGTACATTAATATTACTATGGAAAAAGACCAAAGAAAGAAGGCTAAGAAGAGATGTGACACCGAGAAGAGGTGAACTTAAAACCACTCGAAAAAAAAGTCTAAAAATTACACTAAAAAGCGAAAACGATGCCGACCGAAATGTAACTGAAAGAACAAGGGTGTCTCCTGAAACTTTTCAAAGCCGATAAAGAATTCTGCTCTGGTGTATTCTACTTAACTCGAGGGAGAACGATGAAGAAACTTTGACTGGTGAACTGGCTTTATAGACCAATTTGACTGGCAATTTGGCTTTATAGACCATGAAGAGAACTGAATGAAGCTTTGTCATATTTATTCATGTCCACAACGAAAAAAGTTACCACGAACGAGAGGAGTAGACTGAATTGGCAGTGCCAGTGTTTGTGGTGACAAAAGCAGAAGAAAGTTTAACGATAGAAGATTTGTATTTACCAGTTTAGGGTGTTAAAACGAAAGAAATCTTGAAAATGGAAATCAATATAAATAATATATTGTCTTAGGACGTTGGCATTGGGGTTTTTTTCCTGGTCACTATTATCTATTTTTGAACAGTGAAAATTTGTAATTTGGTTCATCTCGTTTTTTTTGTTTTTTTTTTAATATTGACTTTGCATGTTGTTTCGGTGTGTCAATACATGACTACATTTGAACCTTGCTAACTAATTTTCTAGGATGTTTTCTGATCTGTGTGTAATTTATAATACAACTGAAAAATCAGAAATTAGGGGAGGGGGGGGGGGGGGTGTGTTACAAAAATGCATATAAAACGGGCGAGGGATTGTTGCATTCATATATTTCTAGTAGGTTGAGTAAAATTGCCATCAGTTAGCAATTTTATTACTTCGTCTACTTTGTTTTTAAACCTACAATCTTGGACAATAATAGTTGTAACAGTCAACCCCTCCCCCCCGATTCAATGTTGTTATATGAAACTCCAGTCCAACATTGTTTCAGTTCGGTCAACATTGAATCGGGGGGAGGGGGTGTTACAACATTATTGTCCAAGATTGTAGCTTCCTGCTCTTTAGCTGATTTCCGTCCATTTGTTTTTGAAGACTTTTTCTTGCATTTTGCTTGTGCCAGCAGCTTGCTCTGCAGATGCATTTTCCTTTTTCTTAAAAGTTACTATTTGTAATTAAAATAGTGTATGTTTTGGATGCAAGGATTAAGTGTATTAATGTACAGTATTAAAAAAGTAAATCATTTGGATCACAGCAGAAACAGTACATGTATGTATCTTCATACCCCTATTAAAAGATGGGTATGAAATATTTTTTAATTATTTGGAGGGAGTACCAAGTAATTTCTGGAATGGTTGGACGGGGTACAAAACATTTTTCCAAATCTTATAAATAGCCTCCACCCCCCCCCCCCCCATAACACATACTTAATGACCGCTACCGTATTAGCCACTTCGAAATTGCCATTTACCATTGAATCATGGGGCTGTTTTGGGAGACGAGAACAAAGGAACCACCCCTCAAAACAGTCCCATAATGCAATGGTAACGTCGCTATTCTCAGGCCTCCAGCTTCTCCTAGAGAACGAGTTATCCAACAAATGTTCGTCGCGAGAATACGGTTAAGCTTTCCTAAGGTTCCGCAGTGACTCAGGTACCGCGTTGTCTTTTAAGGTTTACAACCTATAAATGCTTTTTGCATTTGACATAAAATGTATTGTTTGAACACGCCGCCGTAGTCGTCGTGTTTTCTTAAAGTCCCTATTAAATTGAGTCAAGCTGAGAGCTTTTTACGTCATAGACTCCAAAACAACAATGACTCTTCTGTTCTTTTTGAGTCTGACGTCAAAAGCTCTCATCGACTCTTTCTTCTCAAGCTCGGTCAATTCAAGGGCGGTATTTTAAATACAAACTTCACACAAAGTATAACCTTTATTTCAACAAATGTCGAAATAAAACGATTACTAATTACCGTAATATTTTGAACATTAAGTACAAAAATAACAAACAATTTCTTCATCAGAGAACCACTTTATGAAGTTCATGTATTATTTCAGCAAATTGAAAAGGTGGTATTAACACTGTCAAGAATTTGAAGAACGAAGTAGTGACGTTTCGAGCGGAGCCCTTCATCAGAGTAAATGTGAATTGATCTTAAATTGTGACATTGACATTTACTCTGATGAAGGACTCCGCTCGAAACGTCACTATTTCGTTCTTCAAATTCTCGGCATTGTACAACCTTTTCGATTTGCTATATTTTAAACACTGCCTACGCAGCACTCTACTATTATTTCAGCGTGCCGTTGTCGAGTTATAGCAAGTTCTCATTGCCAAATTGATACTCTGTAAGCAGGCGGTGTGCGGCCTCCGATCGCAAAGCGTAATGGTCAAAAATTAGATTTGATCATTATGCGGCTGAGCGCAGTCAGGCGAGGACTGTACCCAGTTGAGGAAAACACAACGGATTGCTTGTTATCTTGTAATGGGGATCACTTGTCTTTTACCTTTTCTGAAAAAGTACTCCAAAGCGGTTAACATAAACTGCTTTTCGGTAAAAGTAGCTGCTATCGATGCTCCATGTTGGATACACAAAGCTTTGGCGATTTCTTTGTTGCAAACAGGCTCCCGAGAAAGGTGAGACAAGCATTTGTCATGCAAATTGAGTTCATATATTATTTAGCGCAATATTTAAATTTGTCTATCGAATTGTTTTCCTTTAGGTTCTTTCGAATATTCAATAGTTACCTCCAGCTTCTCAAGGATTCGGCAGTGATACCTTTCATTGTGTTTGACGGACAATCTTTGCCAGCCAAAGAACAAGAAAACATTCGAAGGGATAGGTAAATATTATTTGCAATATAAACAATGCATTTTAATACAAACGTATAAACTCTATTTCGTGACAACCATTTCTATATATTTGCAACAGGGAGAGACAAGAGCGATTAGTGGAGGCTCAGGACAAACAATTAGACGAGAGACAAAGAAACAAGTTACTCAGTCAGAGTGTTGGGATAAGATACGAAGATGTTGTCGAGTGCGTAAAGGTAGTTAGGTAATTCGCAGGCTTCAGAAATTTATTGTCTCGACTAAATATATGCCTCGATAACGTGCTCAATATTTCGTTTTAGCTATGCGTGTGTCAGGGTATAAAATACTTGGTGTCTCCGTACGAGTCTGATGCCCAAATCGCATTCCTTTTAAAAAATGGATATGCTGATGTTGCGATCACTGAAGATTCTGATCTGCTAGTTTATGGCTGTGAAAAGGTAAGTTACCTTAAAAATAGTTCCCAAAATATGGCGGGAACTTAAATCATATATGATTTAAATTTTGTCTTTTTTCAATATCATTTGTGTTAAGGTTATTGTGAAACTTCAACTAAATGGTGATGGGGAATGCTTCACTTTATCAGAAATACTTACTGGCCTAGGTGTATCAAGAAAACAGTTTCTCGAAGGTTGTGTTGCTGCTGGCTGCGATTATTTAAAGAACGTCTGCGGGGTTGGCATCCATACAGCATTTAAATTGGTAAAGTCTGGTCGTCTTTTTGACAACTTGAAAATGAAAGGGGCTTCTCTTAGCTATACAACCTGTTTTAAAATGGCAGTAAAGGTCTTCATGCACCAAACCATCTTCGACCCCTCGAAGCTACAAGTTGGTCCACTACAAAAATGGACTGATGTTCCAGATAACGAAATTCAAACTTATTGTGGACCGTATCCTTTATTTACCACTTTAATAAAACAAAACACAATATAATAATATATAAGCATACTAATGATTATTGATAATCAATTAATTGCTAATTAATTATTTTATCTTATATAAATATTTACATTCTTTACAGGCCTATATTTAAAGAGAACAATAATTATATGAAAAATCTGACAGCCCCAACTTGGACTCAAACATATGCAAGGTTTTTGAATCACTGCATGGGTGCTATTAACCATTGCGCTATTTATTGCAATTTTCATGGATTTTTTTTTTATTGCTGGTTGAAGCAATCAGATCAGATTGTTCATACAATTATTCAATGTTGTTGTATTATACATATATAGTGCTATTTACAATTTTTACATCTGAGCCATGCATGGTTTAAACAAAATATTAAATTAAATACAACAGTGTACTTGTGCCTTAATTTAATATTCAGTATTGTTGACAAAGATTATGCACTTGAACTTGCAACAGGGAACATAAACATTAAAAATGGTGAAAAACAAAATAATTTTCCCCAATTCCAAAGGGTAAGTCAATAGGACAATTTTTGGAAAGCAATAGGACAATTTTTTATACAATAAACAGAATATAATATGAACAGAAAATATAATATGGATGCTTGAAAAATGAAATTTATTTCTCATGTTGAACAATATATCTCACTCATTCGCTTTGTTCGCTTGTGAGATGTCCTGGTCAACACTAAAAATAAATTTAATATTTCCACACATCCATGTATTCTCTATATATTATATTTTGTTTCATATAATAATAAACATTAATGATTCATTTTCCTCAGATGTCAGCCTTAAAAAAACTATTAAGGTCTCAGTGTGTATCATCAATCTCGCAGTCGGCCTTTGCCAGATAATACAAACTTTAACATTGACATAAAAGCATCATATTAAGAGGAGATTTTTTAATTATCGAGAAACTGGCGCTCAAAAATACCGTGATCCTTTGCGAAAAACAGTGAATTCTGTTCTTTTTTGGAACATGGCGGTGAACGCTGTAATTTGTTGGATTTTTTGCTTATTGATCTAATAAAAACTCACTCATTGTTACATGTAATACTTGAAATGTTGTCTTCAATACAATTTCGTCCACTGGAAGTTGGTGCAACATCTTCACGGCGCTTTTAACGGCAACAACGTGCTTCATTAGATTTTATGGGGTTGTGTTTGACAGCAGAAGGCACACAGGTAAGAATATTTCACTTATTTATTTGTGTTACTAGATGATTAGATTTCTTTAAAAAAATTATATGGGTAGGAACATATATTAGTAAGCTTTGTGTCGTATCTGCATCAGTTTGATATTAGTCGCACATAATTAACCTTTTCGCCCGTTCAAGTGATAGACATGTGGTGTTGACTTTGAAAACCAAAATTTTGTTGGTTCCAACAATGTTTTGTTCAGATTCACTTTGAAATTGATGTTGATCTCAATAATGCTGTATTCTTTCTGAAGAAGGGTTGTCATATTCCAGAATAAGCCTGAATCAATGCATGTATTGAGGAGTTTTTTGACGATTAACGTTTATTTTTAGTCTTGAAACTTTGTTATTGTATGCCATAAATTCGTACCAACTAACCAAGTAGAGATATTCAGAAATATTAGATATTTTTACCTTAAAACTAATTGGCACACCGTGAACCTTATGGCACATTACATTCGATCAGCGAGGTTTAAAACCATCGTTGTTTTAAAAAAAAATAACCGGATGGTCCTCGCAATATTTTTAAAGTAAATATTACAGTTTTTGCATTTTCATCATTTTATTTTAAAATGGACACCTATTGCTTTCTTGGTTATAAAATATTTTAATTAATGACTAAACCTTTAAAGGTTTGCTTACTATGTAGTTTTAAAAGCAAGTATTAATAGAATGTCAGCCAAAATCTAATAGAAAATCCAGAAAAATAATTATCAGGGTTTTTTATAATGAAAAGTTGCTAGTTCTTGCCAAATGGGCCAAAACATGTTTGTGGGCATTACTAAAATGTAAAAATAACTCTTAATTTGGATTGGCACACCACATGGTATACTTTATCTTCTAGTTTAATTACTACTCTCCAAAATAAAAATGATTTAAAGAAATTTTAGGTGGATGGTCCTCGCAGAATTTGAGCATTTTTGTACGCTTATCTGTTTTGTAGACTGTAATTTGATTAAGGTGGCAATACGAGGTTTTATTTCTAAAGCAAAGATTATAGAAAACGTTGGAAAACATGTGCAGTAGATGAATGTCATAGTAATCAATTGATACTACTGTAGTACTGTGCAAAGAAACATATATGTAAGGCTACAGTGGTTATCTATAGGAAAGGTCTAAGAAATAAAGGGCATGTTTATATGAAGGCAATTAAGTGACTCGAGCTAAGCAAATTACTTTGAAAAGGTGAGATCTCAGCTGGTATAAGAATAAAGGTTTCCCAGCTTGCTGTTTAAATGAATATATAATTATAAACTATATATATGGTATATAATCAGATATAAGTTTAACTATTTTATGTAACTTATGGGACTGGGGATGTGTAACATGACTAAAAAAGCCTGGGCTTTAAAATGGGTTTTTTTATAAATTGTTCACTTAATTTAAATTCAATATATTAATTTGCTTTTTTAGATTTTTGTGGCTATGCCTAACTCTGACCAATATGTCAAAACTGCCAATATTTATGGAGTACGTATACAGTATACTAGCTGTAACTGGATTTGGGAGCTAGTCTTGAACAGTAATAATTAGTAATCGATCAGCATGTACATAAACTTGAAGTAATATGTGAAAAAAAAATTGTATCAGCTTTGTGATATTGGATTTTTGTGAGTGTACTTATTCAGCTTACACATTACTATTGTAAACATGTTTATCAATTATGAGCTATTGGAGTGGTGGTATTTTTTTTGCCTGGTTTATACCTAAACAAATTTCTTTTCCCTTCCCAGCTTCCCCCAACAACCAGAATGTTGAATCTGCCAACTTTTGTGCTTTTGTGGCTTGTCAGACCACAACCGACTGTCTATAGGGTCAGGGGAGGGGAACACATCACATTGTAATGGTAGTAATGCACGAATCAGTGTTAAGCCCGAGGGGGGGAGGCTGGGCAAAAGGTGGGGGATTTGAATTTTTTTAAATGAAGTGTTCAAAAGCGCAACCCTGGGGTCGAGAATTATGATCAAATGTAGGCAAATTGCCCATCTCTGCCTAGGAACATTTGAAAATTTCCTTTCAAATATTTAAATGCCCCCACCCTGGGGTCACGATTCAAGAGCAAATGCCGTAGGGTGGGGATAGACATTTACCAAATCCCCCACCTTTGCCCAGCCTCCCCCCCCCCTCAGGCTTAACACTGATTCGTGCATAAGATTCAAGGTGGGTCAATACAGTTTTGAAACATGGCCTGTTGATTTTCTACTAAATTATTTCTGTACAATTCAAACATGCTTCTTTAATCATTTTTATACTACTGATGTAGTGCATGTACAAGTTTAATAATTATAAATAATATAAAATTTATAAATTTCTTCTTATAGAATTATTAAATGTGCCCATTTTCTTCTTTTTAACTGGCCTTGCTAACTGTCTAGACACAAAAAAAATAAAGAACTTGTGTAAGCTTTTTAGTGTATAACAAACGCTTATTTTTTACTTTGGCAAGTTTATTTAAATTCTTGGGTTTTTCAAGATTACTCGACTATCTAGCAACTGCCAAGTACTAAGTTGTTTCGCGCTCTCTTTAGTCCACCCTGCCGTCTTCCCGTGTATGCAAAATCTAGCTTTGTCATCGCTGTTATTTCCTCACAGTCTGCTTTATGTTTAAAAACAACGTATATCGCTACTAGATAAAGTTTTCCAATTTCACTTAACAAGTTCGCTGGCATGTCGGCAGCGTTGACAATGGTCAGGCTTCATAAATTATGGCCTTCGTAGTGATACGTAGAATTTTAAATAAGATGGCAATACGTTTTACACTAGAAATTTACATAACACACAAGAAGTACTTACCCTATCAGAGTTCTCTGTTTTCTGAGTATTTTGTTTTGTTTCTTCAAGGGAATTTTCCTCTGAATTTCCTAAAATATCTCCACTCCTTGAAAACGGGGTTTTTAACCCCGGATATTTATCCCAATTGTATAGACAAAGCCTGGTTACAAAGTTTTGAGCGTTTTTGACGAAAATTTCTCGATAATCTAAAAAATCTCCTCTTAATACTAATATTTATTTAATAATTACTAGACTTTTAACAAAAGTGTAATTATTTCACAGATTGTTTATCCTCAAGAAAAGAAGGCCCAAGATACAAGACTCGAAATAGCTGGTATGCCTATAAATAGCTCTAAATAATTTTAAATATGAGGAACATTTACTGATTTTTTTAATGTTGGATATTATAGATTCCTTTCAACCAACTCCACTTAAAGCTGTAATCACTGCTATTGACGACTTGTGGTTTTCGTGGCAGGTGCCCTGTTTACCAGTTATGTCAGTGCAGTTCGTGAAAGTAAAAATGGTCATAGATGGAACGGAAAGAGATGGTCTTGTAAAAAAGGGTTCAGCTGTTTTTCTAGGAAGTGTGACATGTACGTCACACTGTCAATTAATAATTAGGGGAAATGAAGTTACAGTCCTTTGGGAATTTGCCTGTTCTAATACTGAAAATCATCTGACACAAGAAAAGGAAATTCATAGTTCAATTGATCATACAAGCTCACACAAAGGTGCTCATGAAAGCCATGATGATGTATTGCACATATTGCCATTCAAGGTTCTTGGGTCATGCCATCAAAAACGCAGGCAAGTAGTTCTTGAGCAAGGATATGACTACATGGAAAACAACAGGCCAGTTTCGGTCAGCTTAGAAAGGAAGCTGGATAACCCATATGACAGCAATGCCATTGCAGTTTTGATGCAAACAAGTGATGAGTTTGAATTAGTTGGATACATTGCAAGTGAACTCACTCAGTATGTAATGCCTTATTTAAAGACCCTGACTTTCATGCCTCAGTAAAAAATGTCCGTTTTCGAACAACGTACTTGATGGTTGGATTCTATGTTACTATTGAACTCGCCAAGAGAGGACTCTGGCATGAAAAAGTAATCAGGGCCAGTAAAAGTATTAAGTAATCTAGTTTATACATTGAAATCACATGTTTGTCATGTACAGAGAACAAGTGTAATGTAGTACATTATACACTCAAAGTTCATGTTCATTTTTCGTTAGTCAACATACTCTAGTAATTATTGGATTCAGCTTTTGGATGATATCAAGCATATAAACTGGATAATCCATACCTCGGTCAATTTTATCCTCTTAACCCTTTATAGCCCAGGAGGTCTCCAATTGACGAGTAAAATCATCTGGTGTTAGCCAGAGTAAAATACTAAAGGCACGCTTGGGCATTAAGCCTTCAGCAGATAACATTGACCCCGGTCTGGATAATTCTTGTCATACTCAACCTCATACTCAACCTCATGTCATACTCAACCTCATTCCATAAGTATTTGGTATTGAATTGAATAAAAGTCAATACGTATAATGTACAGACTAAGGCAATGTTGGACTGGTCATGGATTACCATGATTTTTTGTAGTTGGTGTATGTAAATAGGGGTTTGGGGTATATTTATTTTCTCCTAATATCATAATTATTTAAAAAGGAGAAAAGCGTTCAACTGATCATGAACTTCCATTGTGTTGAGGAACAAAATTCTGGCATTTCTAGTAGAGCCCTTTATACAAATTTCGTTTTCTCAGTCTTATCAAGGGCTCTGCTTGAAACATCATTTTTTCGTTCTTCTCAACATCATGACTGTTCATCACCTTTTTGCATTGCTATTTCAGAAACAATGCCTATTCAGTGCCCTTTCTACTTTATTAAAATTTAATGTTAATAGCAATATACAGTAAACGTTATTTGTCACTATGTTATACATACACAGTTGGTTCAACTGCATGGAGGTAAAGCAACTGGGGCTCTATGAAATCTGGCACACGCTGTTAGTTGACCTTTCTGAGGAAGGGATGCTCTATTTGCCACAAACACTCCTGGGTCACCTCTTCTTGATATATGCACCTTGTCCAGTCTCTCGGTTACCCCAGGACCAGAGGGTTGGTTGAAAGATGGCAATTCTACATCACTATATCTTGTCTTCACTCCAGTCCAATAATAGAATGGCAGGTCGTTGTCAATTATTTTCTTAAATTCATTGAGAAGCTTTGGTAACTGGCTGAAGAATTGCTTTAGATCAAAATTTGCACCAAACATTTCATGTAGAAGAGAGAAAAAACTTTCTACATCATCGGTCGAAGAAGATCTTGGATTCTCTACCCTTAAATTTCGAAATACGTATTCAATTCTGCGCAGGTTCCGACTTTTCAAATTGGCCACCAAACCAATCACAACTTCACGAGGGAAACCACGTATGCCTTTTAAAGGTCTGTTAAACAAAACAAATATGTTAAAAGCGTATAGTATATGTAAAAAGTTGTTCTTTGCGCTTGGCCAATTTTAGTAATAAATACCTTGTACTGCTGCCAACCAGCAAAGTTTTGATTAACCAACCATTCAAGAAACAACAATCATGCTTCTAAATCTGGCAGCCAGTAGCATATTCGAAGTGCTACAAGCTAATGTTGTGGACATGTTTCTAGTGAAGTATGGGTTTTGTGAACTACGTGTACCTGTTCACATCAATGAAGGAATAATCTTTCTTCTCCCTGTGCCAAGGCATCCAGTCATCAAGAAGCCAAAATTTCATATCTTCACAGTATTGTGATCTCTCAGTTTCACTGATCCCTCTACCATCAACAGCTTTGTGCCAGTTATGAATGATTTGAATAACAGCCGCTCCAGGCTTGTGTGTTTTTTTCAAAAATGCAATAACTCCTGGTGAAATAAGGCGCTCACAATCTGGCCCTGATTCTTTATTTTTCCCAGTTAGTGCTTCATACGTCAATCCTGTGCTGGGATCATGTAAAGCTTCCCTCATATACCTGAGGTCTATCGCAGGAATGAGCCCTTCCCGAAGGCAAGAAACAATTCGTTTCAACAGATGGTTGTGATCCTCTCGGTGGTGAACTAACTCGCACGATCCTTCACCAATTTCAGGTTGGTAGAGGAAATCTGAAAAATTGGCAGGGTCATTTGAGAGGTTTCGAAGCCTAGTAACCTCCATGCGATAGATGGCCATTAATGACTTCAGAACTTCACCATTAGTCTCTGGTCTTCCTTTAACCCATGGACGTGGGTCATGATAGAATGGAAAGAGTTTTCTCTGGAGAATGAAGCAGGCATCGTTGAAGGAAATTGGTTGATCACCACCAGAAATCATAAAGCTATTCAACCATTTGACATCTTCCTGGGGGACTGCTTGATGAAGGTGAAGTGGGTTGCCTAAAAATATAATAGTACATGCAAATTAACCAAACAAAACAAACATAAAAATTTACCAAAAACAATGCTTTTGTTAGTAGTACCAATCATTGTTTTGATTTGTCATGATTACAAATCCTATGGGAAAAAAAGCATGATGTTGACAACAAAATGTAATTTTGCTGTAAAGTAATATAAATAGACTTTAATCATTGGCATGGGTGAGTAGTACAAAGCTTCCATAGAAGTCTAAAATTTCTTTCTCTAAAAAGCTAGTTATAGCATGGTTTCTCGTGCAATTTACGTCAGTAAAGGAACAAGAATTCACAAGTTTCTCAAAGACCTCGGACAGCAGTTGTTCTTTGGACTCGTGCTATTTTGTTAGTCTTTGAGAATCTCACTCATGTTTTTCTCAAACTGTACTACAGTACATTAACTCAAAAGTGAATGTTGCAACAGAATTTAAGAAATTAATTTAAAGTACATACTGCACCTTGTTTGTCCACTTTGAAAATTTTTGAAATATCAGCAACCTTCATGCCCTTAGCAACTTTCTTAGCATTCTTTATTATCTCAGCTACAGAGATTGGTCGCTGTCTTCCACGTGAGCGTAATGAATTGAACACCCTGTCAGTTGAAAACCCTTAAAAAGAAAACTATAATTAAGGTACATGCACCCATGGTGAAATGGAATGTTTATTATCTGTTGCACCACAGTCCAAAATCGCGACAAGCTGGATTATAGCACAATACTTTTGCTAAAGCTTCCTGAGGGTGATAGCAGTAATTTTTGGTTATCTCTAAGGAAGTGACAGAAAATTTTGTTTTCTGGGGGGGTGATCAGGGGGGATGATTATTTTTCTGGCACGTGGTGCGTCTTAGCCTATGAAAACACGTCATTTTAACGGAAGTAGCGCTTGTCATATAATAATTATTCATAATACAACTTTTCTCAAAGTTTTTATAACAGGTATGAGAGCTAAACAATTATGTACACTGTTTATACATTACTGTTGAATACAACTTAAAAAATCATTACAAGTGTTTATACTAACCTACAACATCCATATGCATGCTATTCAAAGTGGCCTCTACTTCCTGCAGGAGATGTCTCAACTTCTCATCTGTGATTCCCTTGTAGGAAAGGAAGCGTATAGGAATGGCATATGGTTTACGGTTCCTTAACTCATCAGCTATCATGAAAACTAGCAGATGACTGGCAGCAGATCTTTTCTCAGAGAATAATCCCTTGAGATATTGACCCAATGCCTTGCAACATTTCGTTCTCGAATCCTTTCGCTTGTTTTAGCAACTCTTCAAACCCAGTAGCATTCCATGCCAACTCCATGAGTGTTTGTTCTCTCTTGCCTGCCGAACTAAGAGCGAGATCATATTCTTTCTTTGCCTCTTTATTCCCTTCTGACAGGAAAATTATGTCCCCTTCCAGCAAGGACTCAAGCTTGATGAAATACTCCATTTTCAGCATCATACTTCGCACAAATTTACATCTCGATTTGTACTCGGCATACAATTTCTGCAAAGTTCCACTTCCGAAATCCTCGTCACCAGACCATTCACCACGCATACTTTCCCTGAGGCCAGGCCGAACATCACAAGCATCAGCCTTTATCCACCATCTTGCTTTCGGGTTGTTGGTTTTTGCATGCTTCAAGGCATCAATCTAAAACAGGGTAAACAGACAACAAACTAATTTAGAATGCCATTTAACTCATACACTTCTAATTTTAAATATAATGCATTTATGCCGAATTATTTTATTATGTGGTTAAATGTAATTTAAGCAAAGTTAACTGCCGATGTACAGTAGTTAGCCAGCGGACTACCCCTTACGATCTCGGTGAGTCCCAAGGTCTTGAGGAGGCCAGGGGTGCACACGCATGTAGCGTCACTGCTATCTTGCTGGCTTTGCTTGCTAGCTTGTTGCTCAGCTCTCGTGTCTTTTGCCTTGGATTGTCGCTTGTCCCCCCCCCCCGCCCCTTTCCCTACCCCTGTTCAGGTAAGTAAAGTTATACAGACTCGTGTTATACATAATACATATTCCACTGATTACTCAGTGTGACAGGTGCCGGGAGGTCTGCCTTCACAGAGTTGTCATGGTGACCTCTTACTGCTTACAATCTTGTCCCGAAGTCGGAATTGTGCAATTGCTTGCCCCGAACGTCAGGATTGCTCAATTGTGTTCTATGTTGCTTTGCTCATTGCTTATGGCTAGATTGCTTAGCCTTGGCCACCTATGGCACCTACCTCCAAACAACGAAGATCTGGCAGTTAACTGGACTTCAACCGACAATGTTATTAGCTGCAATTAAGTTCAGCTATGTAAGACTAATTTTAGCAGTACTGTAATGGGTAAAACCAACTACTGGACGGTACAATGCCTGATATACCGTATTACCTGAATATTCACAGACCGAGTGAAACTTGATTGGGAAATATGCCTTTGGATTTGACGAACTCCTATACTGGCAACATTTACTTTGCTCTGAAATAAAAATAAACAGGATTACGTTTTATTCAAAACAACATAACGATTAACTTCACTTCTCATTACTTGCTCAGCCTATTACCTCACCTGTTAATCACTCTTTTAATTAGATACACTACACATGTCACAAATTTATGTACAGTATACTATATACTGATCAGAATCATAAATCAGAGAGAAGGTCAGGACATATGCATGTTGCTTTTTATGCACTGTAAACACACATATCTTTAACAATAACAAAAGCTGCAGAATAGGTACATGTAATGCCAGGTTTGAAAGTTATACCAGTGGCAAAACTAAATTACTTATTTATACATTACAGTATATTATACTGTACCTTCAAAGGATTATATGTACCAGAATTGTTATGATTGTGCTTTTTCAAATTAGAAACAATACCATGATGGGATTCTATATCTTGCACAGGTACCTGGCTGGTGAGTATTTCTTGTTGGTTCTGATACTGTACGTGGGTCCATAACTGAGAAACATGCTGCATCAGTAAAGGATGGTCTTCTTTTGCAGAGCTCTCAGTATTGCAATTATCCAACAAGGTTTCACCAATGTCAATACCATCAAGCTCATTGAAAATTTCATTATTTGGGCAGGGGCTATCTTGTTGCAAGATTGGTGATGATCCATGCTCTGGAGTTAAGATAAAAGACTATTAATAATAATAATAATAATAGTAATAATAATATTAATATATAGGATTTTACACAGTTGTGCAGAGATATGAATTTTATCTTTGAGTGGCGAAAACAATATTTTATGTCAAAATGTATGTAGCGGATGAGTGAAATATCGTGTTTACCAAGAGAAGATAAAATTCATATTTTCAAGCCCATTAAAAAGTTGCATACACATACATGTACCTGTTTGGCTTGAAAACATTTCATTTTCTAATTCACCACTAAGGTCTAGGCCACTAAGTTCTAGTGCACTTTGCAAAATATTATTTGATGTCACGGGATCTGCTGTTTCATCTGCTGTTTCACTTTCTGTCACCAATACATCACAACCATCTTCTTCGTACTGCCAACATGGTCCTCGATGCAAACTGATCCATTTCCAACCACTGCACATAATGGTCCTCAATACCCGACATTTGAGTTTGATCTGCTGCAAAAAAACACAAGTTGTAATCTATCAGTCCAAATGGCATCCGGTCCAAAGGCATTCTGGTCTGCGATGTATTTTCTCGTTTTTCAAGACACTTTGCCAGGCTATACAATAGGTTTTTCTTCTTTTCTGAAAACAATGTATTCATTGCACTCAAACTAGCCTGAAGAAAGTCTGGTTGTACAAAGTTAAAGAAGGCCATTCCACCAAGTTCAATAATCAACAGTTTCAATAGATAATTGATCATTTGTTTCTTTAATCTGGTGGACATGGTGGACTTATATGCCATAACAAAATCTCGAACACTGTCACCAATACTTGGATCTGACAGAGTTGAATGCTGTACAGGTGAGGCATTAAAAATTGGAGACAATCCATCATGTAAGCGTGTACCATGGTCCCGGAGTGGAGTCTTAGGTTCTTGCAAACCAAAGTCAATTGGGTTATGGATGTAATCCACATTCAGGCCTTCTTCAGCGTCTTGCAAAGTTGGGTACTCCTTTGCCAAGTGTTTTAAAACACGGCTTCTACAAGATGAACCTTAAAAACAAAGAAATTGCAACAAATTATTAGGAAACTATGCACATATTATGAGCAGTTTTGCTCATAATGCAGTCATAACTTTTTCAGTTTGTCATACATGTATATAAAATAGTTTTAAACTTAAATAATACCTTTTCGATTGGAACCACAAGCGTTATTTATTGCTTCTGCACATCGGTTCCAGAAACCTTCGTCTTTAGTTGAAGGCCACTTGTTGTTCCAGGCATCTTTCCAATACAGGCATATATATTGCACCAAATGTTGGGTTTCTTTCGTAGACCAAGGGATTTTTTGATTTGCCTTTACAACTTCTCTAGTGTCCTCTTTTGTCTTAAACAGACTTTTTCTTGACTTGAGTTCATCTGAGTGTTCAATCGCATTGAAAGGAACTTTGCATTTGGGCTTTCCAGGTGTGTCCCCAGATGAAGCAGAGCCCAAAGACCGCTTGGTCGGGTTGGAAGCCATTTGTCGCCCTGTGAAAAATACACATATTCAAGTTCAAAAAAATACACTTTCCGAAGGGGTGCTTTGGGGTGCTTTTATATTTTTAAGTAGTTAACAATTCATAAAACATGTCTTAATAGTCAAAAATGCCTCTTCGTACACAGTTTTGTTGAAAGAAGTCAAAAACCTCACCCTCATCAAATTACGTTTCGAATTGAACTAAACCGACATTTTATTTGACGGTCTGAAATTCTGACCAAAGTGAAATGTTCGCTTAAGATTTACTATATATACAAAGAAACATGATCTAATGGTCATATTACATCAAAATTGTCCACAAACGATAAGTAATTGTTTAATAAATCAAAACATAAACTTACCGATTTCAACTTGTTATTCCACCATGTTTACGACAAACGCCAAAATTGACTACCATAGTGCTTTGCGATCGGAGGCCGCCCACCGCCTGCTCTGTAAGGATGAAGCTCCCACTTCCGAATGATAACAACATATTTTACACATCTAAAGTTCCCTCTACCGAAGTAACATCTTTCGCACTCCCATAGTAACATTCTATACACATTTGAAGCTCCCACTACCGAAGTAACATCTTATATATCTGAAGTTCCCACTACCGAACTATCATCTTATATACATCTGACGTTACCACTACCGAACTAACATCTTATATACATCTGAAGTTACCACTACCGATCGAACTAATTAACAATTAGTCACACCGAAGTCGAGGTGACTATCGGTGATTAGTACATTATGACCTCGGTTTTCTTTGATGTAGCGCGGTTCTTAAAATCAGTGGAATGTCAACATCAACATATTAATCAACATATTATTAGGTTAATTGCCCCGGGCTAATAATTCTTAGCCCGGGCAATTAACAACTCGTCCACACCGAAACGGCAGCAACAAACAGAACGATCACACACATTCAGACATTCAAATTAATAGTCCAAAAATCAGAACTTAATTGAAAATTAGTGTCTAAGAACGTTAGCGGCCCGATGTGAATGACCAACGTAGTTACCTCGGTTGAGGTAACTAACCTATACTTATAATATGATCAAGTCGGTTTTCTTTGATGTACCGCGTTTTATATACAGGTTATAAACCTCCCAACCTTATATAAACCTCGCAATAACCTCGGGCGATTATACATCGCTAATAAACTACCGGTGAGGTTCTTAGCCTAAGCAAGACAGCACCAATCGTAAGGTATTCTGCGATTGGTTAAGAACTATTCGCTAACCCCTATACATTCAAAACAAATTCTTTAACTATTATAATATTGACTAACCCTAACCAATCAAAACGAATTCCTTAACTATTAATTAGAATATCAATTAGTGCCAAGACCAATAGCAGAATACTTTACAATTGCTGCTGTATTACTGCTTAACCTACACTTATTTACCGAGCCGCGAAGCGGCGAGCTAAATACACCGATAGTCACCGAGACTGAGGTGACTAACTGTTTTAGTATAATTTCAGAGGTTGATAAAAAAACCAATAACGTTGAAACAAAAACTCTTAAACAGCTCAAAATACAAACAACGAGTAAAAATATACAGCGATACTACACACCAAAACATCTTATAAGAGACTTGTTACACAACTGCTCTGATCAACACATTTTTATGGAAAAAGGAAACTGTAAAAAGGCCAGATAAGTAGCGTGACTTGCACCAGGACAAAATAATAAGCATACATGAAGTAGTCTCCCGTGTGATAAATTTGATTGGCTAACAATCCAAATAACCAGTTGCAAATAACTAACTATCCAAATATCGCTGTATATTTGCACTCATTTTTAGCGTTATTTGGACAGTTTTTAATGCAGTTGTATAATAAATTTCCTTACCTTTACAAAGTTTTGTTTTTACGATATTTGATATGTACAACATCTCAGTGATAAATGTTTCAGCATTACGCTCTTTTGTTTGTTTCAAAAACTACAGACCCCATTTTAAAACAACATGTCCTCCTACCTAGAATTACTAATAATCAGTAAGTGTCCAATGGCCTTCAATTACCAATAGTTGGTAATTGGTGGGCGCATTATACTATCCCCAGGACTTTGTTCATTTGGCATTAAACATGGCGAACCGAGATCCTCGCCGAACCAGTGGAAAACGAAAAAAAACAGCTGGTGACTTGTTGTCAGGGTTGTCAGCATTGCTCGATCAAAAAGATCGGTCAAAAAACGAAAAAGTAAGACTGTTTTTTTTTAACGCGATACGGTATCAGGACGCCGCACCTACCTTTCTGTACGTCCAAACCGAAGACGCTTCATTAATGTCCTTCACTCCCGCCAAGAAATGAATGGTCACAAAACAGGTTAGTTTATACTGACAGCTAGAGGTGTCTGTGGGTTTTGTATCATGTATATGTGTTCTGGGCACGGTGGTGGACATACAGACACAGTAGATGATCTATTCTCTGCCTGTAATACATCTTCCTCAGGACTTGCTGAAGTTGGTTGCAGCAACACTTTGAGTGAAGACAATGAAGATAATGCAGACTGTGGTGACTGTGAGACACATATAAATGGTTAGTTTATTTTTTAGCTTGACTTGTTTTCTAATAAATGCATTTATTTCTGACACTAACTGTAATTATTATTCATGTTCATATCTCGACAGTCTCATTCATATACATTTCTGATACACAACTTAGTTGTATATTATAAATACCCAACTGTCATCTAACGGAGTTAATTTCCTTTTCATTTGACAATGCTGTGCAGTATCAAATCAACATTTCAATTTTCTAGTTTCTACAAAAGTGATGCATTGTGTGTACATTATTTACTGTTAATACCTGTTGGTATTATATATATATAATATATATATATATATATGCAGTCTAGTGGGTCACTGATGTTCTTACCACATTGTGACGTCCTCTGTGCATCTATAACTGAACAGACAACAAAAAATGGAATCTATTTGTTTTATACAATAAAAAATAGAAAAATTATGTTTTAACAAACTACTATAAATTTTCCCAGTGACTTTCCAGGGCATTGAAAAAGATAAATCACTTCATCTGACATGATCCATGACCTATACAAATCAAGCACCATCATTGGCTCGTAATGTTGCAGTGAGATCCATGATTGGCTTAGATAAATCACACCACATCAGTGATGTACAGTAATCTGTCCTTTTATAGATCATGGCCATCGACCAATAAAAATGCACGTACTATTCAAATTATTGTATATATATATATTTATAAAATAGGTTGCATCTTACGCACGCTGTGATTGGTCAATTACCGTGTTTATATCAGGCTATACAAACACGGTTGTGACATCATGGCACATTTTTTAGCCTTATTTCATAAAAGAAATAGAAAATGCTATATAAACATGGGCAGCCATTTTCTATTTCTTAAATATATATTTATTTATTTATTTATTTACTTATTTATTTATTTATTTATTTTTTCTAGATTTCAACCAACTACTTTCTGATAGCAACTCCTTGCTATTAAACTGGAAACCGAAAAGCCACAGGAAACCAGTGTCTTGGTCAAAAAGAATGGAATCATCAAATGTTAATTGGAAATCATGTAGACCAAAAATTTTTGAAGCAATGATTTCTAACCAAGCAGCAGTTGTTAAGAATTGCTCCAAATGCAATTCAGAATTGGGTATACTAAAGTGTTTGCAGTGCTGTGGAAGAATCTGTAGTTCTTGTGATTTGAAGATACATGCACTTCTCCCTTTTCATGACAGAGAGCTGCTGTCTTCAGATGGGTTTTTTCCACTTTATTCAACCAACTGAAGCATTGGATAGTAATGGCAATGTAGTCAATATTAGTAAGTTAAAATCTGTTATTATCTTTTTTGAACTCTACAGTACAGTATAACGTGTTACATGTATCTGACACTGTGTTGTTTGTTTCTATTATAGCTATTTTTACCTATTGAGATGCAAATTGTTCTTTCTTGATTATAAAGTCTATATATAAAAATCTGTTATAAAAATCATAATATCTACTATCAGTCAGTTATTGTGGTGGAACTACAGTGTACAGATAAAGTGTATCATTCCTGAAAATATCATAAAAGCCATTATAAAAGCCATTGGAAATTCC
This sequence comes from Paragorgia papillata, assembly GCA_035771165.1. NCBI lineage: Eukaryota > Metazoa > Cnidaria > Anthozoa > Scleralcyonacea > Coralliidae > Paragorgia > Paragorgia papillata. The sequence goes on from JAWNZC010000091.1 coordinate 884,356, forward strand.
AAAAGGGAGGAAGGGGAGGGTGTATCTACAGTAGATGTACTGTATATGTAGGGTTAGGGTTACTGTACTGTTACATTGCTTTACTTTTACTTTACTTTACGTTACGTTACGTTACGTTACGTTACGTTACGTTACGTTACGTTACGTTACGTTACGTTACGTTACGTTACGTTACGTTACTTTACTTTACTTTACTTTACTTTACTTTACTTTACTTTACTTTACTTTACTTTACTTAAATACTACATTTCACTATTTGTTTATAGAAAAAGGTTTTCTATTTGAAATTCCATGTATTTGTGCAGTTTGCAACAGTAACAGTGGATTTGATCTCATCTATACCAATACTCAGATAATAGTAATCACTTTAAGAAGTACATTTGATTGGTTATTGTATATGTTAACTGTTTTTGCAAATTGTGAGATCTTGCAGAACTCTTGAATCACTAATTACTACATTCAATTTATGCTTCATTTTTTAGGCCGATATGATTTGGATATTATATCTCATTATGAGTGCAAGAGCTGCAAGAATACACATCCTTCTTGAATGTCACTAACTAAAATTGTTGCATCTGGATTTTGGCCAGGGACTCCAGCTAACTTTACCCACTTATTTGATCAAGAGTTGTTTGAATATTGGGACATTTTGCAAAAGAGGATGCCTGGTGTTTCTGAGCGATCGTTTGTCTTAGGACTACAGGAGTTTTCATTTAATAAAGGATGGGTAAGAAGTATTAGATGTGTGAGTCTATACCTGATCAAGTCAATGATTTAGTAATCAGAAAAAATTGAAATAAAATTAATAAGTACCGTACTGTATACACTTACAGTACACTAAAATAATTTATTGTTTTTATTTTGTTCTCACTGTTTTATAACACTTGAAATGAATGCTGAAAATGTTTGTGTGTGGCAGTACAGTATGTGTTGTAATTTATTGTAGTTGTACAGTATTACAAATTGTAATATTTTTAAACCTTGACTGATGACAGTGTTTTGTTTTCTTTCCATGTGTGTAGACTGCAACAATAAACCTGGATACTTTTAATCGGGCATTTAAGGAGTGGAAATTCTGCAAGTTTGAGATAGATATGCTTCAGCAAAAAAATTGGATGGAGTGTCCAACATGTTCTGTTTACCAACATTCAGGGCATGTGGATGGAAACATGAAGTTGTACCGCTTTAAGTCAGCTGGACGGTATTGATCAAATTATGATTTCCACCCAAAACATCAATGAATCTGTCTGCATTCCTAAACCTTTTTGGCTGGAGAATTCAAAAGTAGCAAATAGACTAATCATATCTCGGTGATCTCATGGTGTCAATTTCAAAGACTAAGGAATGCAGACAGATTCATTAATGTTTCGGCCAAAAACATGACATGTTTAGTTTGGGCCATGCTGTTGAAACAATTTGCATATGATATTACCAAAACCGAATCCGTCGGATTATCGGTTTTGGTAATATCATATGCCAATTGTTTCAAATACTTCATATCAAGATTCATCTGGCATTAGGCAGAGTAAAACAACAAGGGACGTGGTTGGGGCAATCTAGGTGCTACTGTACATGTAGGAAAGTTTTACAGTAACCATCTTGTCTAGACTCTGGCATTAGCTACAATACATGTAGTGAGAGTTTACAAGAAGTAGCCAGTGGTCTTGGTACAGGGTCATATGGGTTGATCATTTCATGCATTGGCCAAATGTTATTAGAATTATTATTCAATGTCATATGATCTTATAATATTTGATCAGCATTTTATTCATATTATTCTGGTGTACATGTATATTTAGGAAGCGAAGGGACTGTTATTATGGAGAAAGTTTTATTGCTTCCAGTGATAAAGTTGATGCACATGTACAAGAGGTGTACAAGACCACAAAAAGAAACAAGGTTTATTTCAGTTTTATTTTTTTTAATAATATTAAATGATGTTATAAGTAGTTGTCTGTGCTTTGTTGTTGATATGTACTGTATATAAATGTATTATCGTAGTTGTTGTGCATTAGTAATGTGTGAGTGTTTGAGTGAGTGAGTGAGTGAGTGAGTCAGTGAATGCAAGCAAGCTAGCATGGCTGCATGAATGACTGAGACTACTAAGTATACTGTCTGTAAATGATCGAGAAAACAAATATGTATTATTAGACTGCAATATTAATCCATTTACATTAAGGAACCTGTTGAAAAGTCAATGTGTGGTGATGCCAGTTGGAAAGCTGCTAGAAATACTGGAAAAAAGAAAAAAAATCTGGATGAGACTGGTCTGGAGATTCTTGGTTGTCGGCACAGCATTGCACAACAAGCAGTTAACATGTATCAAGGAGAAATTTATGGCTATGCTCATTATCTTCAAAAGATTTATCTTGGAATGAAGAATGTGGATTTCATCTGGTATGACGTTATTTGTCAGTACTGGCCTTGGCTAACTAAGCATGACCCCATGCTATCAGAAAAAATGAAGCCTGCACTATCAGTTATGCATGCAAAGGCTCATTCATGGCCTTGTCAGGTGAGTACAGTAGTTAAGGTTTCACATTAGCCAGACATCATGAGCAGGACTAGTGTTTATAATGCTCATCGTACACGATAATTAGCACCCATTATTTATCTACCCATTGTCTTGCCATACATCCAAGATGATGGCTAACTATAATGAAACCTACAAGCATAAATTAGTTAAACGCAACTGATTTACAGTATCTACTTTATAAGTTAACACATTGTATAGTATATTGCTGTACAATGTATTCCTATGATGTACTGTCAAGTACATTTTGTGTTTAAAAAGAGAGAAAATGTCAGGAGGTCTTCCCTTGATGAGTAAAATCATCTGGCGTTAAGCCCTAATCAAACGAGAACGCAAGTCATCGCAAGTTGGCAGTCACGCTATCTCAGCCAGCCCCTCTGAATAATTTCCCGAAAATATTATGTACGGTGACAAAATTAAAACTTGTTTAAAACACTCATGAAACCTTTATTTTGTTAATTTGGGTGTTCGAATGACCGCCACAGAAATTTGTGACTGCCAACTTGCGATGACTTGCGTTCTCGTTTGATTAGGGCTTTAGACAGTAAAAAATAAAAGTGCCAAATGGCACTGATGGAATGAAAGGGTTAACTAACTTATGTAGAGTGAAAAAATCGTGTGACAACAACTACCAAAAACAAATGGTAATGAATAAAATGTCTCTGGCTAATTTTAATGGTTTTAACGTAAATTTTGTTTTCTTATTGTGTAGATATTGTGGGGTGGTCGTTGGCAGGATTTGGCGTGTGCAACAACAGGTGAAGAGGTTGAGCAAGTGAACAGCCACTTTTCACGGCTTGGAAACAGCACAAAGCATATGCTGCCAGAAGGTGCGAAATATTGCTGATATTTTTTGTATTGTGTAATTGTGCCTTAATTTTTCTACGATATGTTTTGGTTGGTTGCATTTTATTTTAGGAAGGGATGAACTGTTAACAGAACATGCCTTATCATGGAACAGATGGAAAATCACTTGCATGCCTGTAATATTATCCAAACGATATATTAAGGTACATGTATATGTTGTGTACTGTATATAAGTTGGAACAAGGAATAATGTCTAAATTAATATTAAGATAAACATTTGTTTGCAGCAGGATCTCTGTTGGGTAAAAGCTATCACGACTTACCCGAAAGATTTAAGGCTTGATTCGGGTTAGTTTAGTTAAATAGTGATGTCTTTATTTTTTATATTTTAGGCCAAAAAAGATGCTACTTCAGCGCGAAGTAAAATTTCTCAGTTAATTATTGATCTGAACATTGAGAACTATTGTCCAGGCGAATGGATAGAGGAGATTAGAAGTGTGGCTAAAGGTATGTGCTACGTGTTATATATCATGAATTATATAAAAAAAAATTCGAATTAAAATAAAATACATTACATGTCCGAATTTGTAAAAACGCCGAATGCTTCGGCCTAAAATTAAAAAAGAAGATTTATGGATACATTACGTTTATTATTTATTACGGTTACAGCCTTATAACTCAATATAAAGTGCAATATAACAATAAACGTGGTGTGGTATATTCACAAACTTTTCTTATATTTTACTATTATCGACATTAAAACTTCAAAGAATGAATTAAGTAATCTTATTTAAATGTTATAGAGGAACAACTGAATCGAAAAAAAAAATCTGTTTTATCCGACAACGAAGAAACATTTTTAGCAAACTCTGTTTTTGTGGGAAACAATTCAGACAATCCGCTAGTAAGCAGTGCTATTAAAATGTTCCCGACGTATTACAAGAAAATTACTTCATCCGATATCACGGTGATGATTGGGAACTTACAACAGAAGCACGCGGAAAACTGGTCAGGTGTTTTGTTGGAAGGTGAACAATCGTTAACGGTGAAGATAGAGCAGACTATGGAACGAAACATGGAAAGTTCCTATTACGAGCTTGCCCAGTTGGTTGCTAATATAAACAAACTGGCGGGTAAATAATCTATAATATATGTATATAAACATGTGTAGAATTTGTCTCGATAACTTGTCGACTATTGTTGTTTATTGTATTGTGTGTATGTACAGTATGTGTGTATATGTATGTATATGTATGTATGTACTAAATACATGTATATATTTGGGTTGAGGTTCAAACGTAAAGTCGTGTATATTCTATAATAGTTATCTAACTGTTCGTTTTAGATTCGTCGAAGCAGAGACGTCGTTTGCGCACGAAGATAACGTCTTGTAAAGCTAATTTAATATCTGCCTGCGCTGCTTACAATATTTTTAAACCAAGTGCCTGTATCAACGCTGATGACGTACAATCTGGCCGATTTGCATGGATTACGGAGGACGCTGTTGAAAAAGGTAGTAAATGCATGTTTTTAGTCTGCCTGCACGCATTGTTTTCCTTTCTCAATCTAGCCGACTATAGCTCTTACAAAAACAGCTGCACAGCGCGAAGCTGAAATAGATTTATCTCGTCTTTTATAGGACCTCCTATTCGTACTAAAAAGAAAGTGTGCGAACAGGAGAATGATTGCATACGGCACGAGGAAGAAATTTCTCTGATTGAGAAAGAAATGCGGAATTTCTTGGTTTACTATAAGGACGGTGTTCTTCCAAAACTTAAAGAAAATGCAGCTGCACTAACTAATATGCTGTCAAATGGTTTGTTAAATGCATTATGTTTTGCATTTTGTGCATGTATGTTTGACGTTACTGCAGTACATATAATTTACAGCAGCTGTATGAACATTACTTATTTTGTTTGGTTATTGTCTTGCTAGATAGTAATAGTGACACTCATGCGAATGCAGCAAGAGACCAGGTAAAGACAATATATAGAAAACACCAAATGCACGTTAAGGGAAAATATATTCAGTCCATTAAATGTCACTTTACTTGACTATTTTTCTATTCATATTTGTGTAGGGAAAATATTGTACCGACTCTGTAGAAGAAACTGTACTGCAAGGCAGGTTAGCCTTGTGCAAACGTGGTATTGACTTTGCCATGCAGCAACTGCAGTTTGGTGTGGAAGTGTTTACGAAGACTTTTACTAACAACTTCTCAGATGTCTTAGAATTCATCAGGAACTTTGACGTGGACGAAAGTGACGACGACGAGTCCAGTGAGGAAGAATGTAGTGATAACGAGGATCCAAGAAATAATGATGAAACGCTTCAAGAACATGAGCACTCGACACATTACTCGTCGCTTGTAATTAACCCAGAGAAAGATAAAAATGGTTGCTTTGTATGGAAGCTTCCGTTTGAAGCTAGCCAAGGAAACGTTGATCGACAAAACGGAAGCAGTACATGTACCATAATAGCGCTTATGATTGGTCATGCTGTGTTGACCAAATGTGTATCGCTTCCAACTGATGCTCCTTTACCTGCTATCTGGATCACTCTTTTAGTACAGTGTATGAAATCGGGAAATGGAATATACAATCACCTCAAGCCAAGCTTGCCGTCTCAATTTTTATCTGTTGCCGAGGCATGTACTGTTTTGGCTGGAACCATTGAATTTTTAGCAGAGGAGCCTTTACCCATTCACCTTGTGGATAGCTACCGACCATCGATGATTGCCACACAAGTTGGAACGTCTAACACGCGAGGGCCACAATAAACTTGCTGCTTTAATAATTGATGGACGTACTTCCATATTTATTATAATTCCTCCTCGTATTGTTTATGTTGATTCTAATTGTCATATACCTCATGGTCCAATTATTATTAGTGGTGATTGTCAATCAATGCATACATTTTGTTTGTCTGTGTGGGATGCTAGCAATTTTCTTCACGAAATGCATGGAAATTTAGTCGTTGTTAGAGAACCTAGTGAGACGCTTGTTGAAGAGTAAATACATTTGTACAAAAAAATTGTGTTTTGTAAGTATAACTTATTTTAAATTGATAGTTTATGAATCGGAAGAAAATATAGATTTTTGCAGCATTGAAAATGTAAATTATTGAAAATCTTAGGATGGTAAACTGCCTAGATTTTATAGAACGAAGAACTTAATTGTACGTTAAACCAAAATATCTCAGCTCAGTCGTCGCAAATCACTATAGTGGAAGACCTTGGGCTCGAAACGTCAGTTTTTTGCTTTCCAAAATCTCAGCAGTTTGCCACCTTACAGATTCTCTGCACATCATAGTCCATTGTGTACGCAGCAGCCAGCAGTTTACGAAAATATTGTTTTCACGACGTTACTATTGTGAGAAAACTCCAAAGATTCGGCAGTTCAGTAATGAAAACACTCGAACAGTTAAAAACGATGTATTTGAAAACGTTGGAAAAACCAAGTTAGTTTATATTTACAGTGGTGCTACTGTGGTACATGAGCTACTGACAAAGGATAAACCGAAAATAAACATATTGCAATTAAAAATATGAGCTAAAACAAGACAATAAATCAACGTGATATTTCGACTTTATTGCAAAGTCGTCAGACCAAGTGACTAGAATCTGGACTTTGCAATTCTGGACTTTCATTCGTTGTCTTGTTTTAGCTCGTATTTTAAGCTTCAAGATGTTTATTTTCGGTTTATGCTTTGTCTTGTATTTCTCAAATTGTCGGCTGGGGATGGGGTTTTTATGAGCTATAGGCCATTTTCAAAATCACATGATATGGTTCATACATATATTATGCTGGAAGGACAAAATGTTTAATATGGCATCGTGCAATCTAGGTGAAAAAAGCATTGTAGGATCAGTTTATCATGTTTTGCCATTACAGCTGTTGTTCACTCAAATCCTGAAGCACTTTTCCCCGATATCGACGGCATTATAGAATTTTGTCCTTCCTGCATAATATATGTATGAACCATATGTGATTTTGAAAATGGCATATTGTTTAGCATTACCTTGGTTAGATCGGGGATCATGTCCCGAGGTGGGTTCGATTCCCACATAATGCTTTTAAATTTCAAAATGATGTAAACGTTGCCCTAGTAACCTTATATCGAATTGACTTGTCTGCGTACTTTTGGTGAGTACTCGAAATGGGTGATTCATTGAATTTAGGTAATGTATACGTATTCCTTTGTAAGATCAGGAGAGGTTCATTTTTAGGAAAAAGGCGCATTTTAAGGGGGTATGTATATGCATGCCTGGGCATTATAGCGCATGTGACACCCCTAAACTGAAAAAAACCCCACTATTTTGATACGATACTACATGCCATGACGTAAAAATGTTATACGAAATTTCAGACGGAAATATTATTCGCAACATATTACTTTTGAATTTCATATTCTCAATAATACATGCTGTCATGGCATTATATGGTGTTACACCCCTAAACCAAAGATGACCCTCCTTTTACTGCGCGTAGTTAGATTTGACAAATTTAACTGAAATTTTGATATGATACTACATTCTATGATTAAAAATGATATACAAAGTTTCAGACGGAAATATTATTCGCAACATATTATACTTTTGAATCTCATATTCTCAATAATACATGCTGTCAGGGTGATATAGTGTTACACCCGTAAACCAAAGATGACCATATTTTTACTGCGCGTAGTTAGATTTGACAAATTTAACTGAAATTTTGAGATGATACTACATTCTATGATTAAAAATGATTTACAACGTTTCAGACGGAAATATTATTCGCAACATATTATACTTTTGAATCTCATATTCTCAATAATACATGCTGTCAGGGTGATATAGTGTTACACCCCTAAACCAAAGATGACCCTATTTTTACTGCGCGTAGTTAGATTTGACAAATTTAACTGAAATTTTGATATGATACTACATTCTATGACTAAAAATGATATACAACGTTTCAGACGGAAATATTATTCGCAACATATTATACTTTTGAATCTCATATTCTCAATAATACATGCTGTCAGGGTGATATAGTGTTACACCCATAAACCAAAGATGACCCTATTTTTACTGCGCGTAGTTAGATTTGACAAATTTAACTGAAATTTTGAGATGATACTACATTCTATGATTAAAAATGATATACAACGTTTCAGACGGAAATATTATTCGCAACATATTATACTTTTGAATCTCATATTCTCAATAATACATGCTGTCAGGGTGATATAGTGTTACACCCCTAAACCAAAGATGACCCTATTTTTACTGCGCGTAGTTAGATTTGACAAATTTAACTGAAATTTTGATATGATACTACATTCTATGATTAAAAATGATATACATTTTGTTCTGGTATGTAGTGTCGTATCAAAATAGTGTTTTTTTAGTTTAGGGGTGTCACATGCGCTATAATGCCCAGTACTCACCAAAAGTACACAGACAAGTCAATTCGATATAAAGTTACTAGGGCAACGTTTACATCATTTTGAAATTTAAAAGCATTATGTGGGAATGGAACCCACCTCGGGACATGATCCCTGATCTAACCAAGATAATGCTAAACAATAGCTCATAAAAAACCCACCCCAGTCGACAATTTGAGAAATACAAGACAAAGCATAAACCGAAAATAAACATCTTGTAGTTTAAAATATGAGCTAAAACAAGACAATGAATGACGCCGTGATATTTCGATTTTATTGCAAAATCCAGATATGGGTCTGACGACTTTGCAATAAAGTCGAAATATCACGTTGATTTATTGTCTTGTTTTAGCTCATATTTTTTATTTCAATGTTTATTTTCGGTTTATGCTTTGTCAGTAGCTCATGTTGCTCTAAAATTGCAAAATACATTTAGACGATAATAAATACCCTAAATTCCCGGTCATAATATCCCCCAGATATTGGGCTGTCACTCTATGGTAACGAAAACCTTATTCTGATTAAAAGTGCACCACTGTACATATAAAGTCACTTGGTTTTTCCAACGTCTTCAAATACATCGTTTTTAACTTCACGAGGAATCTTTCTCAAGATTACTTGGAAATGTTTTCAACACTGAAATTGCGTTTCTTCGGAGTATTCTCTCTTATAAACAGCAATATAGGAAGACAAACACAACGCTTAAAACACAGACAAAAAAAACCAAATGCCTTATTAACCTCATTTGTTTTGTTTGCATCGGAAGGTATTTGCGTCCTTTGTCAGTACAAAAACCTCAGGCAAATACTTTCCCGTACAAACTTTACACTGGGTTAATTAGCCTTATTATATATAGGAATAAAAATATAGATATTTAGATTAGACCATAGTCATTCAAAATATGGTCTGGAAACTCAGCTAAAGTCTTTTGTTCACATTTATGCATTTTTGTGCACGGTGCACGGTCACTGAACACATTGTATTTTAGTATAATGAACGAATTGTCCAATAGCAACGTTTCAGTTTAATCACTCAGTGTCCATTGGTGATAGACTACCAGTAGCGATTTGAAAAAATCAGATGCAAAACAATGGTTGTAACAATAAATGTAATATAAAACAAAAGAAAACAATAATGATAATAATAAGCGACATGCCTTATCTTTCTTTCGAAAAGCACAAACCCTTTAAAATATTTTAAATAAAACCAATCTTCTTATTCAGTAAATAGCTAGGTTTAGCAAATATTAACTCTCAGTTTGTTGCGATATCATTATATATGGCTATGAAAATATATCTTATAATTGAACGATGTTGAATAAAATGTTGAAAGCGTTTGGCCAGGCCTTTACAATTCAGTATATAAGCGCGTCCGACACGTTATATTTCTATTTCCTAACGAGAACGTGCACAAGATCTTTTTTCGGTAATGCGAAAAATTGTCCAGCAGTCAAAACCGCGTTTTCTTCTGGGTCACCAAGCACCAACACCGATTTTATGTTGTTTGACTTGACCCATTTTACCATCAGGCAGTCAAACTCTGAAGGTACAATTCCTCCATGAAGTGTTCTTCTCTCTGGGTACAGAGACGTAGCTAGAGGGGGGGCCCGGCCCCCGGGCCCCCCCTGGCGAAATTCTCGGGGCCCCCTGGTAAAATTCTGACTAACAAAATATTTTTATTATTTTCTCACGCTATACGTCATGCAAATATTATATTTTACTTTTATTACATGATGTTTTGAGATTTGGGCGTATTTCAGCATTGCTTCAATGACAATGGCTTCGATTTGAGGCTTATATGTATTGATCAGTTATATAGATAGATCAGTGGCTACAATATTACGAATTCTTCCGTTGATTTCCGAAGAGTGACCGAAGTGCAACACGTGCAAAATGTAAATATCAAATATGGCGGACGATTTGTAAATTTGCTCAATACTTCTATTTGCATTTCGATCCGACATGTTAAACGCATTCCAGGCCGCTGGATCATCGTCAGCATCTCAGTCTCAAGCATTATCAAGACCTTTGCTTAACAGTTACCCGAAAAAGAGGCAAGGGAGTCGAGAAAGATGTTTTCAACCCACTTGGTATGACTCGTTTTCATGGCTGGAATATTTTGAGAATGTTGACGCATGTCTTTGCTATCCATGCAGAATTTTCGCCAAAGACGCGGTTAAAGAGAAAACCTTCATTAAAGCCGGATTCTCAAATTGGAAAACTGCGATGGAAACTGATAGAGGATTTAACAAACATCAGAAGTCGGACGTACATATTCGAGCGATGGCTAGTTGGAAGGAGAGGGAATATCGAGAAAGTCGGGGTCAGACAGTGCGAAATCTTATCCAACTAAACCCAGAACATAAAATATGGTTAAAAACTGTTTTTAACATGACAAAATATCTGGTCGCTAACGGAATGCCATTCCGTGGAGATGAGGAGAAGACAGATTTCAACGAGCAAGTTTCTGGCGGGCTATATCTAAATACCTTTACTGACCTTCACTTCACCCAAAATCCCAATTTGGAAGAGATAGCAAAGCGATTGCCGAAAAACGCGAAGTACACCTCACCGCAGATGCAAAATGAAGTTATAGAGACCTTGTCGGAGATTGTCAGTGAAACGGTGGCTAATGAATGTAAGAAAGCTGGACTATTTACTTTGATGATGGATGGAACTACTGACCACAATAACAGGTACAGTACTTTAACATATCCAAATACTATAAGTATATTTTAGTTAATTTAATCTACATAACAATAACAATATTTTTTTATGCATAAATTTAGGGAAATGGAAGGTATTGCACTTAGATACTGGAATGATAGCTGTGGAGGAGTTGTGGAGCACATAATAGACTACAAAATGGCAGAAGATAGGAGTGCCAAAGGTCTTTTAAGTTTAGCTCTATTAACTCTTGTTGATGAGCATGATATATCCTTGAAAGATGGGATAGTATCTAACACATTTGATGGGGCAAGTGTTATGTCTGGTCAAAAAGGTAAGTTTGTCTTACTGAAACTAAATTTACAGTCAAATGTCTTTTATATATGGTTACATTTTTATCTATCACATGATATGGATGTGAATAGTCAACCATATCAAGTAATCAAGCAGAAAACGTGTGATTTTTGTGGTTCTCCAGTTCTTTTAATCTATTAGTACAAATAAATTGAAATTGAAATTTTTTCAGGTGGGTTACAGCAGCTGGTCAAGGAATATTGTGGTCGTGACATTCCATACATTCACTGCCTAAATCACCGACTTGCCTTAGTTGTCAAAGATACGTTGTCGACTATTTTAGAGCTGGGTGACTTCTTCCAGTTAATTCAGGACTTGTATACATTTTTCAAGATTCCCCAGATTGATCAGCTCCACCAGGGTCTTACGTTAAAGAAGCTAATTACTACTAGGTGGGATGGACATTTTTCTAGCCTTAAAGTTCTTTCCAAATCCATTAAAGAGATACATTTAACGTTGAAAAAATGCAAAACCACACGATCGGTTGATCCAGAGTATCGCAGTAAAGCAAAAGGTTACTCAGCATCCCTTGAAGTGCCAGTCACCACGTTTCTGATCATTTTCATGATGGATGTGATGAAGTTGTTGAACCTCCTTAATCTAATGTTCCAAAAGCAAGAAAGCAACCTGATAACAGCACTTACCACACTCCAATCTGTAAGAAGGGAGCTAGACAACCTGAGTGTAAAATACACCGTAGCGCATATCACGCAGCTCGTTTTTCCACAAGAAGCTTCTGCGCCAGATGATGAATTGCGCCTTCTTGGTAAAAGGAAAAGAACAATCCCTGCGACGTTGCATGACTCCGTTGTGATGGAAAAGCTTCCATGTTATCGCGATGAGAGCAACAACGTGGAACAGTTACGCGCATTAGCAGTGGAAGTGCTAAATAAGCTGAATGTTGAGTTTGATCATCGCTTTAGTGAATTCAATTCCACGTTGTGGAAATCATTTGAAATCCTGAAACCTTCTAACCATCATTTTCTCGAAGCAGAAAAGCTAATTCCTTTGCTCGACTACATTAAGACCATTCCACTTGTCCGTCAGAAAATCGAGGAGCTCTCTTTCCAACAGCTCGAGTGCGAGTGTAATGTTTTCCGTAGTGTGTTAAAGGCATTCAGCGACAAGCAAGACCAGTTATTTGAGATGGCACTCCAGAAGAAGATGAAAGACGAAGCAATGGGTAGAAAGGTGGAAGAAGTGAAGAAGGAAGACAAGATGACACAGATGATGCAATTCGTGTTAACGTTAGTGGGTGCTGAAATTTTAAAGCAAATTTATCTGGTTGCAGCCACTGCTGGGTATTCCAGCTCGGTTGTGGAATGCGGCTTTTCCGCCCTCAACAGAATTGACACATGCCACAGAAGAAGAATGACGCCTTACCGTCAAGCAAGTTTAACTTTGCTGCATTTTGAGAACGCTCTAACACGATCAATTTCTTTTGAACAGTTTTTAGTCAAATGGAACAGCAAACCTAGAAGACTAGTGGTAACACCATAATTCATTAATTCATTTTCAATTGTGTATACTTTAAACCTACAGATTTGATCTTTTGTTAAAGTTGTACATGTATTTTGCACTAAACGATCAATTTTGTATTTGTATTTAAGTAGTGTTTAGACTTTAGATGTGGGAACTATTATGTTTTTCAGTCTCTTCGTTCTTGTAAAACCCTATTAATTTCTAAACAAATTGTAAATCTTGATACAGAAAATGTCGTTTTCTAACCATGGGAATTCTGTAAAATCTTTCCCCAGAATGCAGGAAATGGCATTTCAGAGACTCTAGATTTCAAAATTTTTCGGGGGGGCATGCCCCCGAACACCCCTAGAAAGATGGTACGAGGGCGTTAATAGTCAAATTTAAGAGTTATGAGTCTAAACGCAAAATAATGAAAGAAAAACGAAAATTAAAGGGGAAGAAGATATTCGTCAACGAGGATTTAACTTGGTTAAATCAGCAGCTTTTGAAGCGTGTCCGAAATGCTCTAAAGGGAAAAGCTTATGTGTTCACAGCTGATGGTTATATTCTTGTCAAGGAGGAATCTGATGGCCCACCAGTTAGAATTCGCAGGGAATCTGACTTATCGAAACATGGCTTCGTATAACTAAAATTGGCTTTGGCTAGCCGCCGACTTATCTTTTATATATTTTTCAAACGATGTGTTGTTTTCTCTCCTTTGTGAGCACTTGGCTGTTATTTAATAATTCTTTGTTCATTTGTGCATTAATGGCTTCATATATATTGGCAGAAAATTTTTGGTTTCTAAGAGATGTTTTTGTGGCATGTTGCATGATTAGAGGTAAGTATATTATTCAGTTTTACGTTGTATTCGATGGGGGTTGATTTTGAATCGCATAGAGCAGCAATAGGGCTTTTCAATGGTCTCCTACTGTTAATTACATCTAGATTAGCTGTTAGATTTACTACATCTGATCTATTTTTCTATTATTGTATATTATTATCTCTTTTATTGATCTCGGGCAGTGTTCACCGTAATCCTGGTCCCAGGCAACTTGGCCTTTCTGTGGCACACTTAAATGCTCGTAGTCTCTTCATCTCTGACAAATTTAGTGAAATTTCCGCTCTTGTTTTATCTAATGCATTTGATATTTTTGCCGTTTCGGAAACTTGGCTTAATGCTAATATTTCAAATGAGCAGCTTATGATTCCTGGTTATAATAGTCCCCTGAGGAAAGATCGTGTGGGAAGTAGGGGTGGAGGTGTGGCTATGTATATCGCTAATTATTTACCATATGTGAGAAAACATGAGTTTGATTGCCCTGGTATGGAGCTGTTATGGGTAGAAATTACTTTAAATAAGTTCAAAATTTTATGTGGAGTTTGTTATAGAGCTCCTAATTCCAGTACATCTCAAACTGATGATTTCTTTTGTTCACTTCAAGATTGCCTCGACAATATTAGGAATAAAAACTATACGTCTATTATTATTTTGGGTGATTTTAATGCCCATTATAACTTTGTTGATACCTCAATGGTTAATACTGACGTCGGCCTTAAACTTTTCCATTTTTTGGAATGCAACAATCTAGTTCAACTTGTAAATGAACCGACTAGAATAACTCAGTCAGGTGAGTCTATTCTAGACCTCATTATTTCTGATTCTCCGGGCTTGTTTGTCTCAACAGGCACTTTAAGTCCACCGTCAAACTGTGACCATAATGTAGTATTTGGTAAACTATCAATTTCCATGAATAAACCAAAATGCTTTATGAGAAAAGTGCGAAATTATAACGGTATTGATGAGAATCAGTTAAACTATGCCCTTCTACATGCTGGGTGGGAAAACATTTTCCTTGATGATACGTCATCTAATATAGATGTTATTTATGAAAAGTGGTTAGTATTGTTCTTATCAATTGTTGATCGTTTCATTCCAAGTAAAATTGTAATGATTCGTCCAAGAGACAAACCCTGGATGAATGGGACCATTCGCCGAGCTATACGTAAACAAGACAGATTATTAAAGGCCTATACCACGTTTAAATGTTCCTTTAAGTGGGAAAAGTACCGCATTCAAAGAAATTTTGTTGTTGGGTTGATTCGTAAAGCCAAATCAGACCATCAGCATAAAATCAATGATCTGCTGTCTAGCCCAATAACGTCCGCAAAAAAGTGGTGGAATGTAGTTAAATCGTTGTACGGTTCTAAGGCTAGTTCAGTAATACCAACATTATATGAAAATGATAAGTATGCTTTCAATTCTAAAGACAAAGCAGACCTATTTAATGATTTTTTTGTTAGTCAGACCTATTTACCCACTGAGAACGTGGTATTACCTGAACTTTCTCCCCCTTTAAATTTGTCCAGTATTGTGGTTGCAGAAGAGGAGGTTGCTAATTTAATTAGCCAGTTAGACATTGCTAAGGCCTGTGGGGTGGATGGAATTAGTAATAAAATTATTAAGCTTTGTAATTATGGTATTCATAAGCCTTTCACGAAGCTTATTAATACATCACTTTCGTTTGGTCAGTTTCCACATTCTTGGAAATTAGCCAACGTTTTGCCGCTTTTTAAGAAAGATAACAAACAAGTTAAATCCAATTATCGTCCTGTATCACTTCTCTCTTGTTTAAGTAAAATTTGCGAGAAGGTCGTATTCATGAAATTGTATTCTTTTCTTGAAAGCAATGGGTTTTTTTACCGCTTTCAATCCGGTTTCCATCCTGGTGATTCTACCATTATGCAATTGGTTTATATAGTTCATAAAATTTACGATTGTTTAGAAAGAGGTAATGAAGTAAGAGCTGTCTTTCTAGACATATCAAAAGCATTTGATAAAGTTTGGCATGCGGGACTATTAGCAAAGTTGAAGAACCTGGGTATTGAGGGTACTTTGTTAAGTTGGTTTGAATCTTATCTTAATGGCCGGCAACAACGAGTTGTCATAGAAGGTAACAATTCATCTTGGAAGGAAGTTAAGGCGGGTGTACCACAAGGATCTGTCCTTGGCCCGCTTTTATTCTTGATATATATTAATGATATCCATCATGATATCAACAGTGACTGTTTTCTTTTCGCTGACGATACTATGTTATTGGAGGAAGTTTCTACACCAGAATCAGCTGCTCATGCTTTGAATAAAGATTTAAATGCTATTTCATTGTGGTCTGACAAATGGTTAGTCACAATGAACGCATTAAAAACAAAGAGTATGATTTTTTCCCTAAAAAGAAATAAACCTGATCATCCTATTTTGAAATTAAGTGATAAGGTAATTGATGAAGTAAGTAGTCGAGAGCATTTGGGTGTTCTACTTTCTAACAATTTGTCTTGGAAAGCTCATATTGAAAAGATACATAAAAATGCTTCAAAGAGTTTAAATTTGTTGAAAGGCTTTAAATTTAAATTGCCTAGATCAACTTTAGAAATTTTGTATAAAACTTTTGTTCGTTCTAAAATGGAATATGCTGATGTTGTTTGGGACGGGTGTACTATGGGTGAATCGGACCTGCTTGAAAGTGTTCAATATGATGCTGCAAAGTTAATTTCTGGAGCAATGAAAGGTACACATAGAGAAAGTCTTTTAATTGATTGTGGATTGCATAAGTTAAGTAACCGAAGAAAAATGCATAAATTAATATTATTGTTTAAAATGGTAAAAGGATTAGCACCAAGTTATCTTTTGGATCTTTGTCCTGTTTACGTTAGCCAAAGAACTACTTATAGGCTTCGGACTAGGAATGATTTGTGTTTACCTTTCATTCGCACCGAGAAGGCAAAGAAATTGCCTTTAACGATTTTATATAGGCCATTCTGCACGTTTCTCATAAGTTATTTTATGTAATATCAAGTGCTCCTTTTTTGTTCGTTTTTGTGGTGGCAATTTATGTATTTATGTAATTTTTAACATGAGCCCCCACGATGAGCTTTAAGCTCTTGGGGTTAATGTATTAATAAAATATTGTTTAAATAAAATTTAAAAAAAATTTAAAAAAAATAAAAATATGTCTTTCCTTTGATCCTGGTTTACACAAGTGGAAGAGGACAACTACATCATAGTTGTGTTGTTGCCAGTGTACATCAGCCTAATTAAGAGATAATCTGAAATAGCAAAACTCAAAACATTCAAAATTCACCATGGAAGAGTCTCTAAAGACAAAAACAGGGAATTCTAACATTCTTAAGACTGACACTCGGCTGACATTCACAATTGCAAGAACAGATCAAATATTCGTTATAGGAAATAATTATATGTCTGCATATAAATTAATGAAAATATCTAACAATATTTCTATTAAAATTCCAATTTACTAAATGAACATACTCTAATTAATTACAACAAGCACCGTAATACTATTGCAATAGTCAAAATAATCTCAACGTCGTCATGCACGCCTGTACTCATAGCCAAACCATGCATTCATTATACCGATACTGCATGTATTTCAATTGTTGTTTCATTTCCTGCTCAAACGACTTAAACAAGGTATGTAAAATACTATATACTAATACTATACTGTCTAATTTCAAGCGAATATAATTAACGATTATAATATCTTTTCCATTGTAATTAATGCATGAAAACTTTTAACCCTTAAAGAAGCAAGTTTTTGTGAGAGGTCCCCACTTGACGAGTAAGATCGTCTGGCGTTAAACAGAGAGTAAAATTTAAAAAAAAAAAGTGGTGACATAAATGTCTAATTGCCTGCGAAATTTAATTATCAAACTTTTATGCCTACCCGATGTTGAAGCATGTTTTTTTGAACTGTTACGTTCGTCTTTCCTTTCTTTGCTAACTTTTCAAAGTATTCCTTTTCTTTTTGTTCTTTATCTACTATTTTAGATTTCCGCTAAAACAAATTAACAGACTGTTGAAAAAACATTAAAAAACACAAATTTTAAGTGACGTGCATACTATAGGCTTTCAAGAATACAAATTTAAAAGTTAAATGTTACAGGAAGAGGTAGATAGATAGTCATTATATTGCAAAGCGTTGTTAAGTTCAATTGCGAAATAAAATGACGACTACACTGCAAAACCTCCAATTCTTGTCAAGATAATTTTTCTTCTTTTGAGATCTTATTTCTTGTTTTAAGATATTTAATCTTGTTTTAAGACAAAATATCTTGTCAAGGAACCGCAGTAAGATTATTATCTTGCAAACGGGACATGAAAATCTTAAAACAAGTATTTTTTTTTAAAACAAGTTTTTAGGAATTTGCAGTGTAGTTATAATGACAAAATTAACAAGTGATTGCAAACCACAATTTTTAATAGTGCGTGATGAACGCTTTTAGCTAGTTTACTATAAAACACGGCAAAGGCTCGTGCTAAGTTTCTTCAAATTATTTATGAAACGTTTTCCTATTAACTCTTCATTAGCAACAATTATACAAATATACATATACTCCTCGCCAGCTTGTACTGTAGAATATTCCAGTCTGCTGGTGTGTTTGGGAGAACATAAAAAGACCAAAATGCGGACGCATTTCTGTTTGTAGCAAATATCGCTGTCAAGACTGTTTTATCAGTCTGTTTTAATGTTTAACCCACTACCGCCTAGGTTCCCTTTGACAAGTAAAATCGTCAAGGCTTAAGCCTTGCGCACACGCTACGGGTCTTTACCTGTGCGGTGTCATTACTGAGCGGCTAAAATATCGCTAAAATATGTTACTTTATGTGTGGCGATTAACAATTTTTGTCGTTCACTGATCACTCATTATTCTTCCTGAAGTTATTTGGTTTGAAGATCGTAAAGGCCCGTTTACACAGGCGATTTTTGCTGCGATATTCTGACCCTGATGTATGCGATATAGTGGATGACTCACTAAAGTATTGAGCCTGATTGAATGTCATAGATCTGCACAAATGGTCCAATACATTCGTAAGACAATCCATTCGATCGCATGTGTTAAAAAGAGAACAATCGCAGCAAAAATCACCCTTGTAAACCAGTCTTAAAAATGGTAGCTCCAGTTGCTAAAGATGTGAGGTTTTACATGTAAATGGCACACGCGCATGGTAAACACCGATTTTTATCGGTTGACCAGCCAATAAATATCGGCCCACTAAAATGGCAACGTGTACGCCAGGCTTTAGTAAAGATTTTCTTTTAATTTTCTCCTTAATTGAAAACAGTCATCCAAAATAGTTTAAATGATTCAATACTAAGTTCTTCCTGTTGTAGCTTTCAAACTTTGCAGTTGATTTTCGAAATATCCATAAATGTATAAAAGGTGGTGTATATGTTGGCAGAATACTGTATTCCCCATACAAAAAAATCCTATAGGAATTCCTATAGGAATTCTAATATAATTCCTATATGAAATCCTATGGGAATTCCTATTAGATTTTTGCCCAATTTCCTATAGGAATTCCTATAGGAATTCCTATTGAATCCAATAGGCATTCCAATTGAATCCTCAGTATAGGAATTCCTATTGAATCCAATAGGCATTCCAATTGAATCCTCAGTATAGGAATTCCTATTGAATCCAATAGGCATTCCAATTGAATCCTCAGTATAGGAATTCCTATTGAATCCAATAGGAATTCCTATTCAATCCTATAGAATTCCTATTCAATCCTATAGGAATTCCAATTGAATCCTATAGGAATCCCTATCGAATCCTATAGGAATTTAATTGTAGTTAATTTATTATTGAGTCGGTTTTCTTTGTTCTTCCGAGGTCTTTATATCGCATAAAGACCTTGAATAATAATTAGATACGAAATGAAGAAAAAAACAAGGAAAATCTTTGTCCAAGGTGGAAAAAATAGACAAAACTTTGTTGGAATCCTCGAACGTCGGGATGTATGCGATATAAAGCCCTCGGACACTGCGCGTCCTCGGGTCTTTATATAGCATACATCCGTCGTTCTCGGGATTTATCTATTACTAAGGGGGCTTTCCATTTACACGGTTAGACCGGTCAGTCCGGTTAAATGGAACACGATTCGTTTGAGACCTGGGATGGTCTGACTGAAAAATTTGGTCCTAATCAAAAGTCCATTCTGGCCGGACTGATCGGTCTAACCTTGTCAATTGGAAAGCACCCTTAGTATAACTAAATTCTTTGAACTTGAAGAGAAATCTGAAGTTTAAAGGGTATTGGCAGTAAAAATTAAGTTTGTTTAATTTGAAAGAACTTGTAAAATTGTAATAGAAGATCTTTAACAACTTTTTCGTATCTTTCTTCGTTTTCAAGATATTTCAATTTGTTTAATATGTAAATGAGATGGGCTCTGACGTCATGAGCAGGGTACAGTATTTTTACACAAAGCAACAACAGTTATGAAATGTTCAGTGTCATAATTAGGCGTTATGTTTATGCGCACAGTTTCAAATGATTTCGTTGAACAAATTTAGAGATATAACTGATTTTTCTACGTGTGAAAATACTGTACCCTGCTCATGACATCAGAGACCATTTAATTTACGTATTAAACAAATTGAAATATCTTGAAAACGAAGAAAGATACGAAAAAATTGTAAAGGATCTTCTATTACAATTTTATGAGTTCTTTCAAATTAGACAAACTTAATTTTTGTTGCCAATGTCCTTTAAGAAACTTCATAAAATCATAAATTCTCATTAAAACCTGGTAGGTAAAACAAATAACATACTTTTAAATCTGTTGACCTCTGCACATGTTCAGTTGAGATGCCTGTAAAATTCAGAAAGTTCAATGTTAATAACATTGATTTATATGTTAATTTATAAAAAATATTACCCGTTGAATCTAACAAGCAAGACAGATGTACAACTTTAAAATATACAGTTTAAATGTGCCGGTATATAATGAGATAAATTATTAACAATTGGTTTAAAATTTACTTTGACATCGAGATTCAGGCCATTCACAGAATGTGAAAATTTTCAGTGATTTTCGTATCTTCCCATTGAATATTTAACCCCTCTAAAACATTAGTATTCAAAACAACGACACAAAATGTACAATAAAGTAACAATACAATGTCAAATAATGCATACATGTCAAAGTATAACACAATAACAATAGAAGTACAACATATGCAAAAAAAGTCTCATTGTTGCATAAACACTTAGGTAATTCCTCAGTTTTGCATTGCGCAGCTAAATTCCTGTGCATAATACATGTACTGCAATACGAATTCAAGATGCAACAAGTGTTGGTGATATAAAACACATAAACAATGTCACTAAGGAGGCTAAATCAGCCACTAATAACTTTGACAAGAAAATACTAACTTGTTTAAAATTTGTTGCATGGTTTTGTATATAGATGAAATGATAGAGAAATGACACATGTTGAAGCTTTAACATTGTATATCTCGGGACCCCCACTTCTTTTAAATTAATGATTACTTTCCTTCACCAGCTCCACAGCATTATATGAAAGAATAGAGAAAAAATCACTTTGTTATTTTTGTCAATTTCCCCCCCATTATTTGTTGCCACTAAATACTGTAGTACATACAAGTACATCTAAAATATCAAACATTTTTCCAGTCAGTATAAAGTGCTTTTATGAAGGATTTTTCAAGATAGCAAGATGAAATCAAAAGTTAGCCAAAATTGCTCCAAATTGGGGAAACATCATGATTTACTGGCAGCTGTATTTTCTAAACGTGTTCAATGATCCCAAGTTCTTTCTTGTTATTTTACTATGAACATATATCAACACTTTAATACTGGGGAGCAGGGGCAGATTTAGCATACATCAAACCGGTCACGCGACTGACATAAAAAATCACCAGAATAATTGCGCAATCACACAATATTTTAATCTCAACAGTCTTCTAGAAAATGTTATGCCGTGACTCCAAAGTTTGGCAGACTGATTAGGTTTCAACTTTCAAATTCGCTTTTATCGTAATTTGCGAGTCAGCAAACACCGGGCAGGGATGACCGGTGGGCAGGGATGACCGGTGGTCAGCGTTCGCTTTGAGAGTTTTGACCGGTTTGCAGAGAGATCTGATTGGTGTTTGATCAATTTGACCGATCTGCACCATGGCAACCACTTTTTTGACCGATTTGACCCAAACCTGATTGGCTGCCGCGTTGATTTTGGGCTTTTTGACCGATCTGCACCATGGCAACCATCGATTGCTGAGTCAGCTGAGATACCGAGTAATTTATTCATTGAAGCCTGAAGGCTTCTCACTGTGGTTCGTGGTTTCTGTCATACGAGTTCTGTATAAGCGTTTTCGAACGGGTTTTAGCTGCTTTTAACAGCAACGATGAAGAAATACTGTTATACTGTGAACAATCTACGATGATTTGTCATCCAGATTATACAGTCATCGATGTATTTCAAGCGAGGAACATTTTAATAGACGCGATTGAAAGCGTCTGAATTTTGGCGCCGCGCAGAGTCATTTATTCCCCTACTGCTGTAAGGTAAAACTGGTAAGTTAAGGTAGTCTTAGTTTCATTTCAAATATACAAATAATCTAGTGTCGAATATATGTGTTTTTGTCCAGTCTCAATATCGTATTATTTATCATTTTGCGTCCTAGTGAAGTCTGAGTTCAGAGTTCAGAGTTCAGACATATATTTTATTCAGCAAGGTGGCATTAGCATATTTCATGCTTGCCAGGAGCTCTTATATATATGAATTTGAAAGGATCAATTGATCCTTAAGCCAAGGTTTAGTTCAACATTAAATTGGATCTTTCTTTTCATGATTTTGAAATGAATAACTGTTTAGTCTCGCTATCTTGCTCTGATAAAATATATTTTAACGGCGCGTTCGTGAAATATGACCCCAGATTTATCTAATTAGCTTATAATCAATGTTACGGTAGTCGGTAGATAACATATAATTTATTAAATTAGAGAAAATTACACACTACAAGGTCTTTGAGACAATGAATATCTAGTTAATTTTGGAAGGCATGCATGGGTGTTCGCGCCTTTCTCGTTTGGCTAATATTTTAGTTAGCTTTGTAAAAATATAAATGCTGAACATCCAATTTGGACAAATGTTTTGTAAACATAATAAAATGTGCCATTAAAAATATGTTTTAATAGTTTCAAAATTTTGCTCAAATGTGCTGTCAAATCGTGGAAATGCCGTTTTAGAGACCCCAATTTCAAACATTTTCTGGGGGGGGCATGCCCCCGGACCCCCCTAGAACCGTGGACCACAACTTTGACTGACGTTTTCAAAATCCTAAATCCGCCCCTGGGGAGTTTCATCAGCTTCTCACTTCTGGAAGAATTACTGAGGAATACCTTAAAGAATGGAAATAATTGCCCAGTGTAGGTAATCTACAATCTGAGCAACATCATGTTTTATGTACAGTAAACCATTATAGCATTTCAGATGTCAAATTTAAACCACTACATTATACAACAAAAATTGTTTGTTTTGTAATCTAGTAATCTACAGTATTATTCAGTCTACTGTAATGATCTACTATTCCTTACATCTTGGAGATTTTCTATCCACAAGCTTTGTAAACAAACTGCATACAGATAATTAAATTTAACATATCGATGGTGACAGTTCAACTGAGTAAAACACAAGGATAAAACATATTCAGAATATCACTTAAAATCAAAAGAAAAAAACAGATACAAAGCAACTTGCCCACACAAGAGTGAAGTAAAGTGAAAAAAAAGCAAAGAGAAGTAAGGTGAAGTAAAGTAAAGTAAGATGAGGTGAAGTGAGGTGAAATAAAGTAAAGTAAAGTAAAGTAAAATAAAGTGTAAAGTGAGGAAGAGTCTCCACTGTCAATTTTGCCTTAATTTCATCTCCAAGTATATGGATCTATAGTTATACCACTATTTCCTTAGCTAGAACTCAACATCAGGTAAACACAGATTTTTTTCTCAGCTGGCTAACACCCTGCTTGTGTATAAATACTCCCACAGGAAGTTTATACATTTACATTTTATAAATCAAAAAAATTGCATACCTCAGAAATCCTATGTACAGCAAGATGAAGTGCATTTTTTCAGTACATGCACTTCAAGTGCAAACCAAAAATAATTAAAGTATATAATGGTACTGTAGCTCTACCAAACAGATGCCATATCAACTGACAATAACAAAATTAATTTAATTATCATCTATAGATATCTTTTGTCAATGTTAAACTCAGTTCTATACTGTCTACAAGTTCTATAAGGCCAATCGTGCCTATATTGAAAATATACACAACAGACTATAAAAAGAAATGGAAGTGGTAAGGTCTTTGCGCTTTTACTACGAAGAGATAAACAATTCAGAGATTATAAAAAGAACGAAAATGATTGAAATAATTTGGTAGAACAAAATTCCTTCATACCAATTCTTTGCCTGAAAATCGTTTGTTCACTCTTATTAGTGTTTCAAATCCAAGTTGTTTATCCGCGACGCAGATATAAGTTTTGTCATTCAATATCGATAGTGCTATTATATCGAATACTTAAAATACACACAAAAGTTTCAAACGTTGAATTAAATGACAATATAATGCCTTACAGCGTGTGGCATCTGAACACTGATCTGATATAATTAATTGTATAAATAATTCATGAACATTCCTACCTGCGCCGTTCTCGGTTTGATCCGCCATTTTGATTTGAATTTGAGTGTCTATTTGCCATGTTTAATGCCAAATGAACAAAGTCCTGGGGATAGTATAATGCGCCCCCCAATTACCAACTATTGGTAATTGAAGGCCATTGGACACTTACTGATTATTGGTAATTCTAGGTAGGAGGACATGTTGTTTTAAAACCCCAAAATGACAACTCCGAGGGGGAGACTGAAACGAGTAAAGTCAGCGCAGTCTTGAATAAGTACCAGTCCCTTTTCCAAAACTACTTTTGAAGAACAATTTTTTGTGATGCAATAGTCACCGCGCTAGGCGGTGACCATTGCCTCAGATTCACCGCTGAGCGGACGAATCATAAAGCTGGAAAGCCTCTTTTCCTCTATGAAATTACACTAACATCTTATATACATCTGAAGTTCCCACTACCGAAGTAACATCTTATACATCTGAAGTTCCCACTACCGAACTAACATCTTATATACATATGAAGTTCCCACTACGGAAGTAACATCTTGTACATCTGAAGTTCGCACTACCGAAGTAACATCTTATACATCTGAAGTTCCCACTACCGAAGTAACATCTTATACACATCTGATGTTCCCACTACCGAAGTAACATCTGATACATCTGATGTTCCCACTACTGAAGTAACATCTTATACACATCTGAAGTTCCCACTACCGAAGTAACATCTTATACATCTGATGTTCGCACTACCGAAGTAACATCTTATACATCTGATGTTCCCACTACCGAAACATCTGAAGTTCCCACTACCAAAGTAACATCTTATACACATCTGAAGCTCCCACATCTAAGTGACATTTTTTACATTTTAAACACATATTCTCATTAAATACCTTTGCGGCAACTTCTCTCACAAATACGTATTATGACGTTTTAGATGGGGGCTTGTGCGAAGTCATATACATATGCATATGCATATATATATATATATTTGAATGTCTCCCCATTCAAAATGTAGAGTAGCTCGATGGCATATGCTAAACAAGCGCTCATAGAAAACTCGGTCTCGTCTAATTTTATATATATATATATATATATAAGTGAGTTTTGGTTCACGAAATGTTAGAGAGTGCTCAATACCATATATAGATCGAGCAAAATACAAAGTATGAAGTATAGTTTTACCTTAAAGTCTTCGCTACCAGAGGTTTCACCCTAAACGGGATGATCCAGTCGCCTGATGATCCCGTTTAGGGTGAAACCTCTGGTAGCGAAGACTTTAAGGTAAAACTATACTTCATACTTTGTATATATATATATATATATATATATATATATATATATATATATATATATATAATATATATATATATATATATATACGCTATCTTATATATATATATATATATATATATATATATCTTTAACAATTAGACGAGACCGAGTTTTCTATGAGCTGATAGTCGCCTCGTTGACTATCTGCTCGTAGAAAACGAGGGCGAGTTGTCTAATCATGAATATGCCGTGGCTTCTGATTGGTCAGAATAGGAGTATTCCAGGTATAAGAAGGTTTATCATTGGACAACGCTACTAGTGGTCTATGACCAATAGACTACTAGTAGCTGAGCCAATCAGAATGCCGAATTTGTAATAGACCACTAGTTGGTTGATACCATCTATCTATCGAAATATAGTATCAGAGAGAACGTGACGAAGGGCCTTCGCTCGAAACGTTAGACTCCTACGTTCTCTGTTTCGACTGTATATCTAACCATACTATATTTCGATATATATATATTTCAACTATTTTTCAATTGTTGTTTCAACACTGCCTATATATATATATATATACTATAAGTGGGCTTACCTCAAATGTTGATGGTCGCTACTGTCAGTTTCACGCTGAGCGATCTTCAGGCGGCTCATCAAACTCTTTGTATCTATACTGCGAAGCAGGTATATATATATATATTTCTAAAATTCATTAATAATTCACAAAGAAAAATCATGAGCGTATCGGATCTATATATGTGATATAGACTCGCTCTAAGTTTCTCGCTGGTTTTTAACGGCTGAGATAAGCTTACGTTCATTGGCGTAGTAATTTTGAAAATTATGAAGTGATTCTTTTTAGAAGTCATTTAAAAACCTTGCAGTACGGGCTTTATCGGCTCTAAAACACTCGGCTATCGCCTCGTGTTTTATATCCGATAAAGCCCTCCTATAAATAGTGTATATATATATATATATAAAGAGGATATTGCACGGTGGCGAGAAGATATGGATTTCATGTTCGAGTGCCAACGACAATATCTCACGAGTGAGCGCAGCGAACGAGTGACATATTGCTCTTGCCACGAGAACATAAAATCCATATCTTTGAGCAACCGTGTAATGTTCTATTTATTATATGGACAATGAAATTATGCGTGGAAGTGACGTTGATAAATTGGAAAACGAAAACTACAACCCCTTGACTTAAAACTTTTAGAAAATACAAATAAAAATACAACAGCTTCTTCGAATACGTCATTTTACGTGAAAAAGTAAATTAAAATAAGTTACTGGCTCAAATTTACTTAATTCGATAATTACGGCAAAAGGCGTAAATTTTGAGTTGTCGATGTCACTTGCGAGCGTTACCATACGAGAAATACGCCACTCGGTTCCCGGATGTAGTGAAATATGGATTCTACGAGTGTTTTAGTTGCTAGTAAAATACTCTTCTCCATATAATAAATATATATATATATACCTGCTTCGCAGTATAGATACAAAACGTTCTTTGTTGAGCATAATTTACATTACCGTATAATATGATTAAGTGGTCTTCTTTGATGTGCCGTGGTTTATATACAGGTTATAAACCTCCCAACCTTATATAAACCTCGCAATAATGATAAAACTTAGTCACACTTAATCGCTAATAAACTTCGGGTTAGGTACTAAGTTCGGCACATGTAAAGCTCGACGTTTAACCTGGGCCTTAGACGGTATGCCCTCATCAAGCTTACACGAAGAAGTGCCCACAGTCCGACATGCTGTATAACAAAATATGTAAATATTGACGTATATAAGTAATTTCTGACTTTACAGAATACAGAATACAGATTTTAATTACTTCTTCCCACAAGGGGCTTTTCAAGAGCAATTTACATTACTAAATTTCAAGTGGCAGAGTCGAAGGCATATTAAAGGCGCTCGAAGCAGCCGCCCTACAACACATTTATGACACATATGTCAGACCACGAATCACAGACTTAGGTGTTGATTTTATGGAGGGAGGAAAATCGGAGAACCCGGCGAAAAACCCTCGAAGCACAGGAGAGAGCAACTAAACTCTACTCACATGAGTGTTCCAAGCTCGAGAACGGGGTTATTCCCAGATGGTCACCCATCCAAGTACTAACCCCGTCAAACCGGGCTTAACTTTTTGGTGAGAGGCAGCGCCCTAAGAGCACACGCCACCCGTGCTTCCCCCAATTAGAAAAGTTATTGTTTTCTCTCACTAAATATCTTACGACAATTACTGGTAAATGACAACGTCAATTAAAGCTTACCGTTAGCAAGATCTTCAATTGCATGTAGAAAGTGAATTCTGACTTCTTCACTAGCTTCAATCCTGGTCAAAATCACTCGGACACTTTGCCTTAAATGACATCTGAAATCAAATTTCCTTCGGAAAATCATTCCCCCCGCTCCCCCCATACAATGTTGGTAAAAAAAATTGCACTGAACATACTTTGCATTTCATTTTCTAACCAACATTGAACGGGGGGAGTGGGGGCGATGTTATTTGAACATAATCTTAGGAATTGATGCGCTTAAGTTCGTTTTACGCGACTGTCCGAGTTAATTTTGGCCAGGATTGTCTGAAAATAACCGCGTCAATGAATAACACGATTTACCTCCCTGTTGGTGGGTTTATTGGGCTAAAACTTCCTTAATTTATATAAAAACCGTTACTCCTTATAATTCCGTTAAAAAAATTTAAAATAAACAAAAAAAAACTAATAATTTGCGTATTCCTTCATGATTACGTCATACATTAATTGTTGACGTCACGAACTTACCGACTAATTTGAAGAGCAGGAAATGACAAGGAAAGCCAGCTCGGAGAAAAGAGCTTTAGCGCTTCTTTACAGAAATCACGTAAAACTCAGTTATCGAGAAGTCGCTAGAAAATGTGGTATTTCTAAATCGACAGCACATGCGATATGCTCTTTGAAAGCCAAAAAATCTGGACACGTTAACAAAGCTGGTCGACCAAAATTGTTAAACAAAAGAAAAGAAAGGATGCTAATTAGAACCTTCCACAAACTCAGACGAAAGTATGTTAACTTTTCTGTGAGGGATTTAATTGCAGAATGCTCCTTGGACATACAGTCGGTTCCTCGAAGGACTATTTCAAGATATTTAAACCAAAATGGATTCAAATTAAGACAAGCAAGGAAAAAGGGTCTTTTAAATGACAAAGACAAGCGCCTTAGAAGGTGTTACGCGCGGAAAATGAAGAAGGTTTTACGTGTTCAATCTGATTTTTTTACTAATGAAGTTGCCTTTTACTTGGACGCTGTTTCTTTTATTCACAAACACGATCCGCGGAGAGCCGCTATTCAGCCGAAATCTCGAGTTTGGCGAACAAAAGGGGAAGGACTGAGCATTACAACAAAAGGAAGCAAGTACCTACCCGGTGGAAAGCGCCTTCATGTACTCGTAGCGGTAGCGTATAAGAAGGGAGTTATCCTGAATGAAGTTTACGAGAAAATGGACGGTGATTTTTTTGCGGACTTTATTAAGACTCATTTTAATTTATGTTTTGGTAAAGCGGGCCCTAAGGCTTACGGAAAGAGATTATTTGTTATGGACAATGACCCTTGTCAGACAAGTAAAAAAGCTTTAACAGCTTTAACAGAAATAGAGTGCGAGTTTCACCGCATTCCTGCTCGTTCACCAGATCTCAATCCCATTGAGAATGTTTTTCATTTAGTAAAGAAATGTCTGGAGAAAGAGGCAATAGATTGTAATATAACTAAAGAATCATTTGAGACATTTAAAGAGAGAGTGTTAAGGTCTTTGGAGAGTTTTGATGTAAGAACGATAGACCGCACAATTGAAAGTATGCCTAAGCGAATAAAAGGAATTATAAATTCAAAAGGGATAAGAATTAAGTATTGAAAATAATTAAGTATTATGTCATATACTTTATACCAAACATTTATTGTATTTCACCCGAATTAATGGAATGTAAAAATAAAATTTTTATTTTACAAACCAGTATGTCGACATTTATTGTGCATTTATTTATTATGGACTATTATATTACAACGGCAATATATCGTTTCCGCTTATGCAGCTTTGGTTACACGGCCCTTATCAACTTCTCGACATCTCACGGTAAACATACCCATTCACATGTCACTTTGCGAATTTAGAGAGGGGAACTTGTGTTCATTCCTATCGTATTTTATGCGAAATTAATATATCTTTCGTCCCAAACGGTAAACGAGTAGTAATTGTAAGAAACAAAGAAAACGCCACGGTCAACATGTACAGTTTTCATAAAATAAAAATGACTGATCAACTCTTAATTATTCTAAAAATGCGATTTTATAATGTTGACCGTGGCCATTCTCAATATGCGCATTTATTCACACTACGTTTCCTCTTCATTGAATAAGTTCGACTATATGAACAATTTGAAAATGAAAACACGGTATATAAACACTTCTTTCATGCTCTAATAGTTCAATGAAGAGGTAAAATTTCGCATGTTTACCGTGCACGTCTGTTTACCGTGCGATGCACAACGTGACGTGCATTACGTCACATAACGATATAATATGTGGAAATGTCTATTTAGTTCGAAGGAGTTCTTTAACAAATGACATAAATATTTACAAAGGAAGTAATCTAGCAAAGCACTTTGCGCAGGGTGGGATATGCTGTTGACGATCTGGTGGAATTTGGTGATTGAAGGAAATAATCTTCCATCTCACCGCCATCATCTCCGTCTCCCGATCGTCCACCACGCCATTCTTGATGAAAATGAAAGGTCGCTTACTTGTACAGAAGATTGGGGTGTCTTTTACGAACTCGATGTCTTGAGTAAAATGGGTTTTCGGTGCAGGGAGGTGGACAATTTCTCCTTCTAGCATAAGCAACAAATTGTGCCACGGTATCACCTGAGGGCTCCAACGAAAATCATTGAGAAATATGCACTCTGCATTCTGTATACCAACCCACGCGAAAGTGCCGGAAGCTGGATTGCAGAATGTTTCGTAAAGCAACGTCAGTGGCTTAAGCATGAAAGTCTTTCCGCAATTAGCTGGGCCAACGATCATTACGTTACGGTGTTTGCCGCGTCCTTTCGTTAGCGATTCTTTTATTGCCTGACCAAACATGGTTACATCAACGCCGTTTTGGTGAAGAACTTGTTTGGAAGATTCGAGCCAAAGTCCATTGCACCCTACAGCACAATCGCCTTGCGATGCGTCGTAAAGCAGGTCTATGCGGGTTTTTTTTCGAGCGCGCGATCTTTTCTTTAGCTCCTTTCATCTCCCACGTCGTGTTGAGTAATTCCCCTAGAAGTTTAGGTGACCTGCCGAGAATGAATTGTGCAAGGTCAATTTTCCCGTGTTCTTTCTGTTCTTGTGCAAGGGCATAGAGTTCAGTGTTTGACTGAATATTTTTCTCTAAAACAATTTCGGATACTTCAAACGGTGTCAGACGCTTTTGTTTACCTCCTTTTATTCCTTTCCGGCGCTTCTTTCCTTTTCCTTTACTTGTCGAAGCGCCTTCCTCGCTACTTTTCTTCTTTCTCTTTCCCTTGTTTTGCTTGTGGGCGCTTGCATTGGTCGTTTTAGGTGTTTTAGCATTTCGGAGATCTGGGTGTGCAATGCTTTCTTCATAGTCGGTGTCACTCTTTGTGACATAGTGCCACGCGCTGAAGTAGTTGTGGTGGACATTTGAGTAGTGGACAATGACACCAAAGGTTTCCTGCAAATACCTTTTTGACGGCAGCCATCTTTGCACTTTTTTTAGCTTGACAGCCATGTGATAATGATGACCACCATCGCTGTGGTTCTCTAAGCTACAACACCATTGAAGAACTTTACCCGACCCTTGAGTGAAGGAATCCACCACAGCCTTTGCAAAATCTTTTCGAAATGGAAACGTGTGTAAATTAGCTTGACTGTAGGTGAGAAGATAAACCGTTCTTGTTGCTGAAGAAATAATGGAGTTTTCATCACCGCTTTCATTCCCACTACTCGCTTCATTCAATCCGTCTGAAGGGATAATACTTTCTATATCGCTTTCATTCATGGAAATTGACTGCATAACTATATATCAATAATTGAGCAGTAAGTGAAGCAACGTTTCTCCACAGGAAATGAATGGTGAAAGAGCGGGATATTTAGTGTATCCTTTGTATAGGTTTGGCATGCGCGCACGTCTTCCGGTGTAAACATGACATCTTAAGTGATGGCAATTAGGCGAATACATCAACAGTTTTCCCCGCAGATCAGAAATATTTACAAAAATTGTACACGAGTTGTTTCTGTAATAATTCAATTGCAATATATACATTTCCCCCCGATTCTGATT
Organism: Paragorgia papillata; assembly: GCA_035771165.1. Lineage (NCBI taxonomy): Eukaryota > Metazoa > Cnidaria > Anthozoa > Scleralcyonacea > Coralliidae > Paragorgia > Paragorgia papillata. The sequence continues at coordinate 916,719 of JAWNZC010000091.1, forward strand.
CATTTAAACAGAGGAAAAATAGTTTTGTTTCAATTTGATTTTTTCAGACAATCCTGGTCAAAATCACTCGGACACTTTGCCTTAAATGACATCTGAAATCAAATTTCCTTCGGAAAATCATTCCCCCCGCTCCCCCCATACAATGTTGGTAAAAAAAATTGCACTGAACATACTTTGCATTTCATTTTCTAACCAACATTGAACGGGGGGAGTGGGGGCGATGTTATTTGAACATAATCTTAGGAATTGATGCGCTTAAGTTCGTTTTACGCGACTGTCCGAGTTAATTTTGGCCAGGATTGTTGATCTTCTTGTTTCACATTTATTTCTCTAAACAATGATTTTATTATATCACTATTTAAATGCACTCCTGTGAATGTGAAGTAGCTGGGGAAATGTTCAGAATGGGATCTTATAAGAGACAATAGGTTTAAGGTTTTTAGCCCTTCGTTAAAGTAGTCCAGAGGCATCTTTCGCTTGAGCAAGATTTCATGAACAATTAATTGCTACATGGCAAGCCTTTTTTTTTTTTGCATAGTTAAAATGTTTATCCATCCTGCTGATATCAAATTTTCATTGAAACTCTGCGTCACCAATTCTTCAAGCTCACTTTCACAGCTGGCATTGTTGATCTACAATAATTTTTAATAATTATGTTTTGTCATGTAAAATACATTCAAATACAGAAAAACTCTAATTTTTTAATTCCAATCAATAAATTTACGAAGGAACTTTAACATAAAAATAAGACCTCTTTATTCATGACCATGACGACGTTAATCGAATAGCATTTTAGTAACCCTCTATTTCGTCTCCTACCCAATTTGGCCACACAGGCTACATATATCATGAAAGTTATGGTAGTACTGACGCATTGATCGGGCTAAAATAGCCTTTTGGGGAAATGGTGTTTGACTAGAATAGTCAAATTGTTTCCATTGTGGGACTGCCTCCCTCTAATTCGAACACTTTAATACACATACAAGCCGCGTTTTAAACGACCAACAGTTTAAATACGCATACGTCGAATTCGACGCGGGGTCAAATTCTTCAATTTGACGTTATGGTGCGATGTCAAAAACAAACTTTCAATTGAATTCGTCTTAGACGAACTATTCAGTAAGACTTATTATGCGTCTCCGTCTTGTCTTATAGGTCGTATTTACAACAAATTTAATAATTCGATCCAGCTCAATACGTTAAACTTAACTGTCCGTTGTTTAAAACAGGGATCAGTCTAGAATACAACAATATATATATATTCCAATTGTTAATTATTACAGATTTGCTAAGTAACCTGTTTAAACCTGCTAAACACCTGTTTAATAGTTTCTTGCTGTTCCAAGTCGGGGACATCTTCAAGTGAACATTTCTGTGACGCCACATCTACAATCAGTGACAAAACCCTTGGGACACTTCGAATTTATCTTATACAATACCGATGCTTAGCACCCCCCCCCCCCCCGCCCCCTATTCAATGTTGTTCACCTCCTAGCCACCCCATTTTATGTGGTGTTTGTCTAGGTAACTCCAGTCAACATTGAATTGGGTGGGGGCGGGAGGGAAAAACACAATTTTTATATAATATGTAATTTATAGTCTCTGAAGGGCTAAAATGTTAACTGTCCCAAGGTGTTTTGTCATTGATTGTCCTTGAATGTTATTGTCGTCTGTTTCCTATGTTATAATGTATCTATCGTCAATTTCATTCTACAAATTGCTAACATACTTTATACAGACCCATGTTAATCGTTATTTAAAATTATTTAAACGACTTCTATGCTTTGGTCACGGGGTTAACCCCCCTGGAAAGACAACTCTACTGGTTAAACAACTATTGCACGCCTTATTACAAGCAGTAAAAACAACTATCTCTAAACCGGTAAGTTTATTGGTAATGCAATTGAAAATCGTGCTTCTAGCTGGATCTTTTATTACGTTAATATGTCACAAACGAAATGCATTTGTTCTTAACTGCGTAGGAAATATTGACGTAATTTCACATATATCGCAAATATAAGTGTTCCATCGCAATTCATTGTCATAAAGTACGCTCCTTGAAAAAGAACACCATGGTTTACCGCAATATATCGGACACAACTCGCGCTTTGGTCCTTCTACTCGGGATGAAAAAGAAGTATTCCTACCGTGAAATATCGGAAAAAGCAGGAATTTCAAAATCAATGGTGGCGCATCTTTTGCAGTGTGGTGGCGATGCGCGTAATAAAGAGAGAAAATGCAGACAATGGGGACGTCCAAAAAAACTGTCGGAACGTGATAGAAGGCAGCTGGCTCGCTCTATCGTTCAATTGCGTCTTGTGAATCCGAATTTCTCATTAAAGACATTAATTTCTTATAGCGGACTTAATAGATACGATGTGTCCTATCGAACATTTTACCGAGAAGTTCGGTCTCAGGGATTCCAGTATTTACAAGCGCGCAACAAAGGAGTGTTGAGCCGGTTAGATCATATTAAACGTCTAAAATTTGCGCGAAAATGTAAGGAAATTTTAAAGGGAAACCCTCAGTTTTTCCATCAGCATATTGCGTTCTACTTGGATGGAGTGTCGTTTGTATTCAAGACAAACCCAATGGGACAAGCTGTAGTACCAAAGGGAAAAGTATGGAGAAAGAAAAAGGAAGGCCTTCAAATAACCAGTAAGGGTTCAAAGACATTACCTGGTGGTAAGTCCTTGCATCTTCTCGTGGCTATTTCGTACAGTAAAGGAGTTGTATTGGCAGAAGAATACAAGAAAATGAACGGGAACTATTTCTCCGATTTTATTGAAAGAAATTTTCCTATTCTCTTTGCCGGTCGTACTGGTGAAAAGATGTTTATAATGGATAACGACCCATCCCAAACAAGTGCTGCTGCAATGAAAGCCATCCAAAATCAAGGCAGTGAACTATTTGTCATCCCTCCTCGTTCTCCTGATCTCAATCCTATCGAGAACTTTTTTCACATTGTTAAGAAGGAACTCGAATTTCAGGCGCGCGAAACGGGCATTATACGCGAGTCATGGTGTGAGTTCAAAGCAAGAGTTCTCAAAACAATACTAGAAAGTTCTGTAGATTTTATTAACAATCTTATATTAAGCATGCCACGTCGAATTGATGCTGTAATAACAGGCAAAGGTTTTCGAACAAAATATTAACTGAAATAGGTCTAAATTAAGAAATATTGTTCTGAGAGTTTCCCCTACGGTTCTCACCACGGTTCTCACTCACAATATCCCCCCGTTTGCTCGTATTTCACTCTTTTCCACACACGATTTTCACATTATAATTACTCAAAACCTTAACCTACACTAATAAAGTCGTATTCGCAATCTAAAATTTGTTTATCACGCAGTAAAAACAAAAAATAACGGCTTAACCAGCGACGGTTCTCACTTCCTGTCTATAAATAAGTCATAGTAATCAGAGTTATTTTTAGTCATAATAGGATAATCGTCTCTAAAACATGATTTAAAACCGTGTATTCCTCCAATAAAGATCGTTTCATATAAAAATCCCTTTACTTTTTAACTTATTACGAACAAAATGTCAAGAGAACCACTAATTTTTAAGTTATTTGAAGTTTTGGTAGTGAGAACCGTGGTGAGAACCGTTGAGATAAACACTTAAACCGCTTAGGGGATCATGTTACGAGTGAGCGTGATGACGCACATTATTTATTATTGTTAATGAACGTTGTTTAAAATGAAACTTGCAAAGCAAGAACTGCAAGGTTTCAATTGCTTCTGTTTCAATTGAGGTATTTGCTTTGAAAGTTTGAACACCCGCCACCGTACTTGCATCATTTCAGTATTCACCCGGTTCACACTACCGCCCTTGACAAGCGTGAGAGGGGCGTCACTTGTAGCAAAAAATGGCGTATCTTTCTCTAAGACTATGTCTTTCTTCGCAATATTTTTGGGAGCTGGAAAATGAACTGTGTCTCCCTCTAAAACTTGTAGCAACTCGCACCATGGTATAAGGGACGCTTTCCATCTAAAGTCGTTCAGCAAAACCACCTCAGCCGATTCGACACCCAGCCAGGCAAAACTTCCGGAAGCTGGATTCACAAAACACTGAAAAATATTTTTCAGTGGAGATAGTAGGAACGTTTTCCCACAGTTTGCCGGCCCATGAATGAAAATGTTTCTATATTTTCCTCTTCCCCGGTCTAAGGCGTCATAGATGGCAGACGCAAACGACTGGAGTGTAATATCGTTGGACATTAACATTTCAGTTGCGGCGCGCAACCATACGCCTTCACAACTCTCCGCACATGCCTTCTCTAGATGCTCACGCAGCAATTCAAGGCGTGTTTTCTTGCCTCTATCCAACTGTTCCTCAGCAGCAGTTAGCTCCTTTGCCGTCTCCAAAGCTTCGTTGACAACTTTTGGTCCCCGATTTGCCACAAATTCTGCCAGATCCATTTTGCCTTCTTTTTGCCACTTTGACGCCTGGGCCATAAGCTCCAAACGCGTGTTAATTTTTCGTGTCTGGATGATCTGAACGATATCAAAAACCGATAGGCGTTTTCTCTTCTTACTTTTCTGAGATTTCCTATTTGCTCTCCTTTTTCGCGTAGCATTGGTAGTTATTGGAATACAAGTGTTAGACAGATCAGGATGATCTTCTGACATAACAAATTCGGTGTCTTCCTTCACAACGTATGTGTAGGCAGTATAGTAATTATCGTGACTGTCCGAAAAATTAAGGTCTATGCCGTGGTTGTTCTTGACATAATTTCGCACTGCAAGCCACCTTTTCTTTACGCTCAACTTGAGCGCCATATGAAAATGATTTCCACCATCTGCATGCGCCTCTTGGCTACAAACCCATTGAACGACCTTCGAGCGAGAGCAGGCTGTCCATGCTTCGACAATTAAATTGGCAAAACTTTGCCTAGTAAGTCCAGACGCGTCACATTGACTACATGTTACGAGGTAGACAGAACGCTGATTTGGAATATTATTATCACTTTGCGACATGCCTCCTTTGCATGAAGACATTACCACATGACAACAACAAATTGACCGGAAACTTGTTTCGGCCTTATATAAGCATGACGCACCAAATCCCTACTCCTTTAAGTTTGATTTAAATTTGACAGCCCTCCTTTACTGCAAGATTTCTGTAGTGCATTGTGTGTTATTATAACTTAGCACGAGACATGAATGAGAAATGTCTAATGCGCGATTAACTTAATTTCCCCCATAACAAACACAGTAACTCTGATTGTCTTTAAGGGGTTATTTAATTTTTTTTTCAAATATGCTAGATATTTTTATCAAAAGCTGCTGATAGAGACACAAGGTACAAAATGTTATTGATACTTGCTCCAAACTTAGTGTGTTGAGAATGAGGTAAATGGCCCAAATGCGTGTTCATAACACGCGAAATGAATGACCACGAAATTTGATCTATGCTATGGACAATCAGTGACAAAACCCTTGGGACACTTCGAATTTATCTTATACAATACCGATGCCTAGCACCCCCCCCCCCCCCGCCCCCTATTCAATGTTGTTCACCTCCTAGCCACCCCATTTTATGTGCTGTTTGTCTAGGTAACTCCAGTCAACATTGAATTGGGTGGGGGCGGGAGGGAAAAACACAATTTTTATATAATATGTAATTTATAGTCTCTGAAGGGCTAAAATGTTAACTGTCCCAAGGTGTTTTGTCATTGATTGTATGTCTCCAGTACATATATATGTATGTATAGCATGAGTGACCAAGGCATGGAATACCCAAATCATAGTGAGAAATAAGATATGAACACATCTTGCCGGCTAAAACAAATAAGTTACCCAAGAGTGCATCCCCGTTATATGAAGGAAGCTTTTGATCACTTTGACCCTCAAAAAGGTGTGCTTCAGAGGAAAGCAAAGCAATCTGGAGCAGGGTGGCATATTCTCTCGATGGCCCTCCAGCATCTAGTCCCGGTTCACCCAAAAACTGAACACGCAAAGGATACTTTAAAGGTACTTGATTTGAAGAGAATAATACTCTCTGGCCATAATTCGGTTCGATCGATAGAACATCCAGTTGAAATCTGTGGTTTTTCATAATCTGTTTCAGATTTACATGCTCTAAAAAAATAACTTCATCAGTAAGGTCTATCAAGAAATTGTTCTGACACACCTTGATAAGCACAATTTTTTACAGTTGAGTGATTGAGAGAAATTGTAGCGTAAACAAAACAATACCCAAACAAATAAAATTTATGTTTTATTTATATACTATAAACGATCTTTACAAATAGAGAAACATGATTCTTTGTATTGCATGTTTGATTGTGCCAACGTTTAGACGATATTAGCAAAAGCACTGGCAAGTATCGTGACGAACGTGGAGAATTAACTTGTCAGATTATCTATTCGCATTGATGAAAGAAAATCATATTTGCAGATGTATGCGAGTGTTACTAATAAAAAAATGAGAAAACCTAGAAACTTGCAGTCTTAACTAATTGATAAGATATTGCTCGGATCAGTACATTTTGCTATCAATGCACATTGTAGACCATATTTATTGACGTGCCTTGGAACTATTTTTGATGCTGGAAGAATGCTCAGAAAGACGTTTGTCCAGGTACACGTATATACTTTGGTAAACAATTCAACAGAACGCGGTTCGGACAAATTGTCTTTCTTTAATAGCATTAAAGAGATAGTTTATAACTAATTCCTGTCCGAGGGCTTCCCCAGAGGTGAATAAAATCGTCTGGCGTTAGCCAGAATAAAATACTAAAAGACCAATTCGGACAGGAAAGAGTTAAACATTGGAATAACACAGCTGACACAAAGTATTTATATACAATTACGTTAAACTGTACAAAATTGTGCTTTTTGGATAAGGGGGGGTTGGGGAAATACCTGAGCAATATTACGCAGACATAATTATAACCTGATATTAGTTTATTTTACAGTAGTTACTGTATATGTGGCACAGACTAAAATTAGTAGTGCCTTGCAGAAGAATTTGAGCCATGAAGATTAAATTCCTTCTGTTCCACTTAATTATTAGTATACTTCTATCTCAGTTTACACATGTATTATGTACAATCATGAAAAAAGAAAATCCCATCATAATGAAATATTAAGTGCAAGGTATAGCATGACATAATAATAAGAAAGTGACATAGTTGTACATGTATTCAAACTGTAGCTTAAGATATAGACATAAAACACTGAACATGAACCCAAAATAGTTGTACTATAATTTATTCGTCTATATAACATCCCAATTTTATCACCACCTGTCAGTGTTTACAGTTTATACATACATGTATACTCATTACCTGCTCCTTCCTTTTTTACTTGATTACCAATGTCTGATTGGACGTCGGTATCTTCTGCAACTTGCACACCATTGTATAATTCACTTTCAGGCATATCTTAGGTTTTCTACAGCTGTAAAAAAAATTCTGAATAGGACATGTCTACTGCACTGTACATACACATACACATACATACATGTCCTGTACATATACTGTACTGTATATAACACCTGATACTAATCTCTAAAATCTCAGCAGTTCACCACCCTATGCAATTTTTATACTCTATTGTACATTTTATGCAACACTAAACTCACATAATACAAAATACATACTGTATGTGTAACTATAAATTCTATAGCAAATACATGTACCACTATTGCAACCTAACTTATGCCATAAATGATCAATACCATTTTGACTGTAAAAAGTCAAAAATAGTCTTAAAGTGCAGTCCCAGTCCGTTCTGCGCATGCACAGGTTTTGTTTATGTTTATGTTTATGTTACACTATAACTAAAATACACTAAGTAGTAGCGGTTATTCATTATTCGCGTGAACTTTGGCCTCTCAAGCGTGAACCTTACTCAGCGAGTCAGCAGGAACGTTTCGTGACCACAACCTCGTACCCAGGGTCTTATCTCCGCTCCCCCGCCCACCGCTGCGAAAAGACCCTGGTTGGGGCCGGTCACGTGTTTCGTGTTGCAAAAATATAACTTACTGGGGGTGGGTTATTAAAAAGGCTAAACTGAACACGCAGACAATGTTTTTATAATGTGATTTATTTTATTCTGACAAGACAAGGTGTACGTTTTATAACTGTCAAGAAAGCCAGAGTCAGACTGCATGCCCAAATCGATGTTTATTTACGTCAGTTTCCTCAGGTTTGTGCGATATTGTTTATAACTGTCAAGAAAGCCAGAGTCAGACTGCATGCCCAAATCGATGTTTATTTACGTCAGTTTCCTCAGGTTTGTGCGATATTGTAAAACTGCATGTAGAAACAGAAGTCGCCGTCCTGAACTCGAAGGCCTCTATGTCTCGATTGGCTTTTTGAAATAGTAATATAGATCGTTTTCACTCACGTGATCGGTGGCCCCATTGGGGTGGTGAAACAATACGAAATATTTGAATAAGAAAGAGCTAATTCCCATACGGTACACCAATATGGCCGCCATTTCATTGTTTTTGTACACCAATATAGTAAATCTCTCCGGTTGATTTGCGCCTTCAGCTTGGGCTTTATTTGTCGATGAGTCTACCCGAATACACCGCCAATTTTTCGTTAGTCGCTTTGTGTCCCGCCGCTTTGCCTTTGTTGTTTTTTATGTGCCAACTGTCAATGTTTTCAAGCGTTTCGTTGCGCGCGTCCGACTGTTTGCGTTTATACGAAACGGTTGCCTGAAAAACAAAGACAATATCAGTAAACTGTGAACATTTAGAATACATGAACAAGGTAATACAAATGTGCCTGAGTTGTTTAAGGAGTCTCAAGAACGAAAATATATACGTTGGCTGAACGGCGAAGTAAACATATTTATTAAAATATATTGAAGTTTGAACGGTGCCGTCATGCAATAATTTGGATCTTTCGAAATTTAACGTTTATAACGAAGTATTTTCCATAATTTAGGAAACATAGAACGGTGTAACATTCGCGGTGGTTCAGTGGTGAGTTTTGGCTGTAATTCTGTAAAATACAGTGACAAGAAAAACATTGAACAAGCAACAACGTTCAGCGCGCGATATAATAATACTGTAAGATGTTAACAATAGTAAGTAAAACGCGATACTGATAGGTAGACAACTTTAGTGAAATTGAGGCTAGCAATTAACAGTTGACAACATGAGCTTGTCGCTCCTTTTATGATAAATGTTATTCAAGTATAAGTGCCTACTTTAATACACCGGCCCGCCGCTGCACGAAACGGCATGAAATTGTTGTATGCGATGTGGAAATTAAAGAAATAGTAAATGTAATGAACTAACCTCTTGGAATTTCTAAAACATAGAATAAGAATGTAAAGCCTTGTTGACAGCTGCAAGCCCAAGGTGTTGAATCTGTATATGTATTCTGCAAACCTTGGTCATTCCAAGTGATGCAGTGAGATAATTTCCACACTTTCTTTCGAATGAAGGTTCAAACGATTGTCAACCAAAATAATTTGTGAATTTCGCATGGTCTTGATTGTAAGGAAATTTAAATCCGCTACCCTGACAAGAAAAGTTTGTTATCTCCCATATTCTGGGAGACACGTGACCAGCCCCAACCAGGGTCTTTTCGCAGCGGTGAGCGGAGATAAGACCCTGGGTACGAGGTTGTCGTGCCATTGTCTTCATGCTTGATTGCTGTTTTAATTTTTAAATATGGATGAGAGCTTTACGCTGGAAGACATCGAGCAAAGCGAGATCGAGCAGGCTGCACAAATCCCAAATGCGGATAACATATCGGTGTGTTCGTGTAGGGGAATTTGTCTACGCGAAAGTGGAAGAAATGCCTTGCAGAAGCATAAGCCAAGACTGTTCGTCTGTTTGCCATCCTGTTGGGTCGATTTCGACCTGTCTAAATAAGCAGAGTGTTTTGGAAGGCCACGAGGATCGTTCGAGTGAGTCGGGTTCTTCGCAAGAGGCACCGGGACGTTTATAGGCCTTATAACTAATACCCAACAAATCAATTTACAAACGTTTCTATCGAAAAATTCTTATTATAGAAACATTTCCACAGGAACCACTGCGCAAACGAGGCGACGCGGGACACAAAGAGAGCAGTGAGAGCGAGAAGAGGCAGAGGCCGGGGTAGATTGGTACCAGAAGAAAATTCTGAGCAAAGACAACTTGCTCACGATCAACAGCTGCAGGTATTGTTTTGATATATGTGTATGTCGAATTCTTGAGTATAAATATGTTATATTACCATTACACACTATGTAGATTTCCCTGTCTACTAGTCACATGGTGTAGTGTTTGGAGGACAACACTACAATATCTACAGTAGATTGAAGTAAACAATGTGTTTTGTTGTCAGAATATGGTGGTTTCCCGAAACTTAGATGTCCTCCAAAGGCTTGCTTTGGAATTGCTAAGAAGGCAACCAGCAGTATTTGCCGATTTAGTTAATGGGGAAATGGTGACAATCATACATGTCCAGTCGCAGCCGGGCACCAAAACCACCACCACCTCCCGGTCCAGGGGAACGTCCACCAAACACTCCTGACTGGTGCAAGTGTGGCTTGTGCAGGGTTATGCCTAGACAAGAAGAAAATAAGTATTGTTGCAAGAGACAAATGCCATGCCTATCAACGACACCTCTTTTCCAACAACTTGTTTTGGATGGCAACATTCTTGATATTGCCATGAGGTACAGGGAAGATGTTCTGGCTCTGGACCACCCCCAGAACAACGAGAACTTCCGACATACTGCATATAGGCAGTATGTTTTATGGCAACATGGGCGTCTGGGCCAAGGAAATCGAAGGGTAATACCAAGCTGCTGTGTACTTGCAATAAGGGCAAGATATCCATCACCAAACGGTCTCTACACAGGCTTCCGTCCTGGCAGACTATAAATAGGAAGAAGGCTCTGGTAATGGAGAGGAATATTGTAACCATAGGCTACACATCATATGCAAAATCAACGCCATAGAAAATACAAATATATTTTTTATTAGGATATTATACATTAGGGATTTTAACCCATTGTTACATGAGGCGGTCAAGCCAGTTATGTTTTGCTTTGCCATCACCAGATAATCCTAAGTGAGATCCCGGATTACAAACTAGGCAGCAATGAGTTAGTTGGTACTGTAATTTATTAACCCATTTCTGCCTGAATTGGAAAAAATGGCTATATTTTATTATAAATTTTACTCAGTCTAATAAATGCCATCTGATAATTTTACTCATTAAAGAGAGAACCTTGATACAGCAAGGATTAGGAAACTAATCTGGGATTAGGAAATTAACTGGCACCAAAACCCGTTCCTGTTAGGGCTGACCTAATTATTTCATTCTAACACAGATGATTGTACTCATCAAAAAAAGGACACTGGTTTAGCCTAGGCAGCAATAGGTTAATTGTATAATACTGTGCACAGTCGTGTACTAGTCCTACTGTACAGTGTATTTACAAGGTATCAATAACAACTTCCACTTAATAATAGTTATTATAATAAAGTTACTGTAGTACCTACATGTTGTAAGTAACCCTATAGTGCCCACTTTGATAATTTTGTTCAGTTTAGCACTAGGCTAGATTTTACTTATCAAAAGAAGAATCATTGCTGAAACACCCTAGGCAGCAATGAGTAAATTGTGGAGAATCTCACAAGTTACTGTGCCAATAACCCATTGGCCTATGGCGCGCCGTTTCGGCCAAAAGGTAAACAAAAGGTCGAGATATCAATTTCTTTAGGCGAGAATCATATTTCAGTGGTCGAGAATATTAGATCTATAGGCGAGAATGCTATTCTCATAGTCGAGAATTTTATTTCTATGGTCGAGAAATTTATGTCTATATTCGAGAAATATATGTCTATAGTCGAGAAATTTATATCTATTGTCGAGAATATTTTTATGTTTGTAGTCGAGAATATCATTTTGGTAGTCGAGAATATTTTATGTCCATGTCGAGAATTGTATTTCCATACTTGAGAATAATTACGTTAAAGCGTTACGGAGAGGGCATTTACTTTTTTCGAAAGGGGAGTGACTCCAAACAACAACGATCTACAAGTTACTAAGTAGGAGTGGGGAGGACGTGATGACTCCATATTTCTGCCCATCGCGCTTGTATTTCAAAATAGTTAGCCGGTTCATATAGCTTGGCCTCGTTCTTTAAAATCTCCAACTAAATTAAACAAGAAATAGTTTGTTATGAGGTTTAGCTCGCATTGTCATTGCTTAATAATTCCTTGGCCATGTTTTACCATTACTAACTAATATAGTATTTGGAGTGCGGCGCGTACAAAACTGTTCTTCACGATTGTTTGTAATTTACGTATGTACTTAATCACGACTATAGCTGGTTTTTATTTTGGCGTTGTATAAAAAAAGAACGGCTAATTGATTAGTTTTCATTTTGGCTAACTTGCATGTTATACAACTGTAGCGTCATTAAAGTTTATGCCACCATGACGACGAAGCATTCCTCAGATCGCTGTCTGAGAAGTCGGAAATAAACTAACAAGATACTAGATCGCTGTCAATGATAAATCCCGTAGGAATGTTAGATCTGATTCGGCTTCCATACACTGTCACGAACTAGTGATATATTTGTTCTGGTGCTACTAAAACGTTCAAGAAATAAATATTGAAAATCTACACAAGAAATAATGACTGACGACAACTCTGAAAAAGGTAGAAGGCTCTTACAGGGGCTACTGAATAATGAGCACGAGAGCACGAGTGGCGTGTGCTGTTAGCGCGCTGCCTCTCACCAAAAAGTTAAGCCCGGTTAGACGGTGTTAGTACTTGGATGGGTGACCGCTTGGGAATGACCCCGTTCTCGGGCTTGGACTCATGTGAGTTGAGTTGATCTCTCCTGTGCTTCGAGGGTTTTTCGCCGGGTTCTCCGGTTTTCCTCCCTCCATAAAATCAACACCTAACATCTTAGCTGTGATCCGTGGTCTGAACTGTGTCGTATGGCGGCTGCCTGGAGCGCCTTTGATATGCCTCGACACGGCCACGTTGATCTGCGTCCTTCGCTATTCAGCCGCTGGCTGCAAGTAAGGATGATTAGCCACCCAGTCCTTTATCCTTTATCCTTTAAGAAGTACTTCGTGCACTTTCTGGTGCTATTACATCGACATCGTCCAGCGACCCAGTTGGTCGATCAAATTCGAACGGTGGTGATGGGGCAACTCTCCTTCACCAAGTCCCAGAGGAAGCAATGCGAGCACGAGTGGACAAAGTGATGTCAGAGACGGATGTTTGGACGAAGGCCAGAGGTTGGCGTGCCACGATTTGCTGTCCGGCAGAATTTTGGTGGAAAACGAAAGACAGTTAGCCAACGTGCGTGGCACTGATTGACTGTCTGAAGTATTGAAAAGCGATGGGCAGAAATATGGGGTCATCACGTCCTCCCCACTCCTACTTAGTAACTTGTAGATCGTTGCTATTTGGAGTCACTCCCCTTTCGAAAAAAGTAAATGCCCTCCCCGTAACGCTTTAACGTAATTATTCTCAAGTATGGAAATACAATTCTCGACATGGACATAAAATATTCTCGACTACCAAAATGATATTCTCGACTACAAACATAAAAATATTCTCGACAATAGATATAAATTTCTCGACTATAGACATATATTTCTCGAATATAGACATAAATTTCCCGACCATAGAAATAAAGAAAAGAAAATTCTCGACTTTGAGAAAAGCATTCTCGCCTATAGATCTAATATTCTCGACCACTGAAATATGATTCTCGCGTAAAGAAATTGATATCTTGACCTTTTGTCTACCTTTTGGCCGAAACAGCGCGCCATATTGGCCACTCAAAGAATTTTATTCTGGCCAGATGATTCTATTCAGAACAGGTTTCAGACTACATAGGGACTACATAAGTGTTTTGGCTTAAAAATTCAATACTTTGTTATCTCAACTCACAGATGAGCAAGCTGTGACTCTGAGTTGAGAGAACAACACTTAATACTCTTACATTATGCACAAATTAGAATTAACAGTATTCATCATAAAAGATAAATTACATGTGCTTTTACTAAAATACTGTGATATTTGATGTATTAAGGCTAGTTTCCACTCAGGAAAATCCTCTGCAGGACAGGATGTCTGGACAGGAAATTTTCCTTTGTGTTAAAATCATTAGTCCCGACCGAGAGTTCACAAGACAAAGAAAACTTTCCTGTCAGTTCGTATCCTGAGGAACATTTTCCTTAGTGGAAACCAGCTTTAACAATGATATAATAAGATCTTAATAATAATTATGATTCATGAACCTATAACACTTGACTTAAAGAAATTAGTGTCAAGCTATTATTGTACCATTCCTTTACAATTCTGTTCCCATCAAATTTGGTACCTTAATTACAGTTTTGATATTTAGTTTTTAGATCTACTGTACAGTACCAATATTGGATTTCTTTCTTCTTAAAAAACACAACAAAATTTCTCAAATAATTAATGAAAACCAGACTTGTTTGATATTATAATATTCAGAACAGGCCTGCTCAAATTTTCAGTACAGTAAATCTAATTTTGAATGGGAAATAAACTGTCAATCTATTTATGCCAATTATTCTTGTAGATTCTGTGTGTTTCACTGAGGATAATTCTTAAAATGACAGTTTGGTCATGAGTGGCTGTAGTCATTGAATTGACGAGTTGTCAGTTGTTGCAAACACATCATTTTGGTGGGCTCCACTTAAAAGCCATGCAGCAAGTCCAGCAATATTGGACAAGCAGAATAATTAAAGATTATCAAACTCTTATTACGTGTAAGTGTTAACAAGTAAACATCCCAAAACCATACAAGAACTATAACATATAAAAGTTATAGAGTGTCAATTTTGATCTTTGGTAACTGAATTTGTCACTGCAGTGCTGGTTTTGAGTGGATTGGAACCAGCCAAATGTGATGCATTTGCAACACCTGGAAACTCGCCAATTGCAATGCATATACTCTATGGCCATATAAAAATATATAAATTAGAAAATGACAACGTAAATCTCCTATATACATGTACATTGTACCTAGTTCCAAAATCGTGATTGATGATCCTGCAGAAGCTGTTCCATTGGTGGTCTTGGTGTTGCAGCAATGGTTGGTGCAATTTGACGTGGGTCATCAACCAAGGGTCTAAACGTTTGGTCAACAGGGCCTGGTACACTTCTTCGTTTTTTGAAAATCTGTACCAGCAACTCAGGGATATAGGCATATTACTTTGGTTTTAGAACCTTCACTAGGCGCCATTGTTTAGTTCTTTTGCTGTATTGAGCTTTGAATCTATAAACAAAGTAGATGTATTTGAATAGAGTGCTACTGCAGTATTGTTGTAACAATTACTCTATTATTAGTTATTACTTTTTCGGTTCAAAAATTACATTTAAATCTAATGCAGCAAATTCAGTACAGTGGGCAGTGCTTAGATCACTGATGATTATGCTGACAGGGTTCTTGTGATAAGAATATTTAAAATTTCAAATGTAGGTAATTAAAATTTCCGACTCTTGCGTTTAAATTCATGTTGATTAAAGAATTTCATTTTGTTACAATCATTTGTTTGAAAAGCATAGCATAGGTAATTTAAATAATCAAATTCAAAAGCCAGTACATGTATTTGAAATCATAATCAAATTGAACATTGGGGTCAATGTGAATCATTACCCTACACACTAGATATGACCATCATAATATGTACAGTACAGTACAGTACAGCAACCCACTTATGCTCAGCCTCTTTATCATTTCTCAGTCTAACACCAGATTTAGCAATTAATCTATTCTTTTCTCATGTCAGTCGAAATGTACCTATTAACAAAGAAGACTA